>MU827307.1:1073824-1406670 GCA_029204205.1 Desmophyllum pertusum | reverse complement strand
TTATCTTTTTCAGATGATCCTTAGAATGCTGGACAATTGTACAATACAACCTGATGAGGTATGTTTTTGTTTGCTTACAAATTGCATCACACAATAATGAAATGGTTGAAGATATTTAAATAGAACTGTTGCCATCGGTTGAAGACATATGGTCCAGTAAATGGATTTATAGACGAATCCAATCTATGTTTTTTCTTCACTAAATTTCTGTGGCCTCTGCTTTTGAATCTGCTGTTGAGTGCCATGATTCCAGGAAAACCCTTCTCTAATAATATTTGTAACTTGTGACTCCTGCTCCATGATTGTGGCGTCTCTCAGATGGATGTTATGGTCAATGGCCTCTGCGTCCTGCTTTATCGCCAACTCACCATTACTCATGCGGTCGGGATCGTGTTCGGCACCATGCGAGTTCCATGACAAGAACTGCCCATGAAAGCAAGCGCTATTTCTGAAATTTTTTGTACCCTTGGTGCTTTGCTTATCATCATCATCGTCATCATCAATCTTGACACCAGTAGACACATGAAGCTGCAACATTGTGTTCCACACCACCCTGTCCCTGGTCAGCCCTCTTTTAGTTCTTCATTCGCTCCACCCTGACTGCCTTCTCTCTACTTCCACTGTTCCATGTCATTCGACATGTAGCTCTCCCCACTATTAATTCTCTCCCCACTACCCTCTGGTTGGTTGGTTCTCCTCTGGTTGCCATCCTAATACCACCATGCAGTCACTGGATCTCTCTCCACAAAGTACATGTCCAATCCAGTTGCATGTAATTATAGCGACGCTTACTAGGTTAATGTTCCCTTCATTTCTTTTATAGATAAAGAAATTACAAGAAGATATGGATTATTATCTCGACTGTTACAAGGTATTTAGATTGTAGAGAGTTTCTATTTTAGTTTTCCATTATTTAGGTTTTTAGTGAACTTTTAAAAGATTGAAAGCTTGTAGTGCATGTTTATTTTCAATTGCCCATGGGTACAACTGGATGCTGCCAGTATTGGACATGAAAGTCTTTGCATGCACCAGTGAAATATTCTGATCCATTTTGCAGGAACCTGACTTTCAAGAAAACGAATACATGTACGATGACTTTGACCTTGAAGAAAATCTTGCAGCTTGTAAGTGATTTGTAACTTTGTAGGAATAATTTGTTTTCTTACTTGCTACTGTCCATTTTACTGCACTTTAACTGGTTCATTATTTTCTGCGGTTATTACAATGTAATTGATTATTCATAACTCGTTCAAACCAAATTAACGACACTCATTCCAAATGTAGAAGGCTAGATGTGTTAAACCTGTATTGAAAACACTCGTTTGTTTACTGTGCAAATCAAAAAAGCGTGAACACTTTGATTTAATTTGACATGTTCAAAATGTAAGAAGAATAGTCAGGAAACTCACATTTACAATTTGTTTTGCAGAAAAGCTTTGTGGAAATACATGTAGCAATAAAATAAATACAGGAAAAAAATAGACCAATTTTTGGCAAAGGAAAATCCAAGCTTAAATCAAAGTGTTCACGCTTTTCTGATTCGTACAGTAAATCAATACAACTAGATTTCTTTTTTTTTAGAAAAAATGACAAATTCAGAAATTATGTTCAGGCAAAGTGGATAAAATTTTATATTCATGAAAACTTTCACATTGGCTTAACAACTCTGACCAGGGCTTACAGTACGGCTACTATAACCTGAGCCACTTGGGCAGTGAAAACCAAACCACATTATATATTAGAAACAAATTGAGCCAAACAGTGTTTCGTACAATACAGCATTTCAACTTGAAAATTATCCACTCTGCTCTCCATGTGATGGTTTTCATTGTCTAGTTGGCCCCAGTGACAGTACATGTAGTTGCATTGTAAGGAACACAGCAAGGAGCGCAAAAGTGTGACCACTTTTAATTACAGTTGAACCCCACTATCTCGAACTCTCAAAGGAAACAAGATAGCGGGAGTTTGAGATAGCCAATATTAAATGACTGAAAAACGAGGCAAAGGGGAATGGGTTTGAGTTCGGGATAGTGGGGTGTTTGAGATAACCGAGTTCGAGATAGCGTGGTTCAACTGTAATTCGCATTCTTTTATGCACGCATACTATCCAATCAGAAGCCGATGATAGCTATCTTCGGCTTCTGATTGGATAGTCTACATGCATGTAAATTAATTAACGTGGTCACACTTTTGGACTCCATGCTGTAACATGTAAATGCGGTGTAACGTACAATTTATCCTTTACAGTACTGGCAACTTCTCCTACAGATGATGATGATGTTATTCTCAATCACGTTCCGTTGTCACCAAGCTCAACGATACCTCCAAACTCCCCCGGGACACCAGGCACGCCGACCACACCCGTGACACCCGTCACACCTGGAATAGGAACCAAAATAAATTTGGTAATGTACATGTAGTTAGTCAAGTTTCATTCTATGATTGGGTAAATATGGTTATTCAGCGGAAAGTTGTGTAATACGGCTGGGTATTTTTACGAGTCAGTTTTTATTTTTTCGAGCCTTTAGGCGAGACAAAATAAACACCGACTTGACTAACTGCTTTCAACAGTGTTTTCCGTAGCGCGCGGTCAGGGGGACTAAGACCCATGTAATACGGTCTCATATCTGCTCTCGTCTTTGTGCATATCCGCATTCTAAAATGCTATGTCGTATAATAATATATCCTCTCAGACTCTGGATTTCTTTATATCTGTTGTGGTTTAAATTTATTTTTGGTTTAAAAATTTTCAAACCAGTTTGATTTTTATTTTCCTTTGTTTCAGATTATGGTAATGAATATTAGACAAAGGAAAATAAAAATCAAACTGGTTTGAAAAATTTTAAACCAAAAAAAAAATTGAACCACAACATATCCACGATTCGCGAATGTAGAGAAGTGGATATTTTATCCACTCAATGAGCTCATTTAACTACATTTATTATATAGACACAAGTGTTTTACTGGAAAATAGACCACTCGTAAAATTCATACGAAACTACATCCGAGACCCTAGTCATTATATCGATGACGTCATTTCCTGCTTTTGCATGGTTGTTTCTTTAACTGTGAATTAATTTGTGTTTTTTTGTCTATACAATAAATAGAAAATTACATGTGTTAAAAACAATATTGTTACAGAGCTCACCTAGAAAAAACTCTAAGAATGGTTCTTCACAAGGAAATAGCCTGCCAAGCAACTCACCGCCTCGGACACCAATCTTCAGGACTAACAGTTTTAGCCAGCCCTTAGTCACGCAGACGTCATCAGCAATAACACCAGGTCCGATCATTATAAAAGCAAGTAAGTGTAAGGTCCATAGTTACCTTAACCTTAAATCTCTCCACATAAGGCCGTCACACCAAGCTTTTAGCAAGAAGGGCGGTGTCCAGGTGTCCTGTGGACGCCCAATTCTGGGAGAAAATGATGCAAAATGCACCAAAGTGTTAACAAATTTATGGAGGGACATGCCTCCAGGTCGCCCACTTTTCAAATTCTGACTAAAAGCCTGCGTCACACTGCCTTGCCAACCGACCCCGTTCTGTTGCCACTTTTGCCACATTCCAGTTCGTCCACCCTGCATTGTTTCGCTCTTTCTCAACAGTGCTTCTCTGCGTCGTCTTCGGTCTCCCAAGTTTCATAGTTACTCTTCTGTAATCATTGCTTGATTATTTAGAGCTGTAACCTGTGATCAGGCACTAGGTTTGTTTTACTCGAGGTAAACCATTTCATCACTGGAAAATGCAAAACAAAACTTGATGAAAACCATTTTGTATATGTCCTTCTCCAATAATAATAAATTATGGTGAATTTTGTGGAACACCACAAAACTCTCCAAGGTTTATACTTCTGGTGATTCATTCTATTCTCAATCCAGTCGTGTTTTCACCATTACTGGTTGATAGAAACTTTTGCGAAAGATTGTATCAAGCCTAAATTTGAAAAATATAAAAAATGTATACCATCATTTCTTTCCACAAGCCTAAATTACTTTTCTAGCAACTCCTGCAAGACAACATTAAGAGCACTGAAAAATATTAATTATGCCCGATCGCAGGTTATTAGAGCTGTTTGCTATTTTCATTTATATCTAATCATTTTCTGTTCTTGTCCTGTAGGTAATATATCAGCTAAAGTAGTTAAGTGAGTATCTTTTTTCATCTTGAATTTTCACATTCTAAAATATTAACAGGGTCTTTTACTACAGTGGCCAGTGGGTAGATATTTATTTTTTAAACATTCCAGTTACAGCTACACTGTACTTTTTATTTTACCACGCCACTGACTTTCATAATCAAGTTTTTTGTTCAAAGTTTTATGTCCAAAGTTAAAAGGTTCTAAAATTTTCAAAGTTTAAGTATCAAGATCAACACTGTATTATTTTGTCTTTATTGTAGTTCAATGGTCCTTGCTAATGCCTTTGAAAATCACGAGTCCAGCAATGGCGAGGAACCTCTACTAAAGACGCCGCCTCCAACCACACCTCCTCCGCCCGTATCAGGGTATGCTGTAGCTGCTGCCGCACAGCAAAACCATGTGGACAGTGCGCCTGTATCACCCCCGCCATCAGTAGTACCATCAAGACTGGTCAACCATGTCTCTTCGGTAGCACCTACGATGCCCAGTAGTATATCACGGTCCAGTTCATTGGCTGGAAATGGTACCGACCAGTCTATGCAGTCTATGCAGTCTATGCAGAGTAACCACTTTCCTGGTAATTGCTCTATTATTTTCAAATGTACAGGTCATGCGATTTGAAGTCTCTTTGCAATGTGCAAAAGTATCTTAAAATCAAAAGAATTCTTATAACAATAATAGTGCGGAGAAAAAAAAAACATGAACATGTACTTCTCTTTACATCATACAGAAACAGAAAGCATCGCATCAAGCATCTCTGACTTTGTGTCGTCCATTGCATCTCTGTCCATTTCGACTCCTCCAACGATATCAACAGCAACACCACCTTCACAACCTAACAACCCCTTACCACAACCATCACCTGTTCTTAGTACTGTTCTTGGTATCAACCCCACGACGTCTACAGTGGTACAGGCACCTGTACAATCCGTGTCGACAAGCCTGACATCTTCCCTTCCTCCGAGCTCCGTCCCTTCTTCTGCCCAACCATCGGATCTTGGTGGGTTCAACTTGTCAATGGCTCCACCCTTGGTGTCAAATTCTGGTTCAGTATTACCGAACCCGACCATGTCACTTGTGGGAGAGCCTTTGGTGCCGTCATCCAATCCACCACCATCAATTTTGAGTGGATCTCACCTAATGTCAAACTCAGGACCAAGTCAGGTATGCTTTGGAAGTGTAATTTTGCAAAGGCAACAATGTTTGAATTTACCTCTTAGCTCTATCCTTGTTTTCACAAATCTTATTTAAATTGCAACATTCAGCGCTTTGCAGAAGGTAAAACTGAACTTGTTTCTGTAAGTGTAGTGCTATATACATATGTAGTGCTTATGGGTAACAAGAGTTCTCTATTTTACTTCTGATTTTTCTTTTATTGATGGCTGCAGCTCATCAACTGTCTTTACATTTTGCATTCCAAGTGAAGATTAACATGATCCTTTTTTCCTGAATTTGTAGCAGCCTGTGACATCCAATTCATTCTCATCGTTGAAGTCCATAGCGGCACAGGCAGTGGCTACAGCAGGCTTGAACAATCCCATCTCTACACCAACAGACTACAGTACAGAAAGTAGAGGTAAAAACCATGCTTTCCTCATGAAATTCGAAGAGTTGTTAGAGTTGTTAGTTTTAGATTTTTCACCAAATAATAATAATAATAATAATAAATGATAATAAAATGTGAATCCAAGACTCAAATATGAAGACCAAGACTTTTTATACATATACAAATATTTTATTTCACTTGTTGTCCTAGATTTAGCATCTCTAGGTTTCAAGCTGCCTTTTCTCTGTCCATCTTCAGGTTTGTTTGATTCAAGCAGCAGTCAAACATCGGACGAGAATAAGGTTCTGCAAGAGACAAACACGGCGCACCTCCAACCTCTGCTGGGCGTGGCACCCTTAGGTCCTGTGCCCCTGAACAAGGAGAGGTGTTATCAGCTGGCCATGTTGGAGGCTGCGTACCATCATTTACCGCTTCCGGCAGACTCTGAGAAAGTTAGGTATGTTGCTGTGATACCTATTGACTGCTACCTCGGGTTTCACAAAAGTGTTTTATGTACTCTTGCAGAAAGTAACTAGGTCATTGCGTCATAGGTTTAAAACATTTTGGGGATCATTGAAAGCTATTGAGCAGTTCTTTTGTGTGGTATTGTTTATTATGCCTAACGCTCGAGTCTGTGGATGAAACCCTAGTGTGTGTCCATTCAAATGAAAGCTATTGAGCAGTCCTTTGAGTTCATGTGGTATTGTTTATTATGCCTAACGTTTGAGGCTGTGGATGAAACCCTAGTGTGTGTCCATTCAAATGAAAGCTATTGAGCAGTCCTTTCATGTGGTGCCGTTTGGTTTTGACAATTTTGCAAAACGAAATTCAAGATTTTCCCTCAGTTTTGAATTAGCAATCTTGGGAGTGAAAGGGTGTTTTATAACTGGGGTTCAACTGGCTAAGCATTTATTTGATTTTTTGACACTCCACAGACCTTGTTTACCGCGTAATCCGTACCCTACACCGGCGCATCATCATCAACACCCTCCACAACACGTAGACTCGATAGAATTCTTCCAAAGATTGTCCACAGAGACGTTATTCTTTATTTTCTATTACCAAGAGGTGAGTTAGTTGTAAATAAGTTTGTCACAAGTGTGGGACAAAGAAAAAAAAATCTTAGTTAGTATCTGGATTTCAGCTGGAACGATTTTACACATTCGCTAGTATTGTTCGTAACTGTAATAAATTGAAGTCTTGACGAATTTGTCAGCCTGGGTTCGAGCGCTGGCCGCGGTCATTGTGTTGTGTTCATACACTTTACCCTCACAGTGCCTCTTTACACCCAGGAGTATAAACAGTCAGGGCAACCTGATAAAATGCTGGAGGGGGTGCCCTGCAATGGATTAGCATCTATCCAGGGGTAGTAGCAATACCTCTCACTCCTAGTCGTTTCATAGTGAGAGACGTGGTGGCCTAATGGTTAGCGCGTTGGACTCCAGACCAAGTGGTCCGGGTTCAAGCCCTGGTCGGGATAACTGTGTTGTGTTCTTGAGCAAGACACTTTACTCTCAGTGCCTACAACTAACTGTCCGTCTTAGGGAGGTGTCTGGCTTATAGAGAGTTTAGATACAGCAAAATGACTGAAAAACAGCGCGCAGGGACCAACACCAAGTGTCCGTTTTATAGACTGAGGTGTCCGTCTTATAGATGTGACTGTACTTAGCGTCTTGGCCCATGATCAATCATGTTGTCTTCTTAGAACTAACAATATAAGAAATGTATGGCTTTGAGTAAGGAGAGTTACTATAATAATCAACGTTTCAGGGAACAAGAGCACAGTACTTAGCAGCGAAGGCTTTGAAAAAGCAATCCTGGAGATTCCACACCAAGTACATGATGTGGTTTCAAAGACACGAGGAACCGAAAGCCATCACGGACGAATACGAACAAGTAAGTTTGCTGATGGAGTGGGTTTCATCATCAATATTAGGTACCTTCATATCGAGGTACGAGAACGAGTACGACTGTTTAAACCTATTGCGCATCCTCAGTCAAGATCATAATCTGTCACGCCATTCTCGTTCCCAGAACCTACACTTCTACTAGTCAGTGACAAGGAATAGAGAAGGCTCTGGGAACAAGATTGGTTTGAAAGTAGAAAATCGTACTCGTTCTCGTACTCGTACCTCAATCTGAAGGTCGCTATTATTTGTCCTATACGCGCCAGTGTCGCAGAGGGCGCGATCGAGTGGGTTTGCTTGGTATTAATTATCCCTTTAATCAGAGCTGTAGGACTCTGTCGGGGTTTCGATCGGAATACGCTCCGCGAGAATTGCCATAACCCGCGGTTTTAGGTAGAGATGACATTGCTTCTAACATGTTTTGCGCCATGTTGTAATTTCATTATTTGTCATATTGACGCGACATCTTTCGGTGTGGGCGTTATGCAGCGGTAACTCTTGCTATAATCGGTATTCTAACTCCTGTCCTCGCGTTTCCGCGCGCGGGGGATTTCTCCCACTCTTGCGCGCGCGCGAGTTTCGCTTCTCACGCGTCGAGAGAAAGAAGACGTTCGACACTAACTCTTCTTTCTGTTCTTTCAGGGCACCTACATTTATTTCGACTATGAAAAATGGGGTCAAAGGAAAAAGGAAGGCTTCACGTTTGAGTATAGATACTTGGAAGACAAGGAACTCCCTTAGAGGATATTAGGAACGGTCAATAACCAGGCATGGTCTAAATCGCGGGCACTGACAAAGCTCACCGATAGCACGTGGCTCACGAGCCTCGTGCTAGTAGCACGTGATTGAAGAAGACAGGAAAGAGAAACATACGACACGCTTGACTCGTGCAGATTTTTTTACCGGCTGTGTCCACCACGTTGGGTTAGTTTGAAGGGATTGATGACGCAGCTAATCTTGACGGCTCCGTCCGACCTCGTCTGTTTTATGAACACTGGCTTGTTTATAATTGTAAATATATGAATGCTAGCTCTAACAATTCCGTTCATTAAAAAATTGAAGCATACATGTCTCTGATTGATTTGTTATCGAAAGAGTGATTTTCACAAAACAAATGTGTACTAGACAAAATCTGGTTTCGGCAGGTTTTGTAAAATCACTCTAACTTTCAAGCCTTCTCGAAATAAGATCATATCTGAAGAGGCTCATGAGCCCGGCTTTTGAAATACTCAATTGTCGCGTTATGTTGAAGATCCGCAGAAGTTGCTTGATTAGAGCAGTCGGAAGTAATCACTGATTTCCTTTCGTGCTCTGTGATTGGTTTAAAAAACTAGCGCCGCCTTCTCAACCAATCAGATGCAAAACCAATCGCGACTTGGTTACACACGTTTTCCCGCGCTTGACGCCAGTTAGGTGTATTTGCTTCGAGTTCTCATTGGTTTACGTTTGTTGCGATTGGCTACTTGGCTCGTCACGCAACGCTTCTACGGGGAGGAGGCTGCGTAGGAAACTACTCTTGTGATTGCGCTGGTTTGGGTTTTTCGGCACTGAATTGAAAACCGCTCTAAACGAAGTTACAAGTCATTCTCGTCACCAGAACCTCCCCGCCGGGTATAGAACGTAATCTGGTCGAATTCCCAGAAGGACTTGTACAGACTGATTTCAATGGAATTATTTTGTAAGCAGACAGAGCAGTCTACAACTTTACGAATAGCTTTTTTGGGGCTCGAAAGAGTGTCTGCACATGCCAAAGTTTACCAGAAAGCTGTACCGTCCATCAAGAACATAGGGCCGTCACTATCCCCTTCCATTGATCTAGATCTAGGGCGACCTGCTTTGCCTCCTCCCAGGACATGCGAATGGTGTTGAGCTCTGTCTATAACCCCCCGAATTTGTATAAGCCCAGGGTTTTACTTTCCGGGGCGATAATTATTGATAAGAATAGGTTTTTGTATGTATTTTGTTTTTGAGAATTGTCGCGGGATCAAATTTTCGCGGGTATTTCAACGATCCGAGAAAATTAGCTACGAAGAAAAAATCCACGAAAATTACCCCATGTATTTAGGTTACTGCTTACAAGTACCGTATGTGAAATACCGGACAGAAACTTTCCCGACTCCGCGAAAATTTGTTCCCAGCGGTAAAGTCCCGTGAAACGCAAAAAATCGGCAATCCGCGAAATTAAACTCCCGCGAAAATGTCATGCCATACGGTATTTCGGCTGTTAGTACCAATTTACTTTATCGGTTTACGAGCGTGGCTACGATTTGTCGTAGGGTTTTAACTGACATTTTTCGTGTCGTACGCGGTAAGTTGCTGGGTTCAGCCCGTAGGCTTCAATGCGACAAAGTTGTACTCTAGATCTTGTACCGTCGTCTTGTAAAATCGGCCCTGTTTGACTTACATAGTCGTGGCATAGGTTTGTCGCATGCGACAAAGTTGTACCGTCTGAATCGGCCCCGTACTAAACTCTTTTCGGAATGAACTGAAACGCAAAAATCTTCTGATTATAACACCAACCACACCCTCCCGGAAAAAATTAAGGCACTATAAAATGCCTTTTGGACAAAAATAAGCCCTGTTGGTTAGACTACGAGCAGTCCCTCTTTCCCAGCTTAGTCCGTCGAGCGAGAGCGATAAATACCTGTTGGGAGGGGTAGCTAGCTATTTGGGGCCCCTATGCCATGATTTTTTTGCGGTTTTGGAGGGGTTCAATCCGATGGGCGTGTCCGTACATGCGAAGTAACAATTTCGAAGAGATCAAAGTGAACACAACACCGTATTTGCTTATAAAAATTCTTTCTTTATTTACAAAACTCTCGTGTACCTCACACACCATCTCACCTGTACTTTACATAAATAAATCGCTATGAAAAACCATACTGGAAACAGAAATTCAACATCTACAGAAAGAATTCTTAAATTCTTGTTTGCATCCTATCGGCACCCTCTGCTATAGCAAAGGTTTTCTTTTTAAAGTTATATAGTCAACGGAAACCGCAGTCTTTATAAACATAATACATGTACAAGTCCAGAATTATTTTTTGTCCACCTATTTCTTTCCTTTCGCTGCTTTCTTGGCCGGGGACTTTTTCGCGGATTTCTTGGCTGGAGCCTTTTTCGGGGACTTCTTCGCAGGCTTTTTCGCTGCGGGTTTCTTTGCGGCTGGTTTTTTGGCGGCCGGTTTCTTCGCTGCGGGTTTCTTGGCAGGCTTTTTCTTGGCTGCAGCCTTCTTCTTTGCGGCGGGTTTCTTAGCAGCGGGCTTTTTAGCTGCGGGCTTCTTCTTCGGTTTGGCCGCGGGTTTCTTGGCCGCTGGCTTCTTCTTTGGTTTCGGCGCCTCGGCTGCTTTGTTAACCTTGAACGATCCTGACGCGCCAACTCCCTTCGCTTGAATAAGTTTGCCGTTCGCAACAAGTCTCTTAAGGCTGAGTTTCACTTGAACTCCAACATTGTCTCCCACTTTGTAATGTTCGGAGATGTATTTGACGATCTTCTGACGCGAAGAACCCGTGCGTTCTTTCAGCTCTTTAATCGCCGCCACTATCATCTCTTCGTACTTCGGGTGCTCGGCTGGCTTTTTCGCTGCTTTCGTCTTGGGTGCCTTGGCCGCTTTCGTTGCATCGCCCATGGTGACTGATTATATTAATTTAACAACGAGGTATCTCGGAAGAAATCGATTGCGAGACAATCAAACTCACGAACTGTCCACTCGGAGTCGCTTGGGGAGAAGTGACGCAGCTACGAACGCGCATCTTATTCATACATCGAATGCGGACCACTGAGGAAACACACACGAACTGTTGCCATTTCTGACCGCCATTGGGCTAGTTGTGCTTCTTGTCCTAACTTTTCGCCGTATGTAGGATAATTCCGTCAAGCGATTTCCGGGCAAATGGTTTCAAACGAAAGTAACTTAGTTTGAGTTCCTGACGACGGTAAGTTATGTGAAAATTCTCGTTATAGTTTTCTGCAGTTTAACGATAAACGCGAAACTCCGTTTTGGTTTAGTTTGACATTTTGCAAAGAACCTTTTGCAGCTCAGTCAGGATGGAAGGAATTATTACTTTTTGGTCACTTTAGCAAAGTTAAACCATCTAACTTTGCATTTAAGCCTCAATGGGGGCTGGTGGACATGTAAAAGTACGATTAAAACTTTGTTAAATGTAGGCAACAAACACATCTCGACAAGTGGCCGCGAGCTGTCGTAATTGCTTTCCTCGTAAACATTTCCCCTAAAATCCCAATATTTTTTGTATTTTATATATCTTTGGGTCCGAAGTGATTCTAACAGTCAGTAGTATTCATTTGGGATAGATTTGGGTGGTTGTTTTGTTATTTTAGGCCTTAAAAGTTTCCGAGAATGTTGGATTTGGTTCTAACCATCTGAGCATCTCATCTTGCTTGATCCGCGAAATCTATTCAACTTTGCAACTTTCAATAATTTTGACAGCAATTCAGTCTCAAATTATGGCAAGGCAAGTGTTTTAGCTTCAAAATGAAAGTAGTTCAGTCCTTCGTGTGTATGAGGTTATTTTTCTTTTCTTGTAGGTACAAATATATATCAAACTTTAGCGTAAATCTAAAGCAACAAATTTGCATCAAGTCGTTTCTTCCCGATGCTTGTTCACCTTCGTTCTTCCTTTGCTTTGAACTGCAAGCGCTTGTATTTTGTATTAAAGAGGATATTTGAAGTTTCTCCTACAATAAGATTCTGCAATTTACTTTTCTCTTGAAGGTGAGCTACTTAGTTTTGAATTTTATTTCTCCAATGAGGAAATTTTGAAGTATTTCATACATCACGTTGCCAACAATGTTAACCGCCATTTTGTCGATTACGGTTATACGTACAATGCATCGATCCTGTCTATTTTTCAACATTGTAGTTCACCTTTGCTACAGATTTCAGTTGTAATTCACCAGAAGAGTTTATTGCTGTTGTTCGTTAATAAATATGTTGCTTATGTAGCATATTTTGCCGTGTAAAAGTTACAACGTATATTCGAAGACAGCGCGCCTTCGACGAACACAATATCCATTTTCAAAGGGTCAGTCTACGAGAACAGTAGAAGTACTTTTGCGAGTGTTTGGTACTGTTTTATTCCTTTATTAGCTCTAAAACGTGAAGCTAAAAGCAATTATCCTTTATTTTGTATATATAGAGTGCATTTCTGAGCCAAAACATGCGAGATTTTTTAAAGTTGTGCGTGTTCTTTCGCAGCGTCGGGTCATTCATAAGCGCTAAAATGTTCGGCGGCGATTGTTGGTGAATAGAAATTCAGTTTGGGTGTCAGTTCTGGTCTTATAAGGACAGAAATACTTCGATTTTTTCGTTAAACAGCTTGGAAATTTTATCCCATAAATTTAGAAGTAAAAATGTCAGCGATCGGAAGATATTTTCAAGTATATTGGAGAATTTTAATTCTTATCTTCGACACACCCTGTGTGAGGCGCGCTAAAGTCGACTTCCTACGAGTACATTGTTTACATCTTCAAAAGCAGTTTAGTAGTGTATATATTTTACTCTGATCTTCGTTTAATGTAGATTAAATTAACCGAAAGAGATCATTGCATTTTCTTTCAAATCTAATTTTATTGTGCGTTTGTTTTAGGAGTTGTTTTGGAATAAAGTTTGAATTTCCACGTTTCGAGTCGCCAACCGTACACGAGACGTATTTTGCATAAGTAATGACGTACTTTCACTTCCAAAAAAATTCTCAAGATCAATCCTTCGATTTTGTCGATTTTATGAAGTGATATGTTTCTAAGGAATTGCAAGAGTTTAATTTTGTGTTTATAATGGAAACTTTTCTGCAAAAATATATTATATATATCGGGATTTGTTTTGCATGTGATCTAACACAAACTGTTTTTTTGTCTGGATTGAATAATTTGTCAAGATATTAATTAAATGTGTTTCTGTGATCGAATCATTATAATTATAATTTATTGGTCAGTTCTCATCCATTCACTTTTATTCACAAAACAAAGAAAGATGAGTCCTTCTCTGAAAATTATATGATTCCGTAAAATATTATTAAAAATAAAAATAAAATAAAAATATTTCCGTGAAAAATTATTATTCAGTTAGACAGTTATATTCAAAAATTTTAAAAATAATAATGTATGGGAGACTTTGAGATCTTTTCTCTTTTCTAAGTCAAATACTTTTATCAGTTGGATTTTGTTTATTGATATATGTGTAGGTAATTCTGTCAGTTATTTTATGTTATTTTATGTGCTTGACTCGCCCCCAGTTTTTCGCACGGCCATTTTCCGATCACAAATTTTTATTGCTCTCGCTCGACGGACTAAGCTGGAAAAGAGGGACTGCTCGTAGTCTATATTTTCACTCCAAAAGGGGGCGATTATTCGAGGGGAGGTGATTAATTGAGGGCGGGGAGGGGGATTATTTTCAAATATTGCTCACTACATGTACATTGTAGAAGACACTAATGTGCTAATTACAGAGCTCCAAGAAATAAAGGAAAGAGTCAAATACATAAACATCACTACTATAATGAAACCTGTGCTTTTTTAACTTTTCTGTTGTAAGGATGAAATTAAATAAAGGGGAGGGAGAGGGGAAGTTTGAGGTAGGGGGGATTATTTGTGGGAGGCAATTATTTTAAAATATTTTCACCAAAGGGGGGTGGGGGGGGGGGGCGATTATTCGAGGGGGGTGATTAATTGAGGGACGGCTATTATTCGAGGAAATACGGTAAGTGTTTCTAAATTTTAAAACATTTCAGGAATAACCCCTTCACCATCAGCGAACTGTTAAAAATGGTGTGACTGCGCTTTGTCTGTATGTAGGCTGCTGATCAACACAGTTGAAAAGAAACCAATTACAGTTGAACCTCTCTACAACGGTCACCCTGTGGCGGAATTAACTGGCCGTTGTAGAGAGGTGGCCGTTACAAGGAGGTTTCAATAAGAGTGAAAAGTATGGATAGACGTACGATTGGGATGAAAAATCTTCTTCAATTTTCTTAGGGATGAAAAATCCTGGCCGTTGTGGAGAGGTGGCCGCTATAGCCTATAGAGAGGTGGCCATTAGTGGATGTTCAACTGTAATTAATTATTAAATGTGTGCATGTATAAAAAATGCATTAATGGTATGTGCATATGCATAAATGTGTTACCAGAAGAAAAAGAAAAAGAAAACTATTTTGTTATAAAGAAGATTTCTGAATTTGAAATCAATGTTCATCTTCAGGGTTGTCATTTAAAGGGCCGTAACCCGTAACACCTGTTACGGCTGAGTATACTTGATGGGACCTTGATGTTATGGGTGAACTTGCCTGTTGCTGGTATAATTCACTTAACACATTTGTTACGGGTGTGAAGCAATCTCGTACCCAGAGTCAACGGTCTCCTCGGTCAGCGGGTCGTCACCAGGTTAGACTCTGGGGGAATGGAATTTTGAATACCAGAAATCTGGTGTAACGGCCATTGTTTGTTACACGAGACAGTTTGTTACACGAGACAGCCAATCAAAAAATTCGATATTTGTTCCATTCCCCCAGAGTCTAACCTGGTGATGACCCGCTGACCGAGGAGACCGTTGACTCTGGGTACGAGATTGGGTGTGAAGATCAAAGCAACAGGTGACTCAAAACTTAATGACAGCCCTGCATCTTATTAGTTGTGGAGGAAGATGGGTCACTTTTCTTCTCTTTGCCTTTGAGGTGTACTCCCCTCGCATGTCACTGATGGAATACTTGTGCACATTAGTTTGTTTTCAAGTGTGTTTATGCTACAAACCCAGTGTGATCAAACTGTTTCAACAGTTCACTGATGATCAGGGTTTTCCTGAAATGTTTGAAATGAAGTGCTGGCTACGCAGCAACACTTTTCTTTATGGTATCACAGTTCCTTGGGATGAGGTAAGGGGAGATTATTTGGGGTCATGATGGTGGGGTGGGTTTATGGGCTGGGGGTTTATAACCAGAAGGGATGTTCTGTTACCAGACTGAACATTGTGCTTTAAAATATTAAAGTTGTTGAGATGATCGATGAGGTTGAATTTGTGAATCAATTTTATTATTATATGTACATCACTATATACATTGCATATGTTGCCTGTGGGTTATCCTCCTTTAAATTGATTTCATCATATTTTGTGTCTTCAGCCTACATGTATGTAGTTGGCCACCGTTTTAACAAGTCAAGTGAGCCACGCCCAGCTGCCTGAGCTCATAAGCTCATATCATCCTGAGCTCACAAGATTTGCAGTCATTGTTCCAAGCCAGTCAAGGGACAAAACAGAAATTGTCCTCAAGCCCATTTGAATATTAATTTTTGAACATTGAATTTCAACTTTTATCTGGATTCTGGAACTGTTTATGCTCATTAATTTTAGATTTTCACGTTAGTGGGTGAATATTTGCTTCATTCAAGTTTTCGTTAGTTAATGATCCTGGCTATTAATCATGCGTTTAACTACCCGTATTTTCTATTCCAGGTGCCGAATTTTCTTGGCAAACTGTTAATCTATTTTTAGATTTGATTGAATTTCAAATTTGTTTTTCATTCGTTTAATACAGATAACATTGTTGATTTATTACGTTTATGCAATTATGTTAATTAATGGTAACAGATCGTTTTATTAATTGGCTGTTTGTACTTGCTATATGCTGGTGATGTACTGATTGAATACCAAAGATTTCATCAAGTTGTAGAAATTATATATACTTTGTAAGAATGCCAGTATGTTTCAGTTGTGCGCAATCTTGTGCGAAATGCTTCACGATTAATTATGTGAAGCTATTTTTAATTTTAACGATTTGGTAGATAGTCGTACCCTATTAGATTCCGAGCGTTTTGTTAATCGTCGTTTGCTAGATGTAGAATTGTAATAACTATCTTTTATATAATTTTTCTAGTCTTATGTGCTTCTTTGCTTATTTTACTGACTAACGCAATAACAATTAAAGGTATGTACAAAAAACTGCAGGTCAGAGACCACGTTTTAAATACATAGATGTTATTGAACTAGCGTGAGGTCCGTATTGGGAAAATATTGGTCGAGTTCTTTTTTTTGCAAGTTTATGGACCGAGCCGAAGGCGAGATCCATAAACTGGCTAGTTCAATAAAGTTTTTATTATAATGGCTTTTTAAAAAAACTTGCTGATAAATTAATACAACAATTCTCGGCTAACACACGCGCGCCAAAGCTAAGCATATTCTTGTATTTTTCAGACCACTTTGCGAAAAGTTTAACCAAAATTGTCCGCCAGACATGTTCAATGTTTCATAAAAGGAATTCGGCGAGATGAGTTCGTTAGCGGTCCATCTTAGCGCAAATTGCAAAATTCGGACCGCTCAGGGAACCAATCAGAGTGCTCCTTTTCGTCGTGGACCAGTTTGCCATATAATAAATGTTGTTACTTTTTTGTTGTTATTTGTTATAATTACGGTACTTACGAATTTTGATTAAATCGCTACATTTTAAACTTGTCGCGAAAAGACCTGTTTTAATACTGATATCGTATAAACTTCTTATCTTTCCGAATATTGATTCTGTTCAATATGAAATGCGCTTCAGACTGCTTTCACTGAACTACTACGAATATAGTGGCATGTGAACTGTGGATAAACAATGAACGTAACTTAGCAGGGTTGCAAAGAAACTGTACAGAAGAAATTCTTGGAACTTTACTGCAACGCCACAGGAACAAAATGCTCTACAAACTGAGCTGTGTGTGAGAAGACAAATAACGCAAGTGACCTCACCGCGCTCCGCCCAATAGTAATATCATACGCTTTATCTCAGCTCAAACTCATTAATAATTCATCAAGTTACAGTGCTGCTACTGTTACCGGGGCCACTTGAACTAAACTAACCAATCAGATTATACAGGAAACGAACAATACATTCCAACTAAATTGTTTGAGCCAATCAACAGCGTTCTGAACATCGATTGGCTCAAACGATTTTAGTTGGAATGCATTGTTCGTTTCCTGTAAGCTGATTGGTTACTTTAGTTTAAGTGGCCCCGGTAACAGTAGCAGCACTGTAAAACAAATGGATATCTGATCAGCATAGGTTTTTACGATTTTATTTCTCCGTTTACAGCTTAGTTTTTGTTTCAATTGAAAAGATGTATCAAACACTGAAGACAGTGTAGTGTTTCAATACATTTCCTTGCCACAAATATTCCGCTGCGCGCGTGGTATTTTCAACTTTCCTCTCGGTGCTTGGAAATGTGATGAAACACTACTAGACTGCAAAACAGTCGTATTTTTTGCGTTGTCTGTCAAACAAATGCGCGTGGTCTTTGAACGAATTCGAAAGGTCTGGAGCGAGTGTGAAAACGGAGAGTGGAACTGGGGAGAGGCGCACGTGAGGATCAACGCTTTCGGCGCTTCTAATGCCTTGCGACCAGCGATTTAGAGAAAAAACGACTGTTTTGCAGTCTATGAAACACTGTCTTTCGTGTTTGATATATTACCTGTTATATTCGCAAAAGTCGTTTAATACCCGGGGGGGGGGGGGGGGGGGCATCCATGTCCAATACTCTCGAACTGATACGATCCGTGAATGTTATTGCACGACATGTACGATCCGTACGACCCGTACAGGTCGTCAGACAATGCTTTACGGATCGTACAGATGGTAAAATTGCATATCATTAGTGAGACAGAGGGGGTAGAAACACGTTGTCCGATCGTACGATCCGTACGACCCGTACAGGTCGTCAGACAATGCTTTACGGATCGTACAGATGGTAAAATTGCATATCATTAGTGAGACAGAGGGAGTAGAAACACGTTGTCCGATCGTACGATCCGTACGATCGGTACGGATCGTCAGACAATGCTTTACGGATCGTATATTCTTCGTTCTATAAGCGTGAGGCCACAAACACGCAACACACAATGTATATTCTTCGTTCTATAAGCGTGAGGCTACAAACACGCAACACACTTAAGCGTGAGGCCACGAACACGCTACACACATGGTATATTCTTCGTTCTATAAGCGTGAGGCCACAAACACGCAACGGCAATGTATATTCTTCGTTCTATAAGCGTGAGGCCACAAACACGCTACACACATTGTATATTCTTCGTTCTATAAGCGTGAGGCCACAAACACGCAACACACAATGTATATTCTTCGTTCTATAAGCGTGAGGCTACAAACACGCAACACACTTAAGCGTGAGGCCACGAACACGCTACACACATGGTATATTCTTCGTTCTATAAGCGTGAGGCCACAAACACGCAACGGCAATGTATATTCTTCGTTCTATAAGCGTGAGGCCACAAACACGCTACACACATTGTATATTCTTCGTTCTATAAGCGTGAGGCCACAAACACGCAACACACAATGTATATTCTTCGTTCTATAAGCGTGAGGCTACAAACACGCAACACACTTAAGCGTGAGGCCACGAACACGCTACACACATGGTATATTCTTCGTTCTATAAGCGTGAGGCCACAAACACGCTACACACATTGTATATTCTTCGTTATATAAGCGTGAGGCCACAAACACGCTACACACATTGTATATTCTTCGTTCTATAAGCGTGAGGCTACAAACACGCAACACACAATGTATATTCTTCGTTCTAAAGGCGTGAGGCCATTAAGCGTGTGGCCACAAACACGCAACAGACATTGTATATTCTTCGTTCTTTAAGCGTGAGGCCACAGACGCACTACACGGCCCCGGCGTATCTAATCGAACATCCGGAAATCGAACTCAATCGAACACACTCGAACGATTGAGTTCGATTTCCGACACCAGTCGAACAAAATCTAGCATCGAACTCACAAAAAAATTTTGCCAATCGAACACAATCGAACGTTCGATTTCCGAACTCTCGATTGTTCATCTCAAGTCTTTGCCCGCGCGTGACTGTTTCCATCGCGCTAACGGGTCCAGTCTTTCACGTCTGCACGCAGGCTACTAATTGGCTAATTGCGTAACAGTTCTTTGACGATTTCAAGCTGGAATACGCAATGGAGACTTTAGTTATTAATGTGGTGAAAGGCTACCACGAATGTAGTTTCAATGTTACGACAGGCTAACATTTCGTCTTGGAAAAGGAAGTATAGGAGTGAAAGGAGAAGCCTTCAGAGTTGTTTGGCGAAAAGGGACAACTTGGCCAAAACGGAGAAATTTTGAACTACGAGGACCACTACAAAACGAATTTTATATTTTAACGAATACATGTTGTTATATTTTAATTAAACTATAGCTATGTTAATACGATACAGCTTTTTTGATTGCTTATAGAGATCTATAGAAATATGAAACTAGGAAGAAAGTTTGTTTTCCTTGTCGTTTCTGTTCACGTCTTTCGTTCATGGTTACCAAATAAAATAAATAATTTCCCATTCTGTTGGAATAGACGGTTTTGTATCCACTACACCAACTACACATACTAGTATCAATCATTCTCAGACGTAATCAAGCTAATTGTATGGGTTGTGGTTGGTTATGTTCGATTTCCGAACATAATCGAACAAAATCGAACAGTTAAGTTCGATTATGTTCGATTTGTGCGGCGGGGGTTATTTGGCCCCAACCGTCCAACCCTCCCCTCAGCCTTTCAGAGGGATGACCTTTGACCCAACCGACTCCTATCTTGGAACATTCCACCCCTCACCATCCTCTCCCCGTCCTCACGCTGTCATGAGTAAGGCAGGTGACCAATAAGGATTGCGGGCTCCATCAGCCCCCTCCCCTCAGCGTTTCACTAACTCTCCCTCATCCCCCTTCTGGCCCTGGCGCATTCCACTCCTCACCCCCTTTTCTCCCAGTGCTTTGGCGGTGTGGAAGTTCAGGGTTAATCGCCAACCCAAGAAATAAGAAAAATAGCAAATTATAAGCCGGGCTTTTATTTCTCTTTACTGTTAAAGGTTATATAATTGATGAGTGCAATAATAATCACTGTTCAATTTAAAATATCTTACCAAAGTGCAGTCAACTTGTAACTAAAAACTGAAGTAATATGATTCATTTTTCTTATCAAAACGAAGAAAGCCATTTTACCGTAAATCCTCGAATTAGCGCCCCCCCCTCGAATAAGCGCCCCCCTCGAATAAGCGCCTCTCCTATCGGCCCAAATTTGAAATAAGCGCCCCGGGTGCTAATTCGAGGATTTAAAAAAAGAGCTGCTCTTTTTTGTTACACAAGATATTTGATCAAGATCAACATCATCAAAAACAACTCTGCATTAATACTATATTATACACCCTATTCATAAATGGCCGCCATCCAATATTTTGCTTGACTAAGTTTCAAAGAAATTGATGATACCACATTAATGTGTACTGCAAAATATATCATCTGTGGAAGTTTGTGCATTTTTCGTTAAATGGCTGCAAAGGTATGGCTCATTGAAATTTAAGACATTTGTATGGGAAATCACAACCTATCCTAAAACGCCTCGCTTTCATGTCTTTTCAAATTGAAAAGGCTATAACTTCTCCTCAATATGAACTACACATAATGATTCATTTTGACATGATCTTTGTTGTTATTCAATTCATTCTTTAGTTATAGACATTTCAAGTTTTGCAACACATGAAAGTGAGGTTAGTTAGGATAGTACTGTATCTTCGTTGTGGCCATCTAACACAAAAAGCATTAAAAAGGAATCTCCAGCGATTCATGTGTTGTGATGGGAGCGAACATAGACTGATTCATTTTTGTTATCAAAACGAAAGCCAGTGCATTATTACTAAAAAAAGAGCAGCTCTTTTTTGTTACACAAGATGATCATCAAGAAGAACTCTGCATTAATACTATATTATAGTATTGTATCTTCATTGTGGCCATCTAACACAAAAAGCATTAAAAAAAAGAATCTCCAGCGATTCATATGTTTTGTGATTGGAGCGAACCGAGAGAGCCATGAAAAAACTTGTTCGCACACTTCTGTGTTGACGTTCTGTAGAAGAAAAATAAATAACATTAATTATCAGATTTCAACTGTTAAGGGGTGATTGAATGCCTTGGATTAATCTGTTGGATGGGTAATTTGAACTCATTTTTAGGCTAGGGTGATAAGGTTGGCTTGCAAAGTTGAAATGTCCACAGGAATTTGGTTTGTTATTTGATTGACACATGTACATCATTTTCATGACTGTGATTTTTTTGTGGAGTTATTTTGTATTATCATTGAGGTGGCCTGCATGAGGTCCTTACATTAGTAGTATCTTTATAATAGCCTTTTAGAACTTTACTTTCATATTAGGGTAAACAGAGGTCCTTTTTTGTCATAGGTATTCAAACAACAAAATATAAATAGCGAGCACTTTAAAAAAAATTACCTCTAAATCAGTTGTGGAATATGGATTGCAATTTACTTTGCACCAGCTGTCCACATGATTGCGAAAATGGAACTTGTCGCAAACCATCTTCATGCCTTTCAACCTCTTTGCTATCTCAGTAAGATCGCTTCTCACAGGATTTTGAGCAAATTTCTTTAGATGACATGCATCATCATAGCATATAACTCCTGCACAGAGACAAATAGTGTTTTCAAATGTTACTAATAAATTGTTTACAATGAGTATAATGAACATCATACTTTTGTATTAGTAATGTTGTTGTTATTGGTAAAGTAATAAATTAATCAGTACATTAATTAGCAGTCAAGTTTGACTGTATCCGGCATCAAGATTTATCAATAACATACCTATGTCATCCATAACTGTGTTGTTCAGCAGGTTGTGGACATGCGCATAAACTTGTGATTTCCCTTCTGATCCGAACAACTCCTTAACGTCAACGACAACAGCACATGGCTTCGCAAATACAAGAATTCCTGCAGCAAATCAAAGATTAAATGTTATAGTCTATTATTAACATACATGTAGTACACTGTGCATTAGATTGTTATAACAACAAACGTTGACATGAAATTGTTTGAGGCAGTTGAAACTTTTTCAAGATAAACATTTTATTAAATTTAACTAAAACAACATGAAAGAAACTGGAAAATTATTATGGTAGCATTACATTAATTCATAGTTTACTTATACACGACCCCACAAGCTGTAAGTTTTTATATCTTACATGTCTATCTATCTAGCAACATTTGCATGTATTGCCTTCATGCAGTTTATGAGGATATATCTATAATAAGTTTCCATGTTGTTTATCTGCTTGAATGGTATGGCAGCTCTATTACTATAGGATTGATATTTGTTGAAAATATAGCCCTTTGCAACATGTGCCTTATTAAAGTTTGGGGTTTTTATGGTTATACATGTACCTGCAGTTCTATGATTTTTACTTTTGTGTTTTCCTTTCTCTGTCCCACAGTTTATTTTGCGTTTGTTCCCTTTGTCGTCTGTGACAACATCATCTTCGCTTGATACAACACCAAAGCCAGAACTGCAATAATTAATTATAACAAAACATGTATGAGTAACATACATGTACATGTGGTCAAATGGTTAATAATTATTAATCGCACTCGTAATATTCCATTTTTGGGGGACAATTATGGCGCAGGCGCCGATTTTTAAGGGACAAATTGTCACGCAAACGCGATATTCTCGCAAATTCTCACTCTGCCTCAAACCCTGACATTGATTAAAATGTGTTTCACAAATGGGAATTTTTGAGAAATATGCAAGATCCAGACCAGTCTGAGGAAAATAATTTCGATGTATTAATTATGTGCTGTGTGTCAAAAATAGGAAAAATAAGAGACTGGGTGACTGTGGGAATTTTGGAGGTATAAGTATCTTTATTATGTCAGTAGTTGCTATACATGTAATTATTTACAAGTAACGATACAATTTTCTCTTACTTTTTCATGGAAGAAACAGCGGTTGGTTCATTTCTGGTAGTCAGATCTTGATCTTCGGAAAAAGTAAATTCCAAACGATGTTGACCAAATTCATTGTGATGCAGTGCTTTGTGCATGTAGTTTTGTTTCTTTGAAATAAATTATTTTACTTTCATTGGCAAATTTCCCTCCTTTACCCAACTCTTTCTTCCATCTGCCCAAAGCACCTATAATATGAAAGAGCAATGATAATTATTGCACTGTCGCTACATGTACATGTACCATAAGATTTAATATTGAATGACACTACAATTTTCGTTTTACTGCAAGTTATATTGAAAGGCACAACCCAGTCAAAGAATTGGAGCCAGGCTTTTAGCCAGGATTTTTAAGTGGGAGTGTAAACTTCACCTTTGATGCACCTTTGGGCCAAAGGCCCCACCCATACCCCAAGGGGGTTCGGTAGGCATGCACCCATGAACCAGACTCGCTTTCGAGACTCCTTCAAATTATAAATGGTTGAACAAACCAACACAACATGACTGTATTAAGGTAACTGTTTCACATTGTTAACAATCTACTTTACTATACATGTATAATTACCTCATAGATGTTTCCGAGCCTTGTACATTTTTCATTGAGAATCTTCACTATACGATCGGTAAACCATTGTTTCACCACCCGTACGGATCGTACGGATCGTACGATCGGACAACCTGTTTCGACCCCCTCTTTCAGCCAAGTCTCACTAACGATATGCAGTTCACCATCTGTACGATCTGTACGATCCGTAAACCATTGTTTCACGGCCGTACGGATTGTACGGGTCGTAAGGGTACACTGATCCATTTACCGATCGTATCAGGTCGTGTGTATTGGACAACACTCGGGGGGGGGGGGGGGGGGTACTCAAAAAAGTTTTATACGGGGAGGCTCCGCCCAGAGGTCCAACCCCTTACCCTTTCATATACCATTTTTCACAGAAAAGGTACCCTTTCATATACCTTCAATAGAAATTATGAAAATGGTACCCCTTTGAACTTAATGAACAATATATATCACCAGAAATCATCAAGCATTACCAGTGGAGATGTTAACCAAACAATAATATCATTTACTCGTGAAATCCCTACCCTTTCATGTACTTCAACTCGTGAAAGGCCTACCCTTTCACATACCTCGAGCCTAAAAAAGGACCCCTTTCGGGCGGAGCCTCCCCGTATAGTCCATTATAGGGAGTAACCCCCCCCCCCCCCCGGGGGTTTAATAGTCCAGTTTCTGGGCGGAGTTCACGAACTGAACTATAAAAGGTCCGGCATAGGTTCGAATCCTATTGAAACTGATTTTTTGGAGGGATTTATTTGAGACCGTGCTTTAAACTGCACCGGTAGATGCCTTTCATTTGTATAAACGATTTCGATTGACATGACATACGAAATAGGGCTGTCCACAATATGCTCGGCAACTTTTTGGCAACTTTTCGTATTTCGAGCAACTCTTTGCATTCTGAGCAATTTCTACCCATTTGAGTCTTGAGTTGCATTAAAATTGCATGAAAATGCTTAGAAATGTTACTTTAATTAGCATATTTTACTTTGATTGGCGATTAGAATATTTTTTTCTTTAGACAAAATCACAAAAAAGAGCAACTTTTTATTTATTTTTTTATAAACAATTTATAAAATTTTTAAAAGAGCAACTTTCTGGATTTTTGGAGCAACTTTTGAGTAACTTTTTGAGAAATTTCGAGCATATTGTGGACAGCCCTAAATATTGCGAAGAATAGCCCTTTTCACGATTACCTGAAATATTTGCATAACAATACAGTTAAACATAGAAGCGAGGCAATTTCGGGCACAAGCTGTAAAACATCGTGATTTTCTTGAGCTCCTTGAACTACGTTAGTATAAAAATAGTTTTAAAACCGAGAAGAACTAAATACACAACTATTTTAGTTAAAGTTTGCCGTAAAGATCGTAACCCGATCTCTCTGTTGCTTATGCGAATCTACTCTTTATAATAGAGAAAAGTTGTCTTACTTTGTTTTCTAAAAAACAACGTAAACTAAAATAATTGTAGTTCTTCTACATTTTAAAACTGTTTTTATACTAAAAGAGTTGAAGGAGTTCAAGAAAAACACGATGTTTTGCAGCTTGTGCCCGAAATTGCCTCGCTTCTATGTTCAAGTGTATTGTTATGCAAATATCACAAGTTAACCGTGAAAAGGGCTATTTAGTTGAAATGTTGAATGAGCCGCGGAAACAGGAGTGTTCGTTGACTAGTTCCTAGGCCTTTTCACTTCGCCGCGGTCAATTCGTTTCGTGTCACGTGATCGCCGAAACGAATTAGCGGCGAAGGCCTGGGAAAAGCCATAAAGTGAAGAAGTAGGCAAAGTAGGAGGAGATGATTTTAGTAGTAAATACTTCCTCGCCATTTTATGCCGAACGTTGGTTACATGAGGAGTTAGTGTACTTTGCAATAAAATATTTACTGTTGACGGAATGGCCAGCACGTTTATTGAATTTCTGAGCAATAAGCCCTGGTGAAAAAGCTACGAAATAAATAAATAAATAAACGTGATTGCTTCATGTTGCTTGATCAGTTTAAGTTTCTTATACAAATTTCACTAGGCATCTGAGGCATGCAACTGAATTTCATTTTAACTTTGCAACATTGAAAATAAATTTGTTCTCCGTGGCTCAGTTTTACATTGCAAAACATTTACTACTTTTCTAATTCAACTTATTTGATCACGCGAATATTATAAAACGGATCATTTTGCTGTCAGCAACACTGATCTATTTCGCCTTTTTTATATACATCTCCTGGAGATAAACAATGGCGTGTGTTGTCGGCGCATGATACATCATCTGGCACCAAAAGTGAAACAACTTCACGGTCTTTACTCACGTAATAAAAACGCCGCCGTGCGCGAAAACTGCAAAGTTTATTCAGCATGTCTTCAACATCCAACATCATCAGAAGTTAATATACCGCAAGCCACACACTGTATGAACAGCTGAATGATGCCTTTTTACGTAAATTATCCTGCATTGTTCGCTAATGTTTGGCGTAATTTGCCCGTTGTGTTTCACTATTCATTTCAGCGAGTTAAAATCTTTATTAATTTTAAATTACGTACGGCCCTCTGGAAACACTGTGGAAACGGGCTGGTTAGATTTTACGAGACTTCAAACGAATTAAAGAAACCATTTATGTTCAGTCAGAGATTTCTGTAGAGCCTTGTAACTTCTTAAAATCAGTGAAATAAGTTTGTTTGGATTTTAGTTATAGCTTTTCTTTGCGGTAGAGTTAATTTCTTTACATTTTTATCTTCTAAAGAGTTACATTTATAGCGAGAGAAAAAAGAGACAAGCTTGTTAGCATAATTTATTTTGACGCGAGTAAATCGGGACATCTTTATAACAAATATTAATATTTCCCCTCAGTTCTGCTGGCCAGCATTTGAAGTTCATTTTCTGAAAAACGCTGAACTTTTCATGAATTGAATTCTAGGCTATTTTAAACTTTTTTTTTAGAAGTGATTGCGTAGTTTTCGCTTAACTACCCCGCCGATGTTTTAACGGAATAAAAGCGCCTGACGACGGGTATATTTACATTACAAGAAGAAAATTTAGTCCTCTGATTAGCAAATAAGTTCAAATGAAAAGAAGAAAAACAAATGAACTACTGTTGCACCGAATATGAAAGAAATAATTAACATGGCGTAGGATGGTTTCTCAGGAAAGCTTTGTTTGTATGTTAATGTTACCGAAATCAGACTCTGATCAAAGTCTTTAAAATCAGTGAGTAATGATTATAGTTTTGTTGGCTGTTTACTCAAGCTTTTTATGATGAGCTCAAGCTCATATTGAAGCTATCTGTTACCAAATAGCTCTTATTATGGAGTTCACTTGTCCGGTGAAAAGCCCTTTTGAGTCAAGGAGGAAATTGGGTTTTCAATATGGGATCAGTTTCAAGTGATGCTGAAATTTTGGTATGACGAGACGTGCGGATTAAAGGATCTTGAATTGTGTGTTTATTGCAACCTGTTCTTTTGTTTTCCTTGGCAGATAACGTGGAATAAGTAAGAAAATATTGCTGCTACCCGCGGATCAAGATGTAATGGACTGTTGTAATATTCGGTAAAGATAATTTAAAAAAACCATTGAATGCAAGTGCGTGCGATTGTAGCTCCGCGTCGATGATCGATTTAGCGATTTCTGAAACAACTTATTTTTGTTTGTTCTCAATCCTCAGCAAACACACGAGGCAAGGGTATTAAAAATCTACATTTAGAGTGTCCTTTATGATGTGATCTTCCCGACATTTCCTCAGAGTATCACCGAATAATAACAGGCTACACTGAATTAAGACGAGTAAATTTTGAGAAGGTCTCTTTTAACCGCGAATTCAAGTTTTATGCGGATATCTGAACGAAGATTGTTTAAGGAGACAAAGAAAGCCGTGTATGGGACAAGTCTTTTTAAAAAGGTGTTAGTCTGAAGAGTTTTCTTTGAGAATTAAAATTTGATGAACCAAGTTGATGAAACTGACATTAATAAACTATCCGATAAAACAATTATTTTTGGTTGAGTGCCCAGTTTTGTTTGAAAAAAGAAAATTAAATCCTCCTTACCTTTTTCGATAGGAAACGTGGAAACTCGGCACAGATCGTTTTAATGATTTAGAACCAACAGATATTTGCTTCATTTTTATTTTATATCTGTCCAGGCTATATTGACGGACACAATTTGTAGGATATTATATAAGAATGCGCAAAGTTGATTTTATCAGACACAGAAGTGATGTGAGGTGACGGGTAAAAAGCCCGCGTTTATTATTTATAAATGTCGCCTCAAAGTAACAGAGTTTCGAATAATTTTACACCGAGAAAATTGTGAAGGATCATGTTCTGCTCCGGCAGTTGTTGTTGTAAAATATTTAGATTTTCAACTGATTTTGGTTTCAGTAATTATATATTAAAGAATCAGACTTTAAATAAAAGGACAACTTCTGTATAAAAGCCAATCAAATGCGGCGACAATTTTTTCGGGCCTACTTCCATGGCAACACACGGTTAGGTTCTGCAGCTCGGTGCTCGAGATCATTTTTTGTGTCGCTTAACAAAAGCGAGGAATGAAGCTTTTGACACGCTTCCACGGTATTGGCTGAGGGGTGTCTTTCGCACCAGCCTCAATTAAGAGCTGCGGGCATTCAACACACAATTGGACAGCTTTGTAAACTTGTCCTCTATATTTGTAGCGAATAAGCCAGTTAATTTAGCTTTGCGAAGCGAACCTCGAACGCGACAACACAACATGGACCTTCTGCGACATCAATACTTGTACTCGCATCACCACCCGTATCGCATGGCAGGTATGAGATACGGAGCCGTATCACCTTATCAAGTAGTATCGGCAATTCCCCGCTGCACCTGTGAGTGTTTCTGTGAGAGGAATCGAGGGCAGTTTGCCGAGGGAGAATCTCGTAGCGTATCGGACTCCGAGAGAGATGGAAGAGCCAGAGAAATGGATGACCTTAAAAACGGTATGTTTCAAGCTCGTCTATCTGTATTAAAACCTTGTTTTCTTAACATTACCACCGAATGCACAATATAAATGTTGACTAACTCATCAGTGAACAAGTTTTTAACGTGCGTTTTGAGTTTTTACACATCCGGTTTTATCAATACACATTATTTAACACGATTTAAGCGCTGATTACTCTGCGTTTATTAGGTCAATTTTCAGTCCAATATCGTCCCTTTTACTTGCGGCTTTGTGTCAGGGTTCAGTTGTACGAGTACGTTGAGAAGAGAAACGACAATAAGTTCAAAGAACTCGGCAGTGTTTGAATTTCAGCTTGCTAAGAAAAAATTGTTTAAAAGAGCAGTCTTTAAACCCATGAACTTTGACTATCAGTAAAATATGTTATTTCTGGAGTATTTTCTTGAAGGTATTAACAATTTTATTTTCACTGTAAAGCTCTAAACAGAGTTGAATTGAATCACAGTATTGGTTGCGCGAAGAAGCCTTACATGAGAATTAAAAATACGCGAATTGCTTTCATGACTCCAGTACAAATCCAGGACCAATTTTTATTAGAGAAAATTTAAGTACCAATTGTCTTTCAAGCAAGGAAACAGCTGGTTCTAATGCAGAAGTTAATCTTTTCCACTTCTATGAGGTTTTGTTTCGGAAATATTTCGCATTTCAAGAACAATTGTTCGCTAACTCTTTCATAATGAACTCAGATTTCTGATCTCACTTAAGCACTTTTGTGCGAGCTCCTTTCCGGCTTATAAGCGGCTAATTTCAGATAAATTTAATAGCAAATCATTCTTTTTTAATCTACCACTAATGCAAGAAGAGGCTCATGCTTTTATCTACACTTTTGAGCTATTACATAGCTTTTACAGTAATTGATAATTATTCGATGTCTCACCGATATCTAAATTTGAATCATATATTGGTTTTTGAGCACATGCACACACGGCAAATGTGTCGACGAGTTTCAGATTTAATCTGAATATATATTTCCATCTTCTTTCCCTTGCCAGAAAGTCTCCATAAATTTCCAAACGGTATATTTAGTCGGAGTATTAACTTGCCATGTTTTCTTTTAATAATAAAATATTGCTATACTGATGAATTCCTATTAACGTATGTAAAATCGTTAAAATCCTCAAAGAAATGCAATATTTCTAGCCACTCACCTTAATTGTCGATCGTTCATATTTTTATTCTGGTTTTCCCCCATAAAAACTTCAATTTTCAAACAGTTGTTTTTTTTGTGTTGTAAGCCAAATGAAAATCTCGCTTGTTTGTTTCTATTTCGGGGTTTTACTCAACGCGTGCAAGTCGCAGTTAAATTTTTGACAATGGCCTGGGCAAAATGATCAATTTATACATTGACGCGGTATTCATGTCGAATTCATTTACAGCCTGGAATGCCATAAAAACGGGCGATAAGATCGCGCAGAAACATCAGCGAAGTCCTTTATTTGATATGAATGTTTTCCAATATGTCAATCTTTCACGAATCGATTTCGACATAAAATTCAACGTAATTAACTTGAAGCGATACCTTCGTTGCACCATCTTTGAACAGCTGTCAGCTTGTGAAAACATTGAACCCGCGCCGAGCGATCACCCTTGTTTTGAAGAATACACAAAACCGAGTCTTTAAATCAACCTTGATTCAAAATTTCACACCATCCAAGTATTTCTTAATTGCCTCATTATCGCTAGAAATGAAGGTTGTGGTCATTCAAAATGTTTTCTTTCTATAAATTGCGTCTGGGTATAATAATCTTTGAAAATTGGTTTATTCAGTACTGTACAGTATATAGCGAGGCGGATAATATCACTTTAGTTTAGAGCGGTAAAAAGATCCTCGATTAATTGGAAGTTTTCTGATACATCGTTTTTCAGTTTTGCACTTTTAAACATATACATGCAGTTAGTTGCAGTTCCCGTAAGCGGACACCCTTGGGAAGTAGAAAAAGAGTTTGTATGAGTGCCGTGGCAAACGAGGAAACATTGTTGCGGTCCGCAACAAATGTTGCGTGCGCCGGCAAACGGGGAAACATTTGCGTTCGCGACAATGTTTCCGCAACAATGTTTCCTCGTTTGCCACGGCCTTAACAGTTCAAACGGAGTTTTTTCAAGCCGTAAGTAGAGCTGTCCGCTTACGACTTACGAGAGTCTCCGCTCAGAGAGATTCGTCTGTATTTTCTAACAGCCAATGAATTGTCGCCTTGCTCGGTGAAAAGGGAAAAAAATGCGAGAAAATACGGAAAATCCATGACGCGCGAAGGCTAATCAATTTTCGGATGGAAATTGCTTCGAAACGACACATGAAAATTGTTTCATGGATGTATTTTTATTAATCTTTTTAAAACTTTTTTAAAATATCTTTTTTGAATTCATTCTCTATTTTTTTTGCCCATAATACACACATTCATGACTGGCAAAATATTTCTTTAAAATCGTGTGCGTCTACAGTATAACTCCTACCTAAAAAGGCAAAGGATATGTAAAGCAAAAACTTTCGGATGTCAATCAAGGTTTTAGCCAACCAAAGACACACACATTTATTTGCCTTCAGTTTCCCTGTTTTATTCGTCAAATTTTAAGGCTATAAAGTCAAAAAAAAAAGAAGAAAAAAGAAGAAAAAAGAAGAAAAATAGAAGAAGGACTGTACTGGATGCTCATTCAATGCTTTAACTATTTTACTAATCATTTTAAATCGACTAATTAAACACAAGAAGACCAAGATGTATTTCTAATAATTGGCGATTTTTCTCTGTGCGAGGTTCAATAAATGAACAAAGGAGATAGCCGCGACCGTGACTGATTCTACTGTGATATGTTTAATGTCATAATTCTTTTATGACACGTTCAGAGAATATGTTTTCGCACCTTGAATACAGTGTCTACACACATGAACAGGTGCCGGTGAATATAGCTATTCTGTTGAGCTGTGTAAACTAGATATGTCCAAACATGTAAATAACGCCTTTCGCTTGTTAAATAGCGCCTTTGGGAGGGGTCTCCATTGACTATTGATAGTTTATGAATCGGTGTTCGCAAACAGTGGGCACCAGTTGTTTGTCAACCTGTAGAGAGTCATTCCCAAGGCCTTTTCCCTGATTGGCTCTCTGATTTGGCGCTGGCGAACGAATCAAGGTCCTGGATATGTCGTTGTAGTTCTGGGTTATGAGTCTTTCTTTTCACCCACTAATGTATAAAGCCGCGACACTTTTTCCTATAAAATACTCGTCAACAAGTAAAGGTGCACTCCACTAATACTTTAACTGTTTCATTTTCGTAGCAGACTTTTGTCACGACAAAACCGGCAGGAGAAACCGAACAACCTACAAAAGATGGCAAATCGACGAACTTGAACGGGCGTTCGCTGTCAATCCTTACCCCACGAGCGTGTTCAAGAAGACGCTCGCGCTAAGACTGGGTCTGAGAGACTCGCGAGTTCAGGTAATAAATATTCACGTGCTTCTTTTATCCCTAGGTCAAAGGAAGTGGTTGTTTCAACGTCAGACAGTGGGCATGTGTCGTTGAAAGATTTATATATATACAGCTGTTTCGAGAAAGGTTGTCGAAAAAACGCACGCGACAATCCCGAAAGGTATTGTGGGTAGTTTTAAGTTCACGGTTCCTTGACTTCAGCATTTCAGGGAAATCTGAGAAAATGGCAAGAGATGCCATGGACGTATGTTTGCGAGTGCTAAAAGAAAGCAACAAAAGTAGGTTCGACAGCTACAGTGTCAGGAACGCACCTTGCTGATCATATCCCAGATTACCTTTCGGGATTGTCGCATGCGCTTTTTCCGACAACGTTTCTCGAAACAGCTGTATACTGAGCCCATTTTAAGCCTTTCACTTCCAAGCAGAGTGGCCAAGTTTGACTCAAACAGCACCACATCAAAGTACTGCTCAATAGCTTTAGTTTGTCACACACTAAGTTTTCATGCACAAACGTAAAGGAACAGCATAATAAATAGCTTTCATTTGAATGGTCACACACTTGGGTTAAGGTATCAGCCACCCTTCAAAATTGCCATTTTGTGAAATTTTCAATTTTTTGAAATTCTGTTAGATCTCGCAAATAGCTTTAATTTCCAAAAAATTCTACCTCAAAATGTTATTTCTGTGGAAAGTTATTGAACATGAAAGATTTCCTTCATTATTTTTCTGTAATTAGCTGTTGACATTTCAGTCATATCTTCAATTATCCAATAATTGTCTGCGCTGCGTGGCCGATTTCATAGCGAGCGACAAAGGTTTCTCCTACCACTTCCAGAGTCAAAGCAAAGTGACTTCCATCAAATCCATTAAAAGCAAAAATGAAGTCGCCCTGTACAAATACTACCTAAAGTTAATTTTAGGTTGAATTGATTCTGCGACACAAAACAGCGCACAAGTCGCTAGCGTGCGACCCGCGTGCATTTGTTTACTCCAATATTCGCATACTGTGCCTGTGAAAATAACTGTGGAAGATAGAATAACTTCTTACCCAGCTAATCTAATTTCTTACAGCACAGTCGTTTTGTGATCTCGTCGGTTTCATCTGATTTGAGGCGCCGTTCTGTTCGCTATCGCCTGGCTATCGTGAGTGTTTACGCGAACGTTTGTTCCTGTTACATGTTACCTGTCAAAGTCCTATTGTTGGAGAAAGTTGATCCCTCTATGGTATCGATCAGAATAGACGTTTAGGTGTCATAATCTCATTCCAGGTAAGATGCCGAAAAAAATGTATTTTCCTTTTTATCTCGGAAGGAAAATTTTGCCGAGCGACGCGTGCGTTTTGAACTCCAAGTCGGCAGCCATTCAACCAATTTGGCTGAAATTTGGCCAGAATGATGACATACATCGCTTCTACAAAACTGTGTCTGCGAATTTTAATACTCCTTTTAATTTTAAAGCTAGAGCTTTTTTTCCACAGGGAGTGCTAACTAATTGTCACTCCCAACTTCATTTGCCAATAAAAGAAAAACAAACGCACTTGTCAAAAATCTGAGACACAATTTTTTAGCCGAACGTGTTGAGAAGCGAATGCGGTGTTAATCGTTTTCTTCTGTTTATTTCCGGAGGGGGTGGAACATGATTTATAAAGACATGTACTTTTACACATAGCTTCCCATTTTCGAAACACATTTAAGTTTATCGTTTTTTTTAGTAAAAAGCCATAATCTGGAATTATTAAACTTTCAAAAAATATATGGTTTATAGGGTTTTTTATAAAAACAACTAACGCTACAGCGATCCGCGCGCGGACGGTCCTGAAGGGTGGCTGATACCTTAACAGACATGATTTGATTCATCTGGGAGGCAGTTTAAGCGCTAAACCTAATCGTTCCAGGATTTTTAAAAGCTAAAACATATCACTTCTTTGCAGGTTTGGTTTCAAAACCGCCGAGCAAAGGCAAAGCGAGAGAGACATGGCTCGTCTGAATGTTACAGCAATGCGGATACAGAAGCTGAACTCACAGAAGAAGAACAAACGTTGGAGACAGAACATCTGATTGATGTCGAGGAAAACAAAGAACTCGAGCAAGTTGATGTTGAATAAGTTTTATTTGCACCTGGTAGTTGAACTCAGTTTGAATCGAGGTGAATTCTCGGCGCTCACTCGGAAGTCCTGTAGCTACATCAGTAAATACTGGGGTATGGTTAGTTTGTTTCAGAGCGTAAAAACAATAGTTCAAGGAACTAATTTTGAGAAGCCCGAAAATGAGTACACCCTCACATGAGGTTCAAAAACACTTCGATCTTGCTATATACTGAGTCAACATGTTGATTTATCAGTTATTAGCTGGCAATACTGACATCTCCCATAGAGCGGTTTTTAATCAAGTGTCATGAAACCAAAACCAAGCAATGACAATGGCCAATCACAACAAACGAAAGCAACGCAATGAACCAATGAGAACTCGAAGCAAATGCACGTAACCGGCGCAAAGCGCGGGAAAACGCGTATGACCAAGTCGTGATTGATTTTGGTTTTGCATCTGATTGGTTGAGGAGGTGGCGCGAGTTTTTTTAAACCAATCATAGAGCGCAGTAAAGCAAAGAGTGAGTACTGTTCGACACTCAATTGAAAACCACTCTAATAATAACCAAGCAGTAGTTTAGATCGAGACTCCAAAGACTGTCATAATATAGAGCCTGCCTTCCTTCCCATCACCCCATGCGCTCCTCTCGGCCGCGCTTAATATTAATAGGAGACAAGAGAGACGACTGGGGACGAGTCAGATATAGAACCGATCCCTGCAGCCACAACAGTGCAGTAAACCAATCAAAGCTCGAAGAAAAACATATACATGTAACCCGCAGTGGCAAGCGCGGAAAAATCGCTGTGCGCCAAATCACGTGACTAGCAGTTGTTGTGTACCTGATTGGCCGAGAATCTCACTCACTCTCTGATTGGTCAGAGTAAATGGCACATGTGCGTTTCTTGAGCCAGTTACTCTGCAAACACAAGTTGGACAAACGAATCAACTGAATTATTATTTTAAGGCTGCTCAGACAAAAAACAAAAAACGAACAAACAAACAAAACTGAAAAGAATCACAGCTTTTCCTGCCCTTGCCACAAGTTATATTATATGTTTTCCCTTCGAGGTCTGATTTGCTTATTTCATTATTTTCGTAGATTGGCAGTTTGTGAATAGTTTGGTTTTACCACAGTATAGTTAGAAAACTGCTGTAGCTATAATTGTGCTTATTTACTGGAGTGAAAAACGCCAAAGCACAGTAATATAAATGTAATAGATTTGTCTATATATGTATCATACTGTAAATAGAAACGTAAAGGAGAAATGAACACAAAACTGAAGGGTTTTTGATGTCGTTGATTTAATTTCCTTTCCTTTATACAGTACCCCTGAAACAGAATTTCTATAGAGATACTGTCCTACTTGTCCCGCGATATCAATCACTGTTCTGATATCCCATTATTGCTGGATTATTGCAAAATTAAGCCAAACGTAAAACAGGAAAATATATACCGCCGAGAAGAGGTTAATTCAGTGAGTGACGCCTTTACGAAGAAAATAGCCAATTTTCGCGCCAAAAACGCGGCTGCTATACCACGCGCGCCAAGTGACTCATGTTTTGTACTCAGTCGTGGTTGTCTATTAAAATACCGCGTCCCCAAAACAATTCAAAAACGGACATTTCGGCGTGTCTGTTGAGTTAAAAAACACACACGAGTGAGTGGAAATTTGGGAGAATGCGATATAAACTGTGGAGCAAACTTTCACGAGTCGCTGAAGAAACATGGGAAAATGTCTCCATTTCCCTTAATCCTTTCACTTCCAGAGTCAAACCTTGAGTCAATAAATGTGGTTCTACCTTTTGAGTCTTATACCTGCCAACCTTTCCTAAGTCGACTGCGTGTGATTTTCGTACCATATTACCCGAATTTCCGAAAAATTTCCGACGACTTCCGAACATTGCCGAAGATGTTCCGACGACTTCCGAACATTGCCGAAGATGTTCCGACGACTTCCGAACATTGCCGAAGATTTTCCGACGACTTCCGAACATTGCCGAAGATTCCCGAAGATGTTCCGATGATTTCCGAAGGCTGCCGAATGTCGCGGTGCGAAGCTAAAAATCTCGGCGCCCTCTTGCCAAGATCACGCTTATCTCAAACGCGACATTTAGCGCCGTTCATTGGACTATTTTGGGTGGAAATTGAATCCAATTTTTCACGTTAATGGTTAATGAACAAGTAGTCCGGAATTGTGAGTCAGGCGTGTGAAATTGTCATGTATGCGTGTGATCGATGTTTTCGATCCGGAGGCGTGTGACACACGCATAATGCGTGTGAGTTGGCAGGTATAGAGTCTGTGGATGAAACCCTAGTGTGGGACCATTCAAATGAAAGCTATTGAGCAGTACTTTCATGTGGTACTGTTTATTATGCTGTACAAGGTGGTTCTAGCTTTCGAGTCTGTGGATGAAACCCCAGTGTGTGACCATTCAAATGAAAGCTATTGAGCAGTACTTTCATGTGGTACTGTTTGATATGCTGTACAAGGTGGTTCTAACATTTGAGTCTGTGGATGAAACCCTTGTGTGTGACCATTCAAATGAAAGCTACTGAACAGTACTTTCATGTGGCGCTGATTGTTTTTGACAATTTTGCAAAATGAAATTCAGGATTTTTTCCTCAGTTTTGAACTTAGCACTCTTGGGGGTGAAATGGTCAAGAATTTCCTGTGGAAAACGTTTCTATGACGTGGCAGTTTAGCCAATCAGAGCACGCATTTTCAGTGGACTCCAGGTTTATTGGGTGGAGGGACTGCAGTGATAAAGCAACGATGGTTACAAAAGGCTCAAGTTCCGGCTACCAACGCCAGGCTGCCGCGCCTCACGAAATCAACAAACAAATGGACCCCTTGTAAAAGCTGTAACCATGGCAGCTAGTCTGAGTGCGTGCAGATTCTATAAGCAACTGATTACTGCATTTCAACCGGTTTCCTTACTGGTATTCATTTGATAACATTGGACTCCAAATCTCATGTTACCAGAACCAAAATAGGACATGCAAAATCATATATCTTCCGAACTTGACCGTACCATCGACCCCACCACAAAACGATGCCTTTGAAGTTGTTGCGAAATGTAAATATTTGTCGTTGTAACTGTGACCTGCACACGGCTGCACCGCGGAGTTCACCCCACCAAGAGAATTTCATTATCGGGAACTGCACGGAGGACAAAATATTGACAAGCAGACATGGGGTCTTTTCGATTTGTTAATCACTGGCACGAGATTTATTTCTCCTTCAGTCTTAGAAAACAAACATAAACCTTTTGGTGGGCGATTTTAGAAATACAGCATAGGGTTATTAAAACTTAATATATCATTTCAAAAGCAAATAATTCACATATGGGAGAAATTGAACGAACTGAAAAAAATACGACTGCACCTCTGTTGTCAATTTACTCATTAAAGCTTGGACCCACCAAACGAATATTAATATAAAACAAGACTATTCCGTGTTATCCTGATGATAGACTTGGAATGTGAAAACAATGCTGAATTCTTTTACATTTATGAGAACATTCTGGTTTGAATGCTCCCGGCGAGAGTCGCTATGGTGGAAATATTTGATCCACAGTTCAACGATGAATGTGGGTCAGCCATTTCTGCCTTGTCAAGTTCTATGTTTAACATTTGTAAAATGTTAAATAAATCTCCTATGACGGAAATTCTTCTCTGTCGCGCAGATAAGTGTATTTCCCTTCTTTAGGGATCTTCCGTGAGCGCTAAGGAGTTAATTGGGAAGGAAGATGCGTGGCGGACGAATTAACTGCCGGTAGAACAGGATGTGTTTGAGAGGGTGCAAAGTGTTTCTAATTTACTGTATGTTGCACCAAGAGTTCTTAAAATAACGAAACATGAAGAACTAGAGATTTATGAATAAAGCTGAGAAATAAGTAATTTGTACTTTGATTTTCAACACGGCTCCCCCCTCAGAATGCCTGAAAATAAAATAGGCCAAGCTGATACTATTTCACAGTTTACCCTAGTTCAATCCACTACAGCCCACTATTCGGGTTTTCTCTATCTCTCTGCATGGCCGAAAACTAGAATAGTTTGACAAAGGAGCAAGATTTCACTCAGGTTACATTATTTGAGAGTGGAAAGAGCAGACATGACATGGAAATTATTCGACGAAAGGGCAGATGAGTCTGAAAGACACATGATCTGGGTGGGATAAGTACAGTATATCATGCAATAAGTTGTATGAGTCAGTATTTTTCTTCTTGAATCAGTGCAAGCCACAACTTTTCCTTAGGCAATATTAATGCACATCAAATACAAACGTTTCTACATTTCAAGATGTGAAGAAAATATGTCGCCTTGTACTAATCAGTGTCAGCAGTTTAAATATGTAATTGTCTGATCGGCTTATTATATTTACATTCTGATCTTCGTCCCATTTTGCTATCTCCTTTTGTATGTCAGTGCTCGAAAACGTACAACGTTCAGCAGTCATATCTAACCGGGCAGGTCTTAAAACGACTTATAAAGACTCCTGAACTGAAATCTTTCACTCGTCAGTATTTTCAAAGGATTAACTGACATTAATTAAAGAAACCGAACGATGAAAACTTTTGGTGAAAGCTATAGACCACAAATTGGATCTATTGTACTCCTTACATGTTGGTAAATTTTAATCACGCTATAAACCATTTTACACCTTCCCTAACAACGTTTGATAATGCTGTTTGCTTTTTCCACCATAATCTGTAAATCTACTTAAACGAGACCCCATATAAGCTCTGGCTGTTTCGAATTTAAGGATAGACTTTTAAAATGCCGATGCAGTTGACTGGGTTCTTACCCAGCATGTGGCCATTGAGTTAATGGACAGGATTAAAACCATTCTTTGCCATATTAAACTGATGAAAAGTTAAGTCAATTAATGGCGGCCCAGCCGATCAACGCTATTGAATCAATCGAATTATGATATTATGTTCCCTGCCAGAAGCCAAAAAGGGGTCACTCAAACGACATTTAGCGTGATCTAGGTTAGAAAATATTCGACGGCCGCATCATGTGCAATTTGTGGATAAATAATACCCCGCGAGTCAATCATCGCATTTGCGTGCGAGTTACAGCTTTTTAGAACGTTCGATGAATAAAGTTTTTAATTAACTCGTCAGATTTTCACCTATTTGACCCTTCATTCTCTAAAACTGACACAACTGCAAATTTCATTCCTCGTAGCTGTATACCACTAGTATGGAATTGAAAATATCAAGAATGGAGGAGTATTGCTGGTCTCCGTTATAGCCCGTTGTTTCAGTCATGAAATAACTTTGGGTATAAGCCCTCCATCGCAGTTAACTACTTTAAGATACCAAAAATAGACTTTCTGTACAAGTAATTAAGGTAAAGCTTTAATGGTATTTTCATGCTAAAAAGGATTTCGCATGTGTTGTAAATTAAATCTTTATAAACTTTTGAAAATACCTGATGTCTTTGGTTGAGTGATTAGCACATGGTAAAATTATATACTTTTCTGGGGAAGAAAACGTGAGAAAATCGCACGGCACCACTGAACTAAATTGACTTTTAAACTTAAAAAAGATTTCACTCTCCCGGAGATCCATACTTAAACGCCCCACCAAGTTAATTAGATTTTCAATCTAAGCAGGTCTTGGACAAGATACTTCATAACCGCCTGCTGTGAAAGGTTCAGTCTTTTAATTGAAAACGAGTTGATAAAATTGAATCTCAAAACGCACAACGACTAACTCCCAGTTCGAAATGAAATTACGTTTGCATTGCATCAAATAGAATGGTCTAGAATGTACCATACCTTGGTATAGTGCAGAAATTTGAGCAATAAGTCTATAAAAGACGTATTTCCCTGGTCTGGTACAACCGTAAACCGGTTCACCATATTTTTCAAATCAGTTGAAAACGCAATTTCTAGGAGAACTTCGCACATTTCATTTGATTGATTCGAAAGTATCAATCTGTCTATTATTGGAAGGAATATTTTTTTGAAAAGAGAAATATTTATTTAATTTAGCGAACGTCTGTGATCTGACCGATTATTCTAGTCAAGTTAAAACCAGTGGAAACTAATCCGTTTATTAGGTTCCAACTGATCAGGAAGCACCGCTGACAGCTTGTTGTCGACTCCAAATTCTCGCTAATCAGTTCAGACAGCTCCCGTTTCCCAAGATTTCAGCAGTTCATTTTTAACTGCGATTCTTCGGGGCATTCTCATTAATCTTTCTTTTTTCAGCCTTTTCAATATCATCCTTAGCGCTGTCATGTAAAACAACATCGATTTATCATTTTGGACACACGTAAAAAACGCCTGTTGCTCAATTGGGCCAAACAATCATGGATGTCAAGGATTTGGTGTGACCTCGCTATAGTTAGCTAAGCCTCGCGGGCACAGTTTCAGTCAAGAGGGCTTTGTTATGTAATGTGCAATCCATGGGTCCTTAATAAATATATACCGGGCAAATATGCATAGAATTATGCACGAACAATGATTGCCAAGTTACTTTTCAACGGAAATAAGGACATTTACAGACCGGGAAAACCAGCTAAATGCAACAGAGCCAGTGTGACTGAATAAAGTTTGATTTGAAATTCCAAAGTTCCAGAAAGTGGCCAGTCATTGTTTATTTCTTGCATTGTTAAAAGGGATTTCATTAAAAAGGGGTGGTAAATTAGTATGGGGCTCAAAAGAGTCTAGAATATCACTGGGATGTTGACCTCTCGATGATCGTTTGTTATTTGTTAATTTTTTTTAGAGGGCCTGAAGTTATTCTGAGGGGTAAGATATCTTTCCCAGGTTGGAGACGGTGATGTTGACAATTTCGACCTGATTGTATACCAGCGTCCATAGAGAACGAAGCTGTAAACATCCATAATGTAAGTTTACTACCTTCAGTACCTTCCTTCCAATCACTCTGTCTCAAAATATATTTGTTGCTTATCAGTTATGAAGCTAGTCTCCTACGCAGCCGTTATTTGTGTCGTCACGCAACGCTTCTCCCCACTAACGGCTGCTCAAACCTGGACCACATGCCTTTGCAGATTTAAGCCAATCACAGTTGCAGTGCCATTTTCGGAACTCGTTCGCGCCAAAATACACCAATCATAGATTGTGTCTTATCATGACCTTAGCGTCGGAAACGTCAAACGCACGCTAGTATGCCGCCTTTTGAATTTGACGCACACCAGACATCAAAATAAAACACGGTTTTACTGAAGAAAAATGTATGATATGAAAGAATAATGTCGAAAAAACTTCATTATAATTACAACAGACATCCTAGTTCAAGAATTGGATCGATCTAGCAAGTTTTTGGCAAACGGTAACAGTCACGTTTTTGCCGATAGGTGTCAAAGCTACTGCGGTCAAAACAAAAGGAAAGGAATGTGATCCAGGTTTGAGCAGCCGTTAGTGGGAAGCGTTGCGTGACGACACAAATAACGGCTGCGTAGGAGACTATTATGAAGTGGAAGCATGAGAAAATCTCGTGTTTTTAACTATGTAGTAGGTCGTTGTAGAAATGCACAAGACAAGGGCAGAGGCTGGGCAACTGACCTAAATCATAGATCATGTCTAAAATAGCGTCCTTTCTTCGCTTAACAATTCTTGGCATAACTGATTCCATATTGTATTGCAGAGCCACACCTTCAGTTCTAAGTTTAGCAAGTTGTGTTCTGCGCGATTCAATTAGAAGAACCGTTACGGTTTACTTTTCAGCAATCCATCTCTAACTGTCAATGACAAAGCTTTATATTACTACTAAGCTACCATATTTCATCGTTGTCTGGTTATCAAAGAATAGCCCTTTGAAACTCTTCATGTTTTAAATTCGAAATCAAATGGAAAATTCGCCCTGAAGGTTCAAAAGACTATCCGGCAAACTAGACTGACTACATGCAATCTGTTAAAATGACGTCAACTAGTCTTGTATTCAAAGCCTATTAAGCGAGTGATCAAGCAAATGAAAGAGCAAAGTTTAGCAGTCAAACGCCTGGACCATCCAGTGATCCATTTGAGAGAAATGTCTGCATTTTGTCACTAGAGGCTGTTGATAGGGTTCACCTCCGCACTATAGCATTCCCCGGTTAGTGCAAATTTCCATTTCCTTTTCCTTGCAGTTGATAATTTATTCTCTTGCTTCTTTTTGTTACAATGTACCGTAAGTGCATGATTCGATGATTTAGTGTTAGTCGGTCCTGTTTTTGTTCATCTCTCGTACCACAACGATACTGATTTCCTAGTCCGTGCAAAAACCGTCATGGAACCGATCTTAGGACAAAGGATACAACAGAGGTACGGGTCGTATAAGTAAGGGCAGGTTCTATATCGATTGCTTGTGATCGCTGGACTTTATAGATTTTAGTCTTTTAATTGCTAAATTAAAGTATAGCGTGCCAAATCTCTCCATTGAAAACCAGAATAGAAATTAAACAGCTTCAGTATGCGCCGAACAATATGTAATCTGGTGAGCGATCATCAATCATTTTGAAATCAACCTTTTAGAGCCTCGTTTTAACGAATTTCAGTTTCATTTACATCGATTCTACTCAGTATGTATTGTCGGTTTTGATGCACTTATTGCACGACTACCCTGCCAAGGAGTAAAACTAGCGATTTGATTTTCTTTTGGATAGCAGATTCTGTTTTTAAATCGTTCTTGACATCATAATAATTTATCAACATATCAGTAATTTCTCAATTCTATCTATATTTTAATCAGTGATTTATGATGTCATGAAAGCATGAAAGTCGCGACGGTAATTCTTACAATGCTCAGTGGTATACAGTTCTAAAGGGCATAAAGTTTTACTGTGAAAGATAACAGTTTATCATGGTTCGTGCCGAGCCTTTCATCGGGACGAACTGTCCTGGGCTTCATGGACTAGTTTGGGTGACTAGTCATGTCGTCAATCAGGTTCTTTGCAGTTTGCTTGTTCAGTGCTAATAAATGAGTAGTCATAAACAGTTCCAGAGTCAATCTCTATCTTCATCTGAAAGTCAATCACAGTGCTTCAGTAATTAATTCTACCTGAATTTCCTTGCATCTTGATTTTTTTTTATGAAGTGAGTTAGATCGACATAGTAGGTCCACATCAGCCTGTTGGCTGCCAATTTAACCTACTAATCAAAGAAAAAATGTAATCAGTATGTACTAACCATTTAGCAGTGGTTTAACCAAGGATTTTCAACCCCGTATCATAGTATTTGGTATAAGGAATAAATAAATTTGTTGCTGTCTCTAATACAGTGAACACATTCCGACTTCTATATAGATATAAACTGGCTTTGATTTTTTTAACACTGCATAACTGACCCTATAGTTCAGGAGAAAAACGATAAATCATCACTAGTCATACAGCCGGCATATATAGATCGATAAGACTGTAATTATTTAATACCACCAGTTTATAACTAAGGGCAATCAGATAATCAATGAGATCTTCAGATAACAATATGATCTAAAACCTGAGTAAGTTTTTTTTTCGACAGAATCAGGCTTGTTTCGTGGCAGGCACAAAAAGGGGCGGAGAAGACTCATTCCAAGCCTCTCGGCAGTCTGGGTCCTGCCTGGCTGGCTAACCTTGTATTGGCTAACCTTTTATCCATGTCAGACGTCTCCATTCGTTTAACTATATAATCACGACAGATATACTGTCTTTATGTACCACGGAATTTTAGTAAAAATTAAAGCCACTGCCCTATAACATTATATTTACTGCACTATAGCGTGGGGAATGAATTTTGGAATTTGTTTGACCCTCGGACCGCGGAACCAAGGTATCTTTCCTCTGGTGTTTTAGGTCGAGTATAATGCAACGGGTTTTAGGTTCAGTCTGCCGTTTTCACACTGAGAATTTAGCAGCTCAAAAATGTCTCAAAAGTACGTTTGTCCTCTCCTGTAGTCGCCTATTTACTTAGAAATTGTGATGCAGTTGCATGTCTAAGCGATTAGAATATAATTAAGGTCAATGCAAATATGTTGTGCAAACTTGATCTGTTCGTAGACTCTCCAAATTGTGCTCACGGATAACTGTACCGATATTCCCAGTAAGGCCATCCCCATAAAATGTTTGGTTTCCCATCGCCCGACCGACCCAATTTTTTCAAAAATTAAAAAAAATGATTCATGCCTGCGCCCTTCTCTCGGGTGCTACCAAGTTTAAAATGCTTTGTTTACATGTTAAAGTCACTCTGAAATCTAAATCAGCCCAGTATAATTGACGTCTTCGAACACCTTTCAGAGTGATATCGGCTCGTTTCAAAATGGTGGTCACGGGGAAGATATAATCAAGGCTCGCTTGGAATTATTTATGTATTGAAATACATAAATAATTCCAAGCAAATTTGTCAATATTTCGTTTCTCGGCATTTTTTTTTTTTTTTTTTTACCGTCCGACCGACGCACTTTCACGAGAGAGAGGGCGGTGGGAAACAAAACATTTTATGGGGATGGCCTAACGAGCATATGGGTTATAAAATATTTCCGTACGGATCATGTTTTACTGCAGGTGGCACGGGTAGAGCCGGAACTGGAATCTGCTTCCGTGCATATATCCGGAGTTTCTTCAATTCAGTTGTAGCTATATAGCACACACAATCAATGCAGAAACAAGCAAGGAAATTAGATTTCTTTGTTGAATGTTGCGCAAGAATTGTGGCGTGAAGAAGACTATAAGCCTTGCCAATGTGATTATTTTATCCTCAGAATGAAGATTTTAGTGTTAATTAATATACCGTGCACACGCATACAAAAGTTAAAAGAATGTACAATATTAAATTATTAAATTACTCAAATGAAAGTGACGGGGATGCTCGTCGGAAATTTTCACCCCTAAAAGGGACCAATCTGGGCGTGGCTCAAGCCTTTATTGACCCCTAAAAGATACCATTATACACAGTATGACGGTGTTGTTTTATTATTTCTTCGCGTGCAACCCAAAAAGATAACTTGATGGCTAAAAATATCGCCGTTCCGTCCTGAACACCATAAGGGGGACCAAAATCCGTAATTTACACCCCTAAAAGGGACGACGAGCACCCCTGTCACTTTCGTATGGGAGTCCCCCCCCCCCCCCCCCCCCCCCCGGGACGTAGAATAGGAAACATTGTCAAGCAGACAGGTGATGAGGATAAAGAAAATCGATAAACTAAGGTATGAAGAAATGTAACACAGAATTCTCCAGAACTAAATGAAATGCTTGGCAAGAGAGGATAGATCATCCTCTCTTTGCCAGTAAGGAGAATTAATATTTTGACGAGTTGTTGATCAAATGAACAAAAAAAAAAGCACACATTTTATCCTGCACCTCTCAAACATCCAACATACAATGGAGCCGGGCAGTCTACAAGGTGTGGCTGTACATAAGGTAGTTATATATTGGGGGAGTGGGAGGGAAGGGGGGGGGGGGGGGGTCGGGGAGGGGTTCTAAGAAGTTAGGGGTGTAGCTTCTCGAAACCCTTAGCTTATTCGGACCACTATCATGTTCCATACCTTTTTTCAGATCTTATCTCTGAAGTTTTAGCCCTATTGAAGACATGACCCTATTGAAGACATGACGTACGTCTGAAGTGGTCTGTAATCGCGTGCTCTTCAAATTCAATGCATGGCTACTCAGTCTCTCAGGTTCTCTCTCTCAAAATATTCCAGCGTGATCTGTAAAACACACGCTGTATACTGTTTCATATCACCGGGAAATATCCTTCACATCAGTACTAAATCTTACCTTTTTGAAAACTATATTGTTCTTGCAGAGCTAGCACAGGCTAAAACAAGTCAGTCAACATCTGCAGATCAAGAAACCACTGATGGGCGCACAACCGACATGCATAGCTCAACGGAACATTATCCTGCACAGCAAGATTTCAACTCGTAAGAAATTGACTTAGAACTATCGTAAAATAAAGTTTGACATTGTCTTCAACACACTGACAGCGGTGCTAAGACAGAGATGCGCGATAGATTAGCTCAGACCCGAGACATGATAAGCTTGAGTATTAAAAATCCTTTGTTAGAAAGAAGGAAACAAAAAAAAATTCAAACCTTCTTCTTTAAAATATAGAACACGCGCGCACATATACGTTCAAGGGAAAAAGCGCGAAGAGTAATGAGATTATAAAGATCTATAAAGGGAAACTGAGTTCTAATTGATCTGTTTATAGTTTACACTACGCCGAAGAACACCGCCGCAGGAAAGACTCTTCACGGGTTGAGAGTCTCAAGTCAGACGATCTGTCCCAATTCAGGTCCTAATTGAATTTCCTGGCATCAAACTGGATGATCCCCTGTTATTCTCGCTGACAATAATAAACCAATCCAGCTCGAGGAAAAAAAGCGCGCCAGAATTCCGTTTACCCTGCGTCGCCCAACCATATCACAACCAGCTTTCACAAGTAGCGCGTTGTTAAAATAGAAGATGGAACTGCACCAAATCAGATTAAACGAGCAAAGCTCGCCAGCGAACTCTCCAAAAGGTGCTCTTGGGTAAATTAAATCACTTTTGACAGAGCGACAGGACAGCAGGGCGTGTGTGGTCTCAGGTTTTAAATCTTTCAGATCCGAGAAGCGATATAGAAAATATTCCACTAATTTAATTGTGAAAGTGTTTGTTAAATCCAGATGCGCGTAGAGATTTCAGTTACCGAGCGCAACTGAGCGAGGCCGCATGAGAGCTGTATTAAAGCATCTTGATCACCCGGCTTGAATGGCTCTTGAAAAACAGAAAAAGAGCTTGCACTTCGCGTTTATTCTATCATCGCAGATGAATAGTGGATAAGACCTTGATTTATTGCTGTTACGCTTGTAAAAGACTTACAATAGAACAAGCAATAACCAATGACATCAAACTCCCAAATCCGTGTAATGAAACTTTATCACTGCGCATCACAGCTATTTCTAATAGTACGACAATCGAGATGGTCGTTTACAGTACTGTTCAAAGCGCGCGCTTAGCTTACTAATCTCTCTCTACCAATCTGCGCAATGATAATCGTACACTGCCAAACTGTTTACCCAACAGCTAAGCGCCTAGCATAAACAACGGCCGAAGCGCAAACAATTACCAATTAGTGTGCGAAGTAGACAATCGTGCAGCAGTGCGGCTCCGGTCGCCGATGTGTCGAGTGATAGCTGTGGCGTCGGGACGTTAGGCTTATCAGCTCTAATTACTTTAGACGTAATTAGATAATTGGACAGCTGACTTGACGGCTTGTTAGTCATCTCTGCCTTGCCTGCCAGTGGCAATGGTCTTGGTTTCTGTTAACAACTCGCAGTAGCTTTCCTAACGAGGCGTCTAAAGCTTCGGCGCGTAATCAATCCTTCCTTTCAGACGGAAACGCACGCGTTTTTATAAAAGCGTTCGTCGGGAGCGCTACCACACTCACTTTGGCGCCGGCTTCCACGGGAGTGAGAGAGAGGATTATGAATTTTCATCCTCCAACGTTTAATCTCATGTTGTCTGATGGCGAATCCTATGCGCACGCAGCCAGGGAAATATACGCTACTCGTGCACCGTGAACGGCGGATCAGATGCAAATTTATTCCACTACCCAATCACTCTTGGTAGCTTGGCAGACTTGAGCTCGGACTCCGAAGTCGAGATAATCGAAGCCATAGGTATGCATATGTTTAAAAAATACCTTTGTATTAGCTCCGCGTCTCCGGTACTACAGTGATGTATATTTTCGCTATGGCAGCGTCGCTTACTTATCAGTGAACACGGTTAATGAATGAATCTCTTTCTGTTCCTCATTTTGGTCCACTGATGCGATGCCATCCTGCAGAAATTCCTATCTTACCCAAGAAGCGAAGGAGTAGGACGAACTTCGATGCTTGGCAACTCGGAGAGCTGGAGAAGGTTTTCAGGAGAACGCAGTATCCAGACGTGTTCACACGAGAAGCACTTGCTCTGAAGCTCGACTTACTTGAATCAAGAGTACAGGTGAGAAAAGTACTGTAAAATATAACACTTTACTTGTAGCACACTTTTATAGCTCGTGTGTTATTGTATGCATGTATACACTGCGCGCGAAACAGGAACTTGACAGTTCCTTCAGATATTCAACCTTAATTCTCATTCTCGTTTTAGACTCCACTTACTTTTTCTTCTCTGTAGACGGAAAATAACGAGCTGTAGAAATGTTTGGTTAGCTTTTGGTCAGAATACAATGTTCGTACAATACAATTTGCAACAGATGCCCGGCAGATAATTCTCTTAACACGTTTCGCATGTTGCCTAAGTTAGTTTTCACACCAACCGAACGATGAACAGATTCTTTCCAAATCCGAGGTCTTCTTTATCCTTATAACGCACAATTTCTTCAAAAAAGCTCACGGAATCAACAATTTAGTTATCTTATATTGTTGTTCTTTTCGTGAAAATCGGACAAGTCAAGCATAAGAAAGTTTCAGAACAGAAGGTTGCTGTACGATTCGGAACGAAGTGGACACCAACTGAGTTGGTTCCTGTCGTGTTCCAAGATTTACACACCTAATTAAATTTAGCCAGTTGTTGTGAACCACTTTTTGTCAATGGGCGATTAAATAATTCCTCTATTTTACCATCCAAAGACAGTATTCTACCACAATTGCTCGCCACGTTTCCGCTTAGCTTGCAGAGGTGTTTTGTATAAACTAGGAAAGCCATTTTGTGATAGTGTTTGAGGCTGTTTTCTGTTATCATACAGAGCTCGTAATGGCGAAAATTTTACTGGCGACTTCAAGTCGCCAACAGCTTCCGTTTTGCGCGTCCGAGACATGGCTTCGTGCAGAGATTTTGTCTCGTTTTCCTTGCACTTTCAAGCTATAAGCTTGAAAAACTATTGCGAAAGGGAAGCGAAGCGCATATTAAATCGGTAAACTGACACATAGAAAGTAAACTAAGGTTTGATTTATTTCTGAGTTGAGGGTGTGAGAATCACCAACAAACGTGTCGAGATGGATGAGAAATTAAACCAGTTCCCACCTTGCCTCCTAATCAATAAATACATTAGCTGTCGGACATTTAAGTTAAAACTGTGCTTGAGCATTTTGTGGAGTGCTTTTTGGTTATGAAGGAATGTTTGTGGAGCGCTGATCTGGAATCGTTTCGTTTACTTTGTTTCCTAACGCCTTTAAATGGTGTTAAAACGTTCATTGTTAAGCACTCTTAGAAGCTCTAATTGACTAAGAAACCACAGTACACAGATGATTAATGCTGCTGCCGATTCCAAAGTATTTCTTGACCGTCCTTCGTTGCAAGTATGCAAGCAAATTGTAATTAATATCGAGCCATTCACCTTTGAACAACAGCATTTCTCTCGCAAAAAATAACACAATTGGGAGAGGGATAAAATTTGTTTCTGAACACCATAGTGGGAGATATTTTCCCTGCAAATAGCTCCTTTGAAACGAATAACTTCCTCAGTTTAACCTTGAAGTCTTTTGCTTGTCAAAGCATGATAAATTACTCTAAGTAGAAGGGTCACGATTGATTAATGTCCTGTAGAAAAGAGGAAGCCATTACCTTTATCTTCTCGCGCTTATGCCGTAATTCATCGTCTTATGTTGTTACACATGGCCACATTATTTCGCAGACGTGGCTTATGTAGAACGATTTATAGTTTGTTGGCTAGAGTTTGATTTGTACTCTGGGATGTGTAAACATATTTGAGGCGATGAAAACGTTGGGTTTTGTTTACATTCGTTGGATATTTATGGGGTCTCGTGGTCTAAATTAGACACGCGGGTTATAAATTAAAATCCTTGCAAAAATGATTTATGGTTGAGTTGTCTATAGATAAAAATAATGAAGAATTAACACAAATGTTTCCATTGTCGCTGTTGGTCCTGATTGGTGCAATGTACGTCTTCGTGCGACATTTTGTTGGCTTTCGCGCGCACTAAAATGGGTTCTGCTTTGAACAATTTCAGGTTTGGTTTCAAAACAGGAGAGCTAAACTACGAAGAGAGGAGAAAACCAAAGCGAGACCTGGCAGAAGAGAGAAAAGTGAAGTCGAAAAGACGGCTGTGACGTTGAAAATTCTGGAGGTGTTTGACAGGGGGTTGACTTCAGAGAACAATTCAGATGAAACAGAACCTCCCTCGCCTCCGAGTGTAGAGAACAATGAACAGCCATCGCTCTCATCAAACGCTTTCAGCATCGAGAGCATTCTGTCACGAAAAGACCCTCCACAGCCACACACTGCGGAAAAACAGGCCAGTGTCTCCCAAAATATCGGTAAAAGCTTTAGAATTGAACAACTCATCAACGCAACTAAAGATATGGAAGATAAAATGAATACAAACAAGAACTGTCCTTCTACCCGTTCAATGGAACCTGCGTGTGTCACGACTACGCTGTCAAATACTAACTTATGTAAAACTGCCAGCCATGAAAGGAGAGAATTAGAGAAAGAAAAAGCCCAGAGTGACACGAAAAACACTTCGTCTGCCGAAACGGCTACAGTGTTAGCCCCATTTTATGTTCCAATGGCGAGACATTGTGGTTCATATCAGAGTTTGCCCGAAAGACATGTCCACACCGAAACAGCATCGCCTTATAATGTGGAGATGTTTGAAAACTTTCGTAGCTCCAGTATTTTACGATTGAGAACGAAAGCGGAGGAACATTTAAAGCAACTTAGAGTTTCTTATGTTAGTTGACTAACTTGAGAAAAACAAACGATAACAACTAGTTACAATCTTTTTGATCACACGAAATCTCCCACCCCATGTTTTATTCTAGTTCAACGAAAAGACATTCAGTGCTGCGACGAGTGACTCTAGTGTAGTCATGAAATAATTTCCATTTCTCATGGTTGCAGAAGAATTGTTTCGGTTTCTTGCAATCACAATATTTAAAGTACACTATTTTACGTTTATTATAATGTTACCACAACAATGAAGTCAAAGAATCTCGCAATCCAATGTACATTTTCCACAATCAATATAATCTCTTCCTTCATACAAAGCAACTCATTTTGGAGGCACCAATTCCTTTGAATTTAGTTTTCCTTGAGAAAAATAAATTATTTATAATTTTCATGCCGCCCATTTATTGATCCAATTATGCTAGCACATTCCTCATGTTCATTTAGTACTCAGCTCGTATCTATCTGTGCAGATGGAATTCCTCTGACATTTGATAACTCGAGTGATAAATTATCTTCTTTCGTGACTTGGTGCTTGTCAATAACTGTCTCGTTAGAGACTGTTAAATACCGATACATGATAGTATATTGTTAGTATACTAAATCTTCACACGTTTCTGTAACCAACACTTCTTCTTCTGCCCTTAAAGCTTGAAAATTCTACTTTAAACGTACATACTATCATAAAAACACATTTCGTATAGGAAAATTCATCGAAGACATAACTGGCCGAATGACCGTGTTTACATTTAGCAAATTTGTAACAGATACCTTTTACTGCTTTTGAGATTTTCAAGAAGTATTTAAAGATAAACCCGTTTTGTTATTTTGCTTCAGTTTATTTATTTTCTTTGCGACGATTATCTCAGCTGATTAGAAAAGGATTTCACTTGATGCGTTTCCTCTTCAACATCAAACAAGCTACAATGGTCTTTTCAGACAAAATGACACGCATGCACGCATGACATGTCTGTAGTTGTGGCTTTTTTTCTAAATTCAGCAAAAATATGTTTAAAAGTATTGAAAGACACGAGTGGTTAACAACGACGACCTTTCTTTATTTATACAGAAAATGATCTCTTTACTCAATAGTTTATATATCCCATAACACTACCGTACCATGGCCACTAAAGGTTATCAAAAACCGCAACTTTACTCCTGTATTCACCGAAAAAAATACTTTATATGATACACCTTAATCCTCACAATAGTCTGTTGGATGACATATTATTTTGGCCAGCATCCAGATCTGTAGATTAACAGATTTACAAGTCGCGATTAATGTTTTAATAATGATATTTCAGTTCTCGAAAGTACTTTAGGGGGAATCAAATCAAATCAAATCAGTGAACGTCAGGCAAGCCGGGTTGATTTGCATTGGATCCCGAGAAGGCCAGTTGATGCCAAAATCGGCTCAAAATATACGAGACCAGGAAATCTTTAACAAAGGAAAACTCGACTGGGAATTGGGTTTCGGCCACGCCCCAGCTTCTGGTATATTGAAGATGTTATCAACAGTTTAAACACCGACAAATGTGTGCTTTGTATGTTTTCTTCCCTTGTTAACGACGACTAAGTTGACAGTTGCAGTAGTCGAAGCATTTAGAGAACGCAAGATTTGCCCAAAGTGGCTAAGTTGATTAGATATAACGACCTTCGCGGTATTAAGGGTTGTCTGAAGCCGGGTACCGGGTGGCTATTCATGGAAATGCTCTATGAGTATCTGAAGGTTTCGAAACGCCGGATAATTTGCTCGACATTTGATTTTTAATGGCCAAAGCAAATTGATCAGTGTGTGGCATTCGTTTCAATTTTTGGTTGATTAAAAGACGATAATAAAAAGCTTAGCACAAGAAACAAATACTCAGCTTTTCCGATGCACAAAACAGGAATAACGAGTTTATCAGTTGTTCATAGTAATCTCTTCCTTCAGCAAGACCCGGAAAGACAACTTTTCAAATCCCAAGGAAGCCGCGACAATCGACTAAAAATGAAAGTTCCTTTCTAGAGTTATGCTCTTATCCAAGATACCACACCCGGGGGGAGGGGGAGGGGGGAGGGGGGGGGGGTACTTGACCCATGTTTGGGTATCTGAGGGGTGCCGCTGAGGGTTTGAAAACCCCACCCTGTTTAGGAAAAAAACAAACAATAAAAACCCCTAAAATACCTACCCTGTGTAGGACAACATCCTCTATTTTAGGACCCTGTTTAGGTTGCAATTTAGCGAATCCCGTTTGACTGATATGCGGCAAACGTCTCCGATCACTAAATACTGTATAAACCATATTTTTACGACGACAATCGTGCAACCATACCCTGTTTAGGACAGGTTCAGACCCTGTTTAGGACAGACTCGTATGAAATTATAGACCCTGTTCAGGGCAGAGAGGCCAAAAACCATACCCTGTCCAGCGGCACGTCCCCGTATAGGCCTCATAAGGGAGTACCCCCCCCCCCCCGGATACCACAACGGGTAAACGCATCAATTCATATGCCTTTTATGCTTTTATCAGTCCTATATGACTAATTTAAAAACCTCAATGGCTCGTACGGAAACCTATTGTCCCTAATTCGCGAGCCACAAATTTCATTTTTCTGTAAACAATTCATGATTATTAATATACACAAATACTGTTTATGAAACAACACTACATCGAGTGTGGTATTAGAGAGGAAATTCGAAGACATTGTGCTTTCAATATTTTTAAACATTACAATGTCAAAGCCGAACTTGATACTGATCATTCATTAGACAAGACATGGCACTTCAGATGTTTTATAAATACCTGATTGCATACAGTTTCCTGAGAAAATTGTTTGTTTGGAAAATGTTCCACGTGATTCTCATTAGTAAAATATATCACAATTCAACATCTTGAATTCATCACAGGTTATTTTTAAAGTTGGGTATACGTTAATTAAACGCGAAATTATGAGTGAATGAATGAATGAATGAATGAATGAATGAATGAATGAATGAATGAATGAATGAATGAATGAGTGACTTTATTTTCTTACGCAGTAAGGATGCGCAGGGCAATATTAGGGAAGTTTCTTCGAAAGCCGATTAACGCTAATCCAGGATTAAAAGTTAATCAAACTTTTAATTTCTCTTGTATAAAGGTGTTTTCCTCTGCTAATATTTTGTAAAGTTTAAGATTAGTCAAAGTCAAAACAGAATGACAAAAAATATAAACAGAAAACCTCACTGAAAAGTTACAAAACTGAAATCGAAATTCGCGCTAATCAAGAATCCTGGATTAGCTTAATCTTCCTTTGAACAATCCGGTCAGCAAGACTGAATATAGACAATCCGAACAAGGACACACTGGTAGTTCCTCGCCTTTGTCAATTATATGAACAAGGTGATTAGTTTCTAATGAAACTGTGGTGCTGCGTCGGCGGGCAAGTGAAACACTATGTTGATTATCAACTTGGAGTTGATAAAGGTAAATTAACCGCCGTAGCGAATTTCTAAAAGCTGACGTTTCGAGCGTTAGCCCTTCGTCGGAGCAAAGGGCTAACGCTCGAAACGTCAGCTTTTAGAAATTCGCTTTATCAACTCCAAGTTGATAATCAACATAGTTTGTCAATTATACATAACGAAGTTCGTCCTAGATAGTAACGAAATGATCTTTTTCGTTTTTCTTGAAGAATCAGGGCAGTTGAACTCGAACAATCTCTTTTCGACCTGCTGCGCGACCCCCACGCAACGTCTCGCGAGTAGTCCGCGTTTCCGTTTGCGCGGGGGCCAGTTCTCGACGACACATGAACTGATTGCAATCAGTCTTCGCTTTCTCTGGGCGCGTTTTGACGACAAATTCCCAGGGATTAACAGAGAGGGAATGTCTAATTTCAAAATGATTTGGTTGTGGGTTTAATGGTTCATTAACTCTTGTGGACATACACCCGACAGCTGATAATCCATTTTTACTGTCTTAAGTGCGGCAACACATCACTTGTCGTGCTGTTTAGCACTGATATACAACTGAAGTATTTGATTTTGCTTCATCATCAGCAGTTATGTTTTTAATATATAGCGGTTTAAACAAGAGATAGCGAGGGCTTTACATGTAATGGTATATTCATACTGCTGCATTCTCATATGACTTGTTTCTCACAGTGGAGAGGAGACTAAAATCAAAGAAGGTCCAATCGATTTTCTGATTACTATGCACGGCTTTGGCTTTCATATTGATAAAAAATACACTGATAGAAACTCAGTACCCCTTCCGTCAACGAAACAAGCTGAATAGCATTACCGTAATAGCTCTACGAGTTTATTAAGCCCCCGGGGGGCTTATTTAATTTTAGGCCTCAAGAAGGGGGGCTTAATAGAGAGAGAGGAGGGAGGCGGCTTATTTCAAATCATAAATGTTCTAGAAAATGCACCTTAATTTTTCAAACTTTACTAGTATACCACTAAATAAAACAGAACAAGAAATAGGTTATGTATGACCGTCTTAAAGATGCAACGTCATTTCTACCCGAACTCAATGATAATTCTTGAAATTAAAGACCACGTTTCACTGAATACTGTGACTGAAACGCCAGAAAATATTGCTGAAAGAGTCATTTATATCAGCCTGACGGAAGGGGGGCTTAATAGAGATGGGGGAGGGGGGGGGGGAGGGGGGCTTATTACAAAATTTGACTTCCAAAGGGGGCTTAATAGAGAGGGGGGACTAAATAGACTGCTTTTGCGGTAATTGACTCCCTCATCACGCGTTAATGGCTCGATATATAAATACATTGGCAGCTGATATGCTTGGTCAAAATTGCTTATAAATCACATAAATTTAAAACGGAAAGTGCTATCGGTTTAAGTGCGAATTTATCGAAATGTTTGTCTGTAGGTTATCACTGTCCGGTTTGCTGTGCATTCAAGATAAGCGTTTTGTAAATTGATTGTTTGTTCGTGTTTTTATTCAACACTTTCTGTCACGTACCATTTGCTACTAAAGATTTAACAATTAATATTTCGTTTTTATAGCGATCGAAAATTAACTTCTTGCAGGAGTATATCAGACATATCACCCTGCAGGAGCCTCCATCTCCCTTATTGGGCCTATGACACGGCGTAGTTGCACCTTGAGCTATTTTTAGAATTACGTTTGCCGCGAAAATCACCCGTTGCGAGCACGAGGACGAGGTTGTCATTCATGGTTCAGATTGAAAATAAAATCAGGAATGGACGAGAAGAACGTGGAATAAGAACTAGAACGGCGGAATGTCGTTACTACGAATTATACTGTTGTCCGCGGACGTACACGGGAATCTTTTCGCGGTAGAGCGATTCTAAAAATAGCCGAAGGTGTAACTACGCTGTTGTCATTAATCAGCATAGATAGAGGCTCCGGGGTGATATGCTCCTGCTTCTTGGCAGTTTATGGCTCTATTCGCTTGTGTACATGCGTCTCAGTGCGGGAACAGCTGGGTAAAGTTTAGAATAGTAGTGATACACACTTAAAGTGTCCACACGCCGGACTGGCGACGTTATGTTGTAGTGTAATGCAAGCAGTTTATATGTCAAGCACGTTCTCTTGTGTAAGTGGCGCTAAGGGATTATACATAATCTATCTTAAAGCTTCCCTTTTCAGAAATATCAGTAGTAATGAAAACTCCAGAGCATTTGTTATCATTATTATGTGTCATTGAATTTTAGTTAACATATCATTAAGCTCACTAACTAACGTATTTTGGATAACAATGTTTTCATTAGAATATGGCTAGTGCCGGATAGTCTGACAACTACAGCTGCCTATACTTTGTCTTAAAGTTTTGCTTTTTATAAAACTGAACAATAGTCCGCGCCAACTTTGGTTGTCTAAGTCAGTGACATTTTCACTGACTCTAAAGTCATTCAAAACCCTGCACGAACACATTTTGAATCAATAAATGATGATATTCAGTACTGAAAATTAACTATGCAGGGTGTAATTAAGGTGAAAAATTAAGAATAATATAACTGAATACTTTTTGTATATAAATCAGTATAAAAAACCCTCGGCTCGTGTACGAGTAATTAACTGTATAATATAATATGTATAATATACCACAGCCTTTCTTTTCAAAAATCTTTTCTCCTACTAATGAACGGGACAGCTGAAAAAAGTTTGCATAAAACAATGTATTATAATTGTAAAAAGAGAAAAACCGCAATCTATCGTGACCGCGTGTATATATAATAGGACTGAATTGCGCGCCAACTCATTTGTCAATATTTTTCTTTTTCTTCACTTCACTTTTATTTCTCTTTGAAATGTCTTCTTTTATGAGATCTATGAGGTCATATTTCGTCTTTAAGTTTTTGGTAAGGTAAAGTTTGCATTCGCGGAATAATGTGGACTACACCACCGGAGAATATATCCCGGTTTCCGTAACTTGAATTGATTAGGAGTATTACTACTCGATCCCACTTTATGGGATGGTTACCCCAAGTATTTTTGTCAGATCGCTCTAACAATTCGTCAGTACCCAATGAAACAAGCTGAATAGCATTAATTAACTCCCTCATCACGCGTTAATGGCTCAGTATACTTTTGTAAATACATTGGCCAGCTGATATGCTTGGAAAAAAATTTGCTTATAAATCACATAAATTTAAAACAGAAAATGTTATCGAAAGAGAAGGGAAGTCTAATTTCAAAATGATTTGGTTGTACATTTTAAGGTTCATTAACCCTTGTGGACACACCCGACAGCTGATAATCCATTTTCACTGCCTTTTAAGTGTGGCAACATGACTTGCCGCGCTGTTTAGACTGTTTAGTACTAGTTCGCGCAATTCAGATATGTCAGAGTAAAAGAAAAATAGGTCCGCAATGCGTACTTGTGTTGGCTTATATCAAACAACTGAAGTGTTTGATTTTGCTCTATAAAGCTTTTAAACAAGAGCCAGCGAGGAACACAACACAACACAGGGGCGGATCCAGGAATTTTTGATAGGGGGGTCCCAGAGTTTTACCGAAAATGTGAAGTAGAGTGAAGGAGAAGTTTTGGAAGTAGACGGCAGTAGTTATTACTTTACTAAAAGGCGCGGAGGGGGTGTTTGGGGGCCTCCCCCAGAAAAAAAATCATGCTCTGAAAAGTGGATTTTGGTGGATCCTGGAGATGGTTTTGCTATGGATAATAGAGAAAGCAAAAAACCCCTCAGGTCTGTTAGGGGGTCCGGACTCCCCCCCCCCCCCCCCCCCCCGACCGTACCCCTGGATCCGCCACTGCAACACAATGACCGGACCCACCCCGGCCAGCGTTCGAACCCGGACCGCTCAGTGACCGGAGTCTAACACGCTAAACGCCAAGCATCCCCAAGATTTTGGCACACCAGAAAAAAATTGCCGTTGAAACCAACAGAGAGGAACATATTTTTTTTACAATGGTAGAAATTCATGCTATCATTACTGGATAGTATTGCCAAATCTAACTCAAACGCGTGTAAACTTGGTAAATTTCTGGGTCATTGTTGACACTGAATAAATGGACGTTAAGACTTTAAAAACCTGACCGCTTGTAATACAAAGCCATTAAAATGAATGGTGAAAAGATTTATTCAGTTTTGTGGGGAAAAATAAACACATTGTCTTCGAAAAAAAAGGTGCAGTAAATATTGAGAACTGATGGTGAATTTTTGATAAAAGGAAATCGATTGCATGCAATCTTATGGTTCAATCTTCTATTCAGACACGCGATTGCGGTTAAGACAGTGAGAAGACTAACGTTTTGTGTTTACATGCAAATATCGTTTTTAAAAGATCCATTAAGTGTGTTGATAACTGCTGAACAAGCACCTGTCTCGTGTTGAGTGTGCCCCATCGCCGGATAGGCACCATGTTGATTCGTGTTACTGTGTTTGATGAAGGCTGTTTGCGCGTCGGTTTCGCTTCATTTCTTCATGTAAAACCGTATGCAAAATTGTAGTTTAGCTTCCAGGAACCTTTATGGCTATCCTGATGTATTCTAAGGGATCTAATTTTATTTTTTGCTAAAGAACTGAACTGGATATGAAAACGTGACTCAAGGTGCGCTTGGACAGACCCGGCGTCGGAGTGGAGACGGATTTGACGGATTTTAAGACGAGCATGACACGAGGCCTGTTTTGGCGAGTCCTCTTTAACAGCTTGTTAGTGCTATAACAATCCTTGGTCGTTTTAGCTTAAAACTATAAGTGCAAATGATTCGAATTATTTGTTTTTACTTTGACTGTTTGATTTGCTTTCAGAGGTAAGTGTTCTGTAAATAGCCGCTCTAATTCGTGCCGCGTCGAGCTTCAAATTGGAGTCTTTTAAATGAACTATTTTACCTTTGTGGCTTTCACCGAATTTTCTTTTATAATGCACATACGTTTAGTCAAGAATTGTTTCAAATCTGAATGCACAAAGATTGAGTTTGTTATTATCTCGACTTTTTAAAGAGAAAATAACTGAAACTTGCATGCCCAACTGAGAAATAAGTAATCTTTTCAACCTTTCTTCGAAATGAAACTGTTTTGAAGAGAAGAGTTTTCCTTTATTTCACTGGGCCACGATAAGAGAATAAATTGCTTCGTATAATGACTCATTAGTCTTGTACAAACACCGAACAGCTGATTAAGTATGAGAAACTTGCCCTCTTGTTTGACATAGTAAGACATTTTCACCGTATTTGAACAGATACACATTAAAGACAGTAGGGCCGTCAATCACAACCCTCATGCACGATTTTTACAGAATATTACTCTAAAAACGTTTCTAACCGAGTAGCTGGTAAAGCACTGAAGGTTTAAACTCATTAAATGAAGACTTTGTAGGTTGGTTTATAAATAAATGTGAACGAGCTTTTTGTTATTCACCTAAGTCTCTTCAATGCAGATGTAACTTTCAATTGAATACCTTTTGATACATTATGATTCAAATTGTTGTCTTAATCGTTACTCGCTAAGGAAACAGGTTTTTTGGTTGCGGCGTGAGTCAGACCGATTTACAACATGATGTAACAAATGAGTACAATCATATAGTATCCGGAAAATGATACAGTTAGCGGTTTTTCACCCACACATATGAATCGAATGGACCGCAAAACAACATGGTATATTAAAACGAGAAAACTATACCCTGCCATTCATGTACAATGTACTGATGTAACTTGGATTTTTGTTATAATCACTTCAATGGTCGCTTTGCAGGAAACAGGTGATCAGTAAACCCGAGCCAAAACGAGAAAAAGAGTTGATAAGAGTTCTCGTTTAGCCTGAAGTTCTCATGCGTTCTCATCGACTCTCAAGCGCTTTCAGAAACTCTCATCGACTCTCGTGCGCTCTCATCGAATTTGAAGCTGCTCAAATGTTTCTTGAGAGTCGTCGAGAGTTTTCTCTCGTTTGGCCCGGACTGATGATACTCACTTCGCTGAGAGTTGAAGAAAACTCCTCGTTTAATTTAGGCCATCCCCATAAAATGTTTTGTTTCCGTGCATCGCCCGATCGACCGACCCAATTTTTTCAAAAAGTAAAAAAAAATAATAAATTATAATTCATTGCCTGCGACCTTTTCTCGGATGTTACCAAGCTTAAAATGCGTTGTTTATATCTTAAAATCATTCTGACATCTAAATCAGCCCAGTAATTACGTTTTCGAACACTTTTCAGAGTGATAACGGCTCGTTGCAAAATGGTGGTCACGGGGAAGATATCAGTAATCACAAGGCTCGCTTACCGACCGACCGACCCACTTTCACGAGAGAGAGGGCGATGGGAAACAAAACAGTTTATGGGGAAGACCTAAGCCAATTTTCGGCAACTCTCGTTCCCGGGTTTTAGGCTACAACTGAGACTATACATAGACGAAATGTTTTTGCATAACAGGTATAGTAATAAAATGACCATAACTTTGGAATTGGTATAATCTGAGTTTGTTTTATTACAGCTCAGCAGTATGTGCTCTCGGGAGAACTTGGCTCGCAGCGACTAAATCAGTCTAGTGGAGTAGCGAATCCGCATTCAGCATGAATGGACGTCCATTCACTGAGATACCCTCGGCTTCTATCTTAGTGATTCGAGAGTTCTGTATGAGTTCCTCCCTCTGCGTTCCCTTCAGCTAGCCTCCAGGGTTTACTCTATTTTGCTTAGTAGCCTCCATCTGTTTAACAGAATTTGAAATCATCTTCGATTTGTATTTGGGAATTTGAATATGTAGCAACAGGCGCGGATGCAGACCGGCTTACACCGTTTTACGGAAATCGATCAAATTTTCCAAATGACTCAAAATCGAGGGAAATTTAATTTTAGAGAGTGAAAATCTGAAAACGTTTGCCTTCGGACTTCCATAGATTCGGCGCTCAGACTCTAGTAAACCGGTCAAGTTTTTTCCTGGATCCGCGCCGGAGCAACTAAGGATGTTATAGACGATGTATTAAGGATAGCTTTTTTGCGAAGTTAATTATACACGCTTGAGATTCAACTAGTCTTCTGTCAGCTTGGTTCTATGGATTACGTTTTTATGTGACGAGATCTGTAATGTGCTTTCGGCAGCCTGATTGCAATTTCAATGAGTCAGTGCCGACTTAAACGATGAGTGGTTTTGGGATTTTTATCAGTTTGAGCTGCCTGGTGAAGAAGAGTTATCGAATATAAATTTATTATTTTTTGTTTACTTTATTATAAGCATCTATTGCGAGGGTGTGATCTGGGCCTACACAATCATTGGAAATGAGGATGTCACAAACTTTTTAATCTAACCATAGATTACCAAACAGAATAGAATATTTGATAACTCACGATGTGTTGAAAGTTTTACTATATCCTAAGGACGATTTTATAGAAAATGCATTAAAATAGCTAACAACAGGGGGAATTGTGATGTCGACCATGAGACAAAAAGATAAAGACCAATTCTACATAAGCACAAAACATGCAGTTTTTTAGTCAGTGACGAATATATAATAATAAATTTATACAGCGCATAATTTTTTTTATAAATAAATGCATACTAAAAAATAATAAATAAAAATGACAAAAACATTTATTTTTTTAAATTTAAACACTGTGTTTAATTTAAAAAGATACGTTTTAAGATTAGATCAGTTAAAAATGTCAACAGCAGAGGTCCCAGTTGTTCGAAAGCCGATTAACGTTAATCCAGGATTAAAAAATAACCGAGGTTTCAATTTCTCCTACATAAATGTGGTTTTCCATGACAATGCTTTGTGGAGTTTGACATTAGTCAAAGTCAAAACTGAAGAGCAAAAAATATAAACAGAAATCTTCCCTGAAAGGTTACAAAACTGAAATCAAAATTCACGCTAATCCAGGATTAGCTTAATCGTGCTTTGAACAACCAGTATATTTTTTATGTGCCGAAAGGTCGTTTCCATAGTTTAGGGGCACATACAGAAAAAGTCCTTTCAGCATACGTTTTAAGACGTGTTGGTGACACGCGACGGAGATACGTGAGATCTTAATTGCCTTGTAGGGAGATATCTGTGAAGTAAATAACAAATATAACTTGGAGCTACGTTTATATGAATCAATAAAGTTTATTTGAAGTCTGCTCAAAGGAAAATCACGGTCGAGTTTCTCAGTCGTCGAAATTTGGACGAATTCGCAAGCATCGTGCTGCTAATTCTTCGCTAATTGATTCGTTGGCTCAATTTGAACCATAGCGAGAGCATGACAATCTTAATTTCATCTTGAAACGTTTTAAATTAAAGGCAAACGCAGCTTTCCAGCATCACTCCTTACTTGGTTATTAAATAGAGTCTTGTGGTAATAAAAATGGTATTTTACATGGACAGATAATTGCCAGCCAATCAAATTGCCATGTTGTTTCGGATCAAAGCAACTGAGTAAAGATTAGAAATAATCGAAAATTAAACCTTTCAAACTCTTCACAGGGATGTAAACTTACCGGCAATAAAAATTAATAAAATGAGGCTATCTAACATCCATCTAAAGATATGAATCAGCCCATAATTGCCTTGACACCTTGTGTGTTCAGTTAGAACCTGAGCAAGCATTTGCCCATGCTATGGCACAAATCAGTTATTTTTCTCGATATTTTCGCTTTTATCCCTTGATCCTCCCATTCAGACGATGTTTGTTTGTATATTGGCAATTAAACAGAGAAAATATTGCTAACATTTAACAAATGGCTAAAATGTTGCTATTTTAAAAATACTCTAGCATTTTGTACCGCGTTACTGACACTACATATATTATCTTTCCTTTGCAAATCAAGCTCTCCAATTTTTGCTACATAAAATGTTAAACGCTGACGTTATGTGATGTGTTCTCTTAAATATTTTATTGCAATTTAAATTTTACAACTCGAACATTTTCAAATTAAACTATATATCGTTAGTTTCTTTTGCTTTGCTATACTATATATACCTTTTCCCTCACAAATCATACATTATGCTTCCATTAACTGATTTTAAAACGCTAATTAGCGTTTACCAAATGAAAATATTGTTAGCCAATGTTCTTTTGAATAAACTGAGTCCATTTTTACTGGTATTACCCTATACACTATTTCCCCCCTTGCAAATTAAACTCTTAAACTTCTGTTGCCATTTAATTTGAAACGAACGTCTTTCGCGTATCTTGACTCAATCAATTTTCACAAACACCCAAAGTTTAACCAGGCTCGTAGCGAGTCCATTTGAACGCTCCGAGATTATTAGTATTTACATTTGCATTTATTGAGCTTGTATACCACTTAAAACGGATTTAAAGCCAATTAATAAATAAATAAACTGCAGCTAGCGATATTTTCAGCTGCACTTTTAACTTATTACAACACTTTTTCTTCATTAGTAAAAGATTTCGATGTTTTTCGTTAGATTCGAAGTATTTATGAATAAAACGAATTTGAAATTCTTTGTTTAGGACACTGCTTGCCTTTTGCTTCAAATTTTCATAACACTGTTTTAACTAGTGGCGTTGTGGCTCATTTTATTCGCTGTGTTACAAGTTGATCAATATATCGTTTAATGTTTTTCACCGATTACACAGTTAAAAGCATCCTTGTGTAAAGTCCAAGCTAAGAGAGACCGCCATCTTTGAGCGGCCCGTCTTTGCGACAGATGTACAAACATGCCTGTTATTATACTCGGTACTCCATTGCAATTAAAGATAATACGGCATTTATTACCCGAAGGAAAACAGTCCCCCATTTTTCGTATTTCTCTCTCCTTTCAAATCCTCTAACAGTGAACCATGGAGCAATATTTCAACCATAACAGGAGAAATCTTTACCAGGTAATTATGTGCAGTCTGATTGTATCAGTAGCGACAAATCTTTGAAGAATTCTGTAAGCTTCTATGTTAAAATAACTTTAAGCGATTACTGATCATTTAGTTGTTTCTGAACCTTTTGTTCTTGTCTGTAAAAGGGCAGCATGATAATAGCAGCTACATTAACATTTTACTTCGTTTTCGGTTTCACCTTTACAACTGGAAGCACCCACCGCCTTTTTCGCTTTTCTGCTATTTTGTCCCTCCGCGCATTTCTTTCGTTTTTGACGTTATCAATGACCATCCGTTATATAGAATTGCTAAATCACCCTGAGGTGCTTCATCGAGACGAATCTTAAAACTGCTTCAATCAGACGCTAAGATTATTTCGCCTACTAAGGTATCCTTGTAAACCGATGGATTTGAGAGCGACAGTCGGCGACATTTTTATATTGAACTGATTTCACTGCGTCTTGGCACAAACTGGGTAGAACAGCGTAGTGATCTTAAAAATCTTGAATTTCATTTTGCAGAATTGTCAAAAACAAACAGTACCACATGAAAGTACTGCTCAATAGCTTTCATTTGAATGGTCACACACTAGGGTTTCATATACATCCTTGAAAGTTAGAACAACATTTATCGACTCGTGCAAGATTTGACTCTGGGAGTGAAATGGTTAAAGGCTATCGTCTACACCGCTGTATGTTATGATCTAGTATCTCAGAAAAAAAAAAATTAGCATCGTAATTCAGACGTGTACCCATGGTACCAGTGGTTGTTTTTCGGCTTTTTTCAAGTGGAGCTGTGAGGATGGTTTCATATCTAGTCATTCCTTGATTTTCTCGACTGATAAAGGTCATAAAGAGCCGCTTGATTCAGATCAACTTATCCTATTCTGAGCGCGGAACTGAATGTATCTCAGTTCGTGAAGCTTCATCGCTGACCGGTTTCACTGATGAACGCATCAATACATACATATAGATACATTTAATCTGTTATTTTTTTAAAAACTTTCTTGGATTCAGTGTCGACAGTAGAAATTGTGTTTTTAAATGCCATCCGAGGGAGGACTAGAAACTAACGATTCTTTCGATGTCATCGTTGGCGACCGCTCGTCGCTCGATCGCAAGGAAACAGTCTAAGACCGCTCCCAGATTGAATATTATACGAAGCCATATGGCCTACAAGCATTCGCTTTCCATAAAATAAGAAATGTAGCATTATGGCTCTGAGGTGACATGCAGAAATGACTCTGAGAGAGATTTGGCGAGCCTACGCTGTCCAACCACGTTCTGAAGAAACCCGGCAATGATTTGAAAATCCATGACGTTTTATCTTTCATCTTTTTAATCATATCATTGAAAATATTCCGTAATCAGCGTATCGTTCGAAAATTTCAAAATAACATTGTAGTGTATTGATGAGACATTTCCCGAACACGCCTTTTGTCCACGATGTTTACTGTGTTTGCAAAAATTGTTATGCAAAAACGATGTCGCCGAATTTAGGGATGAAGGTATGAAACCATGCACGTTTTGACTAGGGAGAAAAAAAGGAGTAGAAAGGGGCAAATTGCAAAGTGTCATCACGTAATACTAATATTACCACGTTTTTAACTCAGTGTTGTTTAAAGAAATTATTCTTTTGAAAGTATAGCCGACCGTTTAGATACGGGAAAGAGAGTCAGAAGAAAGGCGGGCACGGGATGGAGTGATAAAAAACTGTTGGTTAATTCGAGCTTGCTGAAAAAAACAATGAATTAATGAAAAGCTGGCCCAAACAGTATGTTCCATTATAAAGACTTTTCAGGCAAAGTGTGTTCCTCACACATAGCCAAGCAGTAAAATTAAATAGCAAGATGCTTGTCAGTCAACTGTTCAAACCAACATGATTTAATTGAAATTGAACAGCAAAATATCATCAGAGACTGCATGGTTATCAGTGTCTTAGACCCAAATTAAAAGGAATAATTTTATCAATTTGAGCCAATTCAGGCCGATTATATCCATTAGATACAGCCGGTATGGAATCACTGGTCGGTCTACATAACTGGTGGATATATTCGTATAGACCACCAGTATAAGTCTACACGTTTGTAGATAACGCAGTGATGACCCACTTTCTATTGATCACAGGTAGAAGTGAGCTTCCCGTGGGAAATATCTGCACGCAAAATAAACAACCGTGTCGTACCTCCATGCCGTGAAAATAACACGAACCTGTAGCTAAATTCATAGAAAAATCCGACCACATGCTAGTGATGCAATGCAGGTACTAAAAAAATATACGTGAGAGGCAGGTAAAAACGCGTTTAATGCACGAGCTTGAAAATACAGCATGGGTTGGTCTAGATTTCATAACACTTTTTACCTTTAGAACTAGAAATGTACAAAGCTGGCTTTCAATTCTTTAATTAGTCTTTGTTTTGTGTCAAAATGTATCCAATTCTCTCGTTAGTTTCGTTTGCATGCTATCTAAAAAAAAAGAAAATCTAATACCCACATTACAAACTTCAATGTATTATTTTTCCTGTTTCATTTATTTTTCAGTTCAGTTAAGACACGTTTTTTGGAGTTTGATATAATCGGGCTTGTTGGTTTAATTGGACTTTTGTCAGTACGAGCCCGTAAAATACTATATACAGAATGATAACAAGTAAAACACACTACAATGCATTTTGAACACTGCAGTATTCAAGTTTATCACCATGCATATAACCCGTCATGTACCAGTCCAGCTTGTGGTAAAAAAACACATCAAAGATCATTCTACTGAACTGGATATGAAACAAAGAAGTTCAAGCTATTTCAAATGCTTATTCTGATTGAGTTCACAATAAAAATTCCTGTGATAAGCTAGGGCCGGAGCAAAGTAGAAAATACTTGGCTAGTCATACTAAAGTTATTAAACTTACTAAATGTGGCGGCCGTGAAAAACCAGGATGTTACAGAAAAAAACGTTGTCTTAGCGTCAGCCCTCGTCAAATGCAGAACCGCGAGCAGAAAATACAGTCGAAACTCTCTGAGCGGACACTCTCGTAAGCGGACAGCTCTACTCACGGCCGCCTTGACAAAACCCCGTTTGAACTCTAGCTCATGCAAACTCTGTATTTACACTGAATCAAAGCTCTCTGAGCGGACACTCTCATAAGCGGACAGCTCTACTCATGGCCGCCTTGACAAAAGCCCCGTTTGAACTCTAGCTCATACAAACTTTGCCTCTCATTCTCGTACAAGCGGCCAGATCCAGTTGCGGACACTTTTTTTGCTTCCCGAGGGTGTCCGCTTACGGGAGCTTCGACTGTATTGCAGTCGAACTCCACTAACACCCACCTCTCTACAACGGCCAGAATATTTTTGTCCCGATCGTGCGCCCCATTCATAGCGGATATTCGGAAACTTCGAAAATTCCCTGTAACGGCCAGTTAATTCTATCCTAAGGTGGGGGCATTGTTGAGAGAGGTTCAACTGTTACTGAGTTATTTACAATCAAAACCTTACTTGGCGTAACTGATGCTCTTTATCTCACTTTCGTTGAATTCTTTCTTAGAATGAAAAAGCATGGCGGCATTTATCTACCAATTCCATAAAAAAAGTCGGAAAAATTATTGTTCTCTCTAAATCTTGATGCACATGATTGAAAGTTTTTTTACATGTGATAAATTTTTCTTTCAGTTTCATCAGTCCTAAACCAAACTAGTTTCTTTTGAAATAACTTAATTCAGTGCTACGTGATTATTTCTTCCTTGTGTAAAACAGGTAGAAGCCGACATTTTTACTACTATACTTCGCATTAAATTTGTTTAAAGAGCCGTCTCCATGTATGAATATGCCACCGGTATAGACCGACGAACGTCATGCAGCAGACTCTCTACTGTTTGGCCATAAACACAGTGCGGTTACCACCTCTGTGTTAATTTACACGCTTTCCTCGTTGCCTAGACTGTGAAGCTTTTATCAGCCGCTTTCAGTCAATTAAAAAACGACTGAAGGATCATATACTAATCAATCATGTCGAAGAGAAATTCGCGGATCTCTAACGGGGTGATACATAGAGGTTATTCAGCGGAAAGTTGTGTAATACGGCTGGGTATTTTTACGAGTCAGTTTTTATTTTTTCGAGCCTTTAGGCGAGAAAAAATAAACACTGACGAGTAAAATGCCAGCCGTATTACACAACTTTCCGCTGAATAAATTGTTTACGACATAATATCTTTCCTAAAATATAGGCTTTTAACAGTGTTTTCCGTAGCGCGCGGTCAGGGAGACTAAGACCCGTGTAATACGGTCTCGTATCAGCTCTCGTCTTTGTGCGTATTCGCACTCTAAAATTCCATGTCGTTTAATAAGAACAGTTATATGTTCTACAACGACAGCCGGGGGGTCATTTGCTTACAAGCTCGTTCACTCGGCTCAGTGAATTGTACTAGGTTCTGACTCCGTGTAAATATATTTTTGTTTGATAAAATGAATTATAGTCAAAGCTCTCTAAGCGGACACTCTCGTAAGCGGACAGCTCTACTTACGGCCGTCTTGACCATGAAAACCCCGTTTGAACTCTAGCTCGTATATATAAACTCTGTATTTACAGATTCAATCCCGTAAGCGGCCAGCTTAAAATTTTACTACCCGTTTTGCCCACATCAAAACACAAAGAACTGTTATACTTTAATTTTTATAATATTTTGTTGAAAAAATCTTTATGAAACCAGTGCGATTATAAGTATTATATAACACAAAATACAATTCCACTTGCTTTTCTAGCTTTTCCATCCTATAATATCATGTTAGACATGGCTGAGTTCGAGAATGTTCGCTATTTCGTGCGATCCGTTGACCTTCTACGGAATACATCAGGCTCTTTATAACGGCTTGGGCCACCTCTCTACAACGGCCAGATAATTCTGCTCCATGGTGGCCGTTGTAGAGAACTCCATTCAATTATCGCTTTAACCTAAAAAAAGACGCACGCTTTTGTGGCCCGTTCAGAAAAATGGGTAGTTTATGACGCAAACACAGTGGCTATTTTGATACACATGATTCAGTTATCTTTCGTCTTGAATTTTGCGATACTCTTTCTTCAATGTTGTACATCCACCGGGTCGGTCGCGTGGATCACACAAAACCTCCGTAACCTGTGTTTCGTGTTTTTGTTGTGCGGGGATGCCGAAGCGTTGGAAGGTATGCATTGAAGAGCAGATTTTAAAATTCCACTTGTTCAAAATTAAATAATTTTCATATGAACAGAAACGGTGATGGAAATTATAACTACAAAAGAAAATCATTATTGTGAAGTTTGATTTGTTTTCTGTGATTGAGCTTGTTTTGTAATGGGAGCGAGCACGTTTTCACACTTACGTTGCGCGTTCTTTTAATGCGGGGTCAAAGAGGGCATTAAATATGCACCGGTAGATTCGATACCGCTAAAAAGATGTCTGTCCGTTTGTTGTTGATCATCCTTGCTACGCTAAAGGATTAATCACTCAGTCAGTCAATGTTACTAAAGATAAGGGTAAACGTTAGATGCAACCGAGAAAGGGCTAACACAGAACCCATGCAATGCGAATCCAGAGTATTAATGACAAATACAATTGTTTTAAAGAAATGCGCGCTGAGGGAAAAAAGAAATAAAGGGTTGTTTTTGTACCTGCTACGGTGGCTTAGCTCCTTTATTTGAGCGAAAATTACAAAAGACAGCGGGTTGCAAACATATCTAATTAAGGTCATTAAGTAACTACTTTATTCTGTAACTAAGAGATGAACCGTACGAAAAGGTAGCAGAAACTGCGAGAAAAAGAAGACAGATTTATTCGAACTACGAAGCTTTGTCACTGTTGCTTCGGTTTCCTTGAATAGTCTGATATATTATGGTCACTCCCGGTTACTTTGAATAACCAGTCGAGTTTGGAAATATTAACAAAACTTCTGCACAGACCTGATAATGGACGATGTGTTAAGTGACCTTAATTTTTCGTGATTTGTTCTCGACGCAAAAGTCTTCTGGTAAATCACTGAACTGACCAAAATTTCCCCTATGGATATTTCAATACCTCAATACCAAAGAAGCAATTTATCTACAGCTTAGAACGGGTAAAACTGCGAGATTCAATAAATATTGTTGACTTGTTTTCGTGTACATACCAAAGAGCCGTTTTATAGCGGGTTGAAATGTTTAAACTGTTCAGCTTCTGGTTGAGTAAGGGATGGTAAATTATGATCAAGTTCGATTTTAATTTCGATGTTGTATCAATTTAAGAGACTTGCTTCATTTGCTTCAATAAAAGACCAACCAAAACGAAGTTTTAATTTCTGTTAAAAAGCCATTTTATTTGGTCATTCGCCAGCTTTCCTTTTCACTGGTCATTAACCTTGATACAATTTACAATAACACTGAGTTAACGCGTAATTAACTTTTTCTATAACGAAAAACGATTTTCGTTCAGCTGTCGCTGAAGTATTTGGCAGTTCTCTCGCCTCCTAGGAGATCATGACCTTATGATTGTGGTCTGAACTCATAGTTTTTCCAAGTTGCGTGCTATCTGTACAACCGAACAAACTTTTTTCTGGCTATGCGTGCCAAAAATCGAGCAAAACTGACGTGCTCGCACTGGAACTCGATAAAAAAAATGCCAGATTCGGTTTCATATTATTAGCAGCTGAAGACAGGTGATTCCTTACTCCGCCAAAAGACAAAGCAACAGCAGGATAAAATGCAAAGGATGGAGATAAAAATGAGTACAATATCAAATTCCTATTTACAATGTCGACTGCTAAGGGGCAAGCTCATAGACGCGAGCCGTCCAGTCTCGAAAACTATATAGGATGTATTTACCAAAAAATCAGACACACGGTTGTTGGACAGTTTCTATCGCCCTTTCAATGCGAAATATCCTCGTTACCACTCTATTTTGAAGCGTTTTCTTTGCTGTCGCACACTGAAGTGTGTGTAAAAGCGATTTTATAAAAGCCATTTACACGTCTGGTCACGTGATCACCACATCGGACAATGCAAGTGGGATATTTGGATAATGCCCATCAATTTGAATGCCAGCTTATTCAGCTGACGAAGATGTGTCTTTAATCCTTTTTTAAAAATTTTCCTTGAAAAACAACACTGAAAAATCTAAATGAGCCAAAGGCAAGTTTCAAGTTTCGTAACATTGTTTGATTAGATTATTGTTTAAGAATTTGATCTTCATTGTTTTTGGTATATGCCTTCGATGGCTTGATTCTCATGGTTGGTTTTCGATCTTTTATCATGCTTAGCTAAGCGAAATCAATTTAGTTACTTATTTCTCTTAGCCTTAACGAACTGAACAGTAGCATTGAAAATTAGAAATTATATACCCTTACAAGAAACAACTGCTAGTGCTATAGCCCAAGTTGTTTGCAGGGTAAAAGGAACAACTGTGAGATTATAACGAAGAAAAAAATGAACTCTATTTTGGTTTATTTTCAAGCTGAATACTAAAAAAAATGGTTTGCGGAAAAGTGCACCCGAATAGCAAAGATCACCTTTCATGGCCTTTTTTTGTTGTTAAAACGCCTTGGCCATCTGTCGTTTTTAATCCGATACAACGTTTACAGCTTGGTCAATTTGTCAATTCTCTGTCTTTTTTGTCGTCTGTGGCCATGCAGTCAGTGGCGATAAAGGATCAGAATAAACCGACCTCAGATAAGGTGTTGCCTTACAACGATTGTCCCCCAAACTGTGACAGTTGCTGTAGATGTTTGGGTGAGAGGTTTAATTAAAATCTAAAGACCGTGATAGGTATACCTGCAGGAGAATTACAATTAAATATAGACAGAACAACGCAACCCTTTAGAACTTGCAGTCTAAGTTCAGTCAGAGAAGGAAAAAAATGATAATAATTAAAATAAAAGGCAAACGAAAACGGAACGATACTTTAGCCGAAGAAACTATGAGAAGTGTTAATTTTTTTTACGGCAATTTAGTTGCTAATCACGCGCGCGAATGTTAATTTCTCTTCAACGGTGGCGAGGTGTGTGATCACCTTAAATGATGAATTTATTATTTCAATTATTTTTCGATGCAGCTAGCTAGCCAAATGAGAGGCTGTAAATTAATTAATCATTATTCGCTCTGTTGTTCTGTTCTTTGAACAAGGCAAACGTACTTGACTCAACATGACAATTCGACAACAAGCCAATATCGAACGCAGAATCCTCATTTACAGTATTCCGTTTTTTTTTTTTGTTTTTGTCTCGGTTTAGGACGGCTTCTTGAAACGTGTGAGCATTTGGTTAAACGGCTTTGTTTAGGCGACGAAAAATTCCTTTTCATCGAGAGGCTCGAAACAGTATTTGACGAGTGTTTTGCGCCCCCTAATTTCAAGTCTCCTTATTACACGGGGAATAATTCATTAAACTATCACCCGTGATCCTATTAGCTCTAAGCTTCGTACCAGCTGTGCATACGAGGAGCAGGTGAATTTCTTGTACCTCCCACAATTCAAATAGCAACATGGAGTGTTTGCGCTAAAATGGCAACCGATTCGAAGCGATGACAGGTTCGCCGTGCTAACTGGTTCGCGTCAAAATGTCCTTCACTGGTAAATGCTTGGGAACATTTCGCTGGATTACCAGTTGTGCGTTATTAAATGGGTTAATTCAATGTACCCCTCGCTAATTAGGCAAATGAGTTCCCACTCCCGAGCCTTTGGCGCCCGATCGCAATTTGGTGTCGGTCCGGCGCAGCCAACCAATCAGAATCCACCAAACGAAATGCAGCCTCTCTTAGATGCCTTTGTATTATATTATGACCGGTTGATTGAATAGTTATTTGATTTGCAAACTTCAGGATGAGCAAAGAATACACTTCAGAATTCATTGTATAATTCCATTAGCACAAAATAATAGGCAGGCTTTAAATATCGCCATAATTTGATATTTGGAGTCAGCCATTTGGCCGCGCGCTTCATCGAATACACAACAAGCACCGTCCGTTTTAGCAAACTTGACCGCGTCGCCAAAAACTCTTAACCGGTCATTTTACTAATTTATAATCATGGAAAGTAACTTACAAGGGCATCATCATCGTACATATTTTCAGTCGCCGTACTACGCGATGGTTTCGCCCCGTGGACAGAATCTAACCAGCCCAAGCAGTTTGCAGTACGCCGCTGCCGCAGACGCTTGCTGTACCGTGCCCAATTATCTGCCGTATCATTCAGCCTTCGCAGGCCGTGGTCCGTACGAAGTTCCTTGCGTTTATCATCCAAGCTCCTATGTGGATCCCCAGCTCCAACTGGCGGCTTTTCAAGGTAAGAACAAATTTCAATTTTCAATCGCAGAATAATCATTTTTAAATTGCGTGAACCAATTTAGACGAGCTTCGAGTTTGTTTTGTGTCATTCAGTCTGTCTTTGAAATGACTCGCAACATTAAGTAATTGTTCGTGTCGCTAAAAATCGCATTAACTAATTTGTTCTTGACATCTCTGGCGCCGATAAGACCGTTGTCAAATTCTAGATGAAACCTGTGATGCGATAAGAAGAGAGTGTAGAAGCTAAACAGAGTTATTTCTTTTTGGTGGGATTATGTTTCGCGATAACCGAGATTTATTGAGGATAAAATAAGCGATAACTGTTACAAATTAAAGGTGGGCTTTGTTATCAAGATTTTCATTCCGTTTTATTTCGCCTCTTGGTAACGAAGAGGCAGGCGAAATATTTCCATGCGGAATAACACAAAACAAAAACAGCAGCAAGTAATAATCGTAATATTGCTTTTTCAATGTTAAGAACAAACAACGAAAAAATTACGTTCCCGAGGAAACGATTTTGAGAAGAAAAATTAAGAAATTAGCCGCGTCGCTTAAACAAGTGTTTCAGTTATAAAAAGAATTCGGATTGTTGGTAAAAAAAAATGAATTTGTTAATTATGCGTGTCAAGTATTAATTTAAAATGTAGAAATAATTTTTTCCCGATGAAATGCTGTTTACCAGTGTACATAAAACAACACTATTTCTAGTTATAAACTGTATTTCCCGGACGTAAGCCGGAAACAAAGCAATAACACATCAAAATTTCTTATCAGGCAGTTATCGTTGTTAACACTTTATAAGAATACTTTTGCGTGCTTTGGCACGGAAAACTGAGGAAAAACAGATAGTTTTCCTAAATGTATCAAGTCGATAAATTCGAGTCTGTATAAAGAGGGGAGAAAATAGAGATAGAGAAATAGTTTCTGGTGAATTTTCCACCGTTCACAGATCGCCGGCAAATCAGAATGAAAAGATGAACCCGCACGCTCAGTCACACCCTAAACTAAAGAAGCTTGATTGAAAGAAAAGTAACAATTATTGATGAGATCATTTTTAAATTTGATTCTTTCCCCATAGGCCAGAGATTCTTGGATCATCTACGCCCTCACAAGCCCCGAAGGATGCGAGTTCGGACGAACTTTAGCCCGTGGCAGTTGGAGCAGCTAGAGAGAGCATTCGAGACCACGCATTATCCGGATGTGTTTATGCGCGAGGCTCTTGCGCTAAGATTAGACCTCACGGAAGCTAGAGTTCAGGTAAAATCTACGTTTTATTCTCCGTTGGCAAACTAGAAATTATTTTTTAAAACAATACGGATCGCTTTGTGTTGCTTTTTCGTCTTTTTCATTATTATTTTTTTCGAAAACACACTCCTCCGGTACACTTCGTTTTTTTATGAAGCAAAGTGAAAATCTGTTGCATGGGACCTCAGGCAGTGCGGATTTCTAAGCCGGATCCAGGGCGATCTTTAGTGCGCATAAAAACTCCCCTTTTCCTTGTGGCTGATACCTTTCCTTTCCGTCTTTGCGCGACAATTGGTTTTTGGGTTTTTAACGCAATTATAAATCGGATACGCGCAAGCCTTGCACGGAAAATATTTTAAAAGTTATTCAATTCGTGTGTGAGGTTGAGCTCTTTTGTTCTGACTCCTGTACTGCTTTGCTGCATATCGCAGCTTTACCTCCCACGTCAAACAGCTGAGTTCTCCGCCCAGGAATATAACATTTATACAAACCATTAATATTTCGATGTTCGAGAAATTTCTCCCTGCTTGTGGGGCAGACGCAGCTAGCCGAGTGAAGCGAAACATAGAACTAATTTTAACAGGCATTCACTGAATAAAAACCTTCCTATTCACATACTTTCTTGGTCGATTCAGGCACAAAAACCCATGATATTTAATAAACGAAACAAAAAAGAATTTCTCCGGTCGAAAGGTTAAGGGAAAAACTACACAGTTGTTTCTTAATTTTGACGTCGCGTCACTTAACTGCGCTAAACTGTTGTCTCGATGTTTAGATACGTTATCCGTTAATTTCCTTTTCGCTTACATTAATGTTTGACAGGTGGCATGAGAAAAACTAGCCAATAATACCCGCTAGCCAAAGCAAAACTGACTAGAACTAATTCGATTGAAATGGCCACATTGTCTTTCTCGTTTCATTCCGCGGTAGCTTCCGTGTAAAAGAAAATGTTTGTGTCAGTGAATAATGCATGAATGTAACCTGAGGGAGGGCATACAAAGAGAAATCGTAAATTAAAACTCTATAAAATGAACATCGTAATCCGTGTTATGAAGCGCAATGATTTTCGCTTTTCATAATGGTCGGCACGAGCGACGGTTTTTAAAAGAAAGAAGCAATTTTTTTCCCCTTTGGTGGATGTGAGCATTGTTTGTAATGAGCGTTTATTGTTATGGCTGAATATTTATCGCCACACTTGGTTCTTTTCTTCACTGTTTCAATTTTCAAAGCGTGCTACGCAGTCTTCAATCTCCTTTATTTTCTTTTAATTGGAAATTTTTAATCAAAGGGTTTGAAATGAACGTACCAAATGTCGTTCTCCCATCATATCCCATCCGCAATGTGGTCTCTTCAACAACCCGCCAGTGAAATAGATGCCCTTAAACAGAAATTAAACTTTCACGTCTTTATTTAATTCGTCGTTTTTGATTTTCTGGAATTACCATCAACAAAACAGTTACTTTAAACAGGTAAATGTTATCTAAACCAAACTTGACAACGGATGAGTTAAAATGCAAATTCTCTTGTTCTAATCGCTCAAGTGTCGTTGTGTATTGTTTAATTCCACAGCCACCATTTACTAACAAGAAAGGAATAATTGCTTCCTAATATTTTATTTATCCCATCTTGCCACATGAAAGCGTTTTAATAAATGCGTCGATTTTGTCTTCACTTGATGTATCAAAACATTTGTTAAATGAGTGGTTAACTAGTTTTTTTCGGAGCCACAATGCCAGCTAAAAAAGTAACATTTTATAAAGGTTATTGTTGAAATTTGCGGTAAAACCAGTCATTTTCAGCCGCACTGTAGTAAATATAATAAAGGTTATTGTATATTACCACATGCTGCGTGGAAAACAATGTTTTTAAACTAGTTTTTTCAGATGATTTAAAATTAATTTTCTATGTTTTATTTTTCAGGTTTGGTTCCAGAACAGACGAGCAAAATGGCGGAAAAGAGAGAAAGCGAAAGATGGTGACGATACCGAGAAGGACTCAGACAACAACGAGGAAACAGATGTGACTGGGGAGAAGAAGGAAGCTAGCGGAGAGGACCGCGAAAGCGGCGAGATAGAGATTAAAATCGAAAAGGACTGCGCGGAACTCGAAGGACACGACACGGGCGACGAGGAGAAATCTGAAGATGAGTCATACCGCGTGCAGGGAGCAACGCGGAAAACGGTTAAAGAGGAATACCCCGCGCAGTGTGGGCGGTTATGCGGTGCACATGTTTACGAGAAAGAGCATAGCCCGAGAGACTTTGATTATTTTGAGAAGATAAGAACATCGAGTATTGCCGCACTTCGACGACGAGCTAAAGAACATGAAGTGCTGCTCACTTCGCAGAATTCTGTGATTTAGATAATGAAGATCATTAAAGATCACTGAGCAATTCTCAGTTTGACACGTTGAAAAACATGGCATAGGTAAATGAAGTCTTTGTCAGTGAGCCGACATGTTCGCTGTATATTACAAGCTAGTGTAAATAGTTCATTTTGCCTATGTCATCTTTAAAGAATAGGTTTCAGTTGTAAATACAGCCATGATGAGTTTCTGGGCCAAATATTGATTAATGAAGATATATTGTTCCGTATACGGAATTAAAGTGCCACGTTTCTGCCAAAAACCGTAACAGAGTGAGCTGTCACGTCGCTTTGTTTGATGACAGAATAACTAAACAAATGTTAACTCATCTCAATAACCTAATTTGTAGTCAGGGACGGAATTACGTCGAAAAAAGATGATCGGTCACACGCCTCCGGACTTTGACTAGAAACAAAAGTTTCCAAGTAAATTTTAACACGTACTGTTTAACCTTTTACGTAAGACTCCTAAACAAGTGTTTTTGTAAAGGAAAGATAATGAAATTGGTTCTAGATATCGAAGTGAAGATAAAGAAAAGTAACTTTAATACTATTCACAACGAAATGCCTTATTATCTCGGCCAAAAATCGGTTAATCTACTCAGTAGACAGTAATTATCTTAATTTTGATTCAGATACGTTTTGTCGATCCTAATCGAATGTAACAAACATTAGATAGATATCTGAACTTATTGTTAAATATTTAAATCAGATTGTAAAATTATCAAAATCGAGTTAAAACTATGTCAGTTATAATTTAGTAGTCGACCAAAGTATTGAAATAAAGCTACGAACTTTTTAGCTTTAAAATCTGGCATCATCATTTACATATTTATAATAACTCTTTAGTGACACTGGCGAATGAACGCAATATTTTCCTGCCCTTTCGAGCAAGCTTAATCCCCGAATTCGTAGCGGTTTTTAACAAACAAACTTGTACACCGGTCATGGTGTATATTCAAAATTTGGTTTCATTGGATCCGAACTTAACAGTAGCGTGAAATTTTGAGCAAGTTTTAAACATCAAATTTTGCTTCAGCCTCGCTTCTTTTGTTAAACACAACTCAATTAAAATGTATTAAAATCATAAATAGTCTACACAAAGGAAATAACTTTTTCATAACGTTTTTTTTAAAGGAACCGATGATTGCGAACACATGAACATTTATAAGAGATGTTTCAAACATATTTCATTTTTATTTTTATTTTTATTTTTCTCGGCTTTTTACCGCGTGGATAAACTTGAACTGATCGATTTAGCGAATCATGCCAGACGTCTGTTTCAGACCATTGTCAAATGAATATATTTTAATTTTGTCATGGCGAAACTAAGAGTTTTTAAAAACATAACATGAGTTAAAAAACGAGCGTTAGAAATTTTATTTTTTAATAGCACTCCGAAATTTATATTATTAAATTCTATATTGTCTGCAGTCTTGACTCTCTTGAGACGGTCTTGACCGCCATTTCCCCCGTCGTTTTTCTTACCTATCCGAAAGAAACGAGCAATTGTAGTGGCGAAAATTTATCAGTAAAATACAAATTTGGAGCTAGCTTTTTAGTTGCACAACGATCACACCTTCAGTGCATTTCAAACATTTGCAACTAATCACTACGCGCTGAAATGATCACTGTTTATTTGTTTTTCGCCTTTTACTGTCCTCGCAGAATTGATCACGTATATTTGCCATTTTCGTCGTTCTTTTTTTATTATATTTTAACTAGCTTTGCTGGCGTCCTTACACTGATCAAGTTTGGCTACACTTTAATTTGTTGTATATACTGATTTCGAGCGGTCGCGGAATTTGAACCGTAATTTGGGACGCCCTATTCGGCTGATGTTTTTCGTTGTTTGAGGTTTATTAGAGCCTTTCAAGTATTACTCAAAGATTTTTATGAAACAGCTGATGGATAAACACAAATTTCGCTTCTGAAATTAGATAAATTTCAATTTGCAACGGCTTTAAAAGGTAAACGATGTCGCGCAGATTAAATGGATAAAAACAAATCTTTCTATTGAAGTCGTGTTGCTTCGTGAAAATCAATTTGCCGCTCTCGGGGTTTGACATAATAATTCCATTTTCTATTTTATGCTCCGCGGTAAAAAGGACTCAAAGATCCGAAAATTTAATTTTGTCAATTTGTAGACAGCTTAAAAGGTCTAAATGCTTGGAGGATTAACGGGACAAAATGAAACGAACCGGTTTTGTTTTTAGTGTCGCGGGGAGGATTTTGAGCAGCGCAAAACCGCATACTGTCAACCTTGTGATTTACAACATTATTCGTTTATTATAAAAAGTGTGTTTTGCTTAACCTTTACATTGTCGTGTCTGAACTTATTTCATTGCATTTAATTTGATCATGATTCTCGAATGGTAAACGACAATGGTTGTGAGTGACCTCGAACAAGAAAAAGGTTTGAATATTTTTCAAAAAAAAATATATAGGCGATTTTTCACAGGTGGGGAGAGTTGAAAAAGTATATTGCAAATGGAATAGAATTTAATTATTTCTCACTTGCGTTGTCTCTGTACAGACGTCAGTGAGCTATTAATCCACTAAACGCCGTCATAAAACATCCATCGCGGAAGTGCCAATTGAGTAGCACAACACAAAAAACTACTTTCTTTTATTTAGTTTTTAATTCATTCGTGGGAATTTTTGTCCAGGGAAAGAATACGTTGACCAAATGAACCATTAGATATCCCATTGTGGGATTCTCTGAAATCGGAGGTCAAATTTGAAACACAAACTTGAGCTAAGTACGCGAAAACACATCGAGTCAATGAAAAGGCCGTAACATCGCGGATGTTAGCACTGTCGCCACATGTTAGGTTCTCATAATTATTATCGTATTTCGAAAATCGAATTACTCATTGCTTCAGAGCTTGTAAAATGGATTTGTTCGGCATCAATGAAACGAATTAATTGCAAATTCTTAATTGTTTACGCGCGCCGACTTATACAAAACGATCAACTTTGTGGGAAAATATATTGCTGTCCCAAACAATATTTAGTGATTTTTATTCTAAACTGGAGAAAAAGGGCGATAATTTTTCAAGGCACAAACGTTACAGAAATTTAAATAATTTAGTCCCTTGAAATTAAAGTCATTCAGCGCACTTGGGCTACAAAACCCCTTAAATTTTGAGTGAACTGAATCATATTGACAACAAAGAAAATCGAGCCTTCCTTTCGTTTTCATTTCAATCAATCCACCATAACCAGATCATTTTCATGTTTGCCGTAGCTGCTAATTTTCTTGGAACATCACCTTCGAATTTTTTCGGGGTCCACACCTGGGTCAACACTACTCTAAAAGGTTCACGGCTTTATTTACCTTAAATCAAAAAGAGATGATCGGTATCAAATTTACCAACTGTTAACACGCAAATGGGCATCGCTCATTTGAATTTAGACGAGATTATAGGTTTATGTTACCAGGTTGTTTAACTTAACAAAACGACAACCTTGTCAGAAATGGATTCTAAATTAAAACGCGGTAAATCGATATTTTTTTATCGCTAATTATTGCTCGCAAGGTTAGCGCGCGGGTTCAGGGCTTTTTAGTTTTTAATCGCTAAACTGATATGAAAATTAATATTTTCAATGTCTTATTATCTTGAGATTGACAAGTTTCAATTTATACTTGTGCTCGCGGTTTTTATCTTTACATTTTTCCGTTCAACACGCACTTTAGTAAATTCTGGAAGATTCATTTGAAATGACCATCCAAAAACGGGATAAATTCTTGGTTACTAAGAGAAAAGGTAATTAGGATTTGAAATATGTTATAATATATTTTCAATTACGCAAACTTGAGACCAACAGCGAAAACTGCATAAATTCATTTCGCGCGTTTGGAAAAGGGTACAATTTCTAGTTTAATTAATCCATAAAATATCATGCTCAGGGATGTCCACATTTCGAACAAATTCACTTATTTTCTGTCTCAATTTTTTGTATGCTGTTGGACTATGTTACACGAAGCGCGCAGTCGGTGTTTTAGCACATGACTCGGTGTAACTGCCAAGGGACCAAGAAGATATAATCACCAAAATAAATTATACTGAGTGCGACTTTGTATTTAAAATATACCCATGGTAATGCTACACTGACTAAACCATCTTGTAATAGTTAGCATTATAAAAGAGAAAAAAAATATTCTTGTTCGTTAAAGTAATTCCGTTTAATTTTAACAACAGACGAACTTACCATAATTTTATACACCTGCCTATTAAATCGGTCGGGTGTTAATTTCGAAATATTAATTTTGGACCAATTTCTTGTAATTTCGGATCGTTTTTTGGACATTGTAATTTTTAACAAAGGTTCACAATAAAATTGAAAATTAAAATTGACTAAAATTCCTAACTTTTACTGATACGTGTATAAACGTCTTTTGTGGTGTTAATGAATCATAATAAATCCGTAATCTTGTTTCGAGGTGCCATTTCATGATTTTGTGAAATTTCAAATATAATTTAATTTTTATCACGGTCTGTAAATTTTCGTATTTTTTTTCGGATACTTAAAATTTATGGCCTCAAAAAAACAACTGAAGGGTTTATTGTCGAACAAGCGTTTGACCGAAATTAAATGCGTCCGATATTATCGTCTTAAACGGGGTACCTTTACATACAGGATAAGCATATACGGTTAACCTAACCACAAGCCGAATTTTTACCATTTATTGTTTGTGCAATTAGCTCAGTGACTCCATAAGCTGTAAATAGATTTGTAAGCTGTAAATACCTTTTAGGTATCGTAATATATTTGTTTTTGGCTTATATCAATATTGTAAAGCGCCATTGGACTTTTGGATTTTGGCGCTATATAAAAGTATTTTTATTATTATTATTAATCGCCATTACAGGGTATGATTTTGAGTTAAATGTCTTAGGGCTGTTTACATGGAGAGGGGGGGGGGGGGGGGGGGACTCTCCTAGAAGGGGCACCCTCTTAGAAGGGTTACCCTTCTCCATTGTATTTCCCGGTTTCGTTTACATGAGAGGTAGGGTCACCCTAGGAGGAGGGTTACCCTATCTGCTTGCTAGGGTAACCCTCCTAGCAGTGCCAACGTTTTTGTTTGTTTAAGCCATGTAAAAGCTCGAGATAGGGTCACCCTCCTAGGGGGTCAAGTTTAATGGGATCAGGTTACTGTCACATTGCCGCCAAAACAAAATGGTTCTGGTTGCCTCGGCTTTAATTTGCGAGATAGCCCTAGGGATAACCCTTTGCATGTAAAGGGGTGCTATCTCTTGACCCTTCTTTCTAAGAGGGCGCCCCTTCTTGAAGGATCACCCTCCCTCCATTTAAACAGGCCCTTACACGGGTCTTAAAAATCGGAATTCTGTTTTAACAGGGTAGGAAAATGAGAGATTTGTGTCTTGAACAGGGAAGGGTTTGAGTTGCCCAGCCGCACCTCCCTATCCGAGCGTCTGTTGAGTACCCCGGGTTAACCTGCGATCAGGCCTCCTCGAAGAGGAGGGCCTGATACAATTACTTGCCGGATCTCATGTACAACATTCAGATTCTGAATGTTTTCCTGATTGGTCGAAAAACAATACTTCCGTCAATCATGCGTACTAATATGGCTTTTGTCAAGAAAGAAAAGGAAAGAACGCCTGATCGCAGGTTACCCCCGGGTTAAAAGCCATCTTCTCCTAATGTAATTCACTCATTTTTTCTGCTGGATTTTAGAGGTGGCGGCAGATATTTTAAAATTCATTCAAGCTATTCAATAAAATAAATATGGTTTATTATCCCCTCTGGGGTCCTATAAAATATGCAAACCATCTAGACTATAAAAAATAGAAATATTGACTATTAAATGGGCATTTATACAATAATAAATTATTCTCTTTTTCTTCATAGCTCCATTTAGCCTGAAGTGCCCTGGCTACTGACACTTCAGGCTAAGTTCCATTTCTCCTTGTTAATACTATGACTGTATAAATTTATTTACAAGATTTCCAAATATTTAGATCACCAATAATTATTATTCAAGTCTGTAATTTAGTAAGAACATGGAACATAATTGGCTCAGTGTGCCAGCCTGGGTAAAATTAAATTTAAATTCTGAGCACAGTGAGACAGAGTCTAAAACATGGATGCTTTAAGAAATAAAATTGTTCCACTAGTCCATATAAGCCGTATGTAAAGATCTTCATTTTTGTATAAAAAACAGATTCCTGGACCATGCACAACTTCACACAACAGCTTTTATCTTAAAGTACTTCTGTTGCCTACTAAAGAGCCCTTAAAAGTATATAATTTTATTTCTCCTTGCAATACCAGTTCCCAAAATGCCTGCTCTCCTTTGAGCTGGCAGGTACAAAACACAGGTCACAGGTCACCTAAGGCTTACTCTAACCCTAACCATGTTAGGGTCAGAGTTAGCCTTAGGGTTACCTGTGACCTTTATTTTGTACTTGACGCCTTTGAGCCAAGGGTACAGACAATTCAAAGAGTCTTCAGCGGTAGCACATCATTCACGTGGGTTGTTCTTGTACCCCTACTTCTCCAGAATTGACCACTTCACTTGCCACATACTTTGCCATACAAGGCATGCCTTTCTTGGTCTTCGTCTGTAAAGTAGCAATGGTCACTTGTCGTCTTCGTCATCATCATTATCACTATCATTGGTCTTCATCTGTGAAGCGGCCATCTAGAATGATCTTCATCATCATCAACATCATCTTCTTCTTCTTATATTTTTCTTACATGTTCGTCTAGTTGTGAATGAAGAACTTCAGTCCCATCCAGTTAAAATACATGAACACCACAAACACTGGTATAGAGGTAGGCACAAGAAGACCAAAGTAACATGGTGAATACTGATTTAGACAAGATTCTGGAAAATCCTGTAATAACAATATTAATAAACAAATATATAAGCTTTAATACTATCATTAACGGCAAAGAAAAATAAAACATTTTGTTGTGAAAAATGTCAAATCAGGATTTATCAGCTACACTAATTTTATAACAAGATCATTCCAGTAGAAACGATGGTTTTCCTGTCCGAGAAAAGAGTTCAAAATTCGACTGTTTCGGTCCGTTCCGAGAAAATACATTAACATTCTTACCTCTGTAGCTAGATAGGTATAAAATACTCCGAAAAGGCAAATAATAACGAAGATCGGAGAGAAGATCAGCAAAAAATACGGAGCCAAATTATCGGCAAAAGTGTAGTGAACTTCGCCTTCGTCCGCCATTACATTTCCGTGGCTAACCGCTGTTCAACAAGTATCGCAGTTCATAGTTTTTTCTTGTATGCTCGCTGACCAAGACGTTCTTTGATCGTGGTCTCTTTGGAATCCAACATGGCGGGAGATTCAGTTCATTCAGTGTATCGAAGCCCTCTTACAAGTCGTTATGCCAGCCCTGAAATGGCATTCAACTTCTCCGAGGACAAGAAATTCTCGACATGGAGGAAGCTGTGGCTTTTTCTAGCGAAATCTGAGAAGGTGGGTAAAACGTGTTGGCTGTCGAACAGTCGCACGTGAGTGCATGATGACACACTTCAGCACACTTTGGGCCCGACTTTGGGCCATTTCATTTTATGTGTGAACCCCCCCCCCCCCCCCCCTACCTATTGAGGGGAAGGGATATCCTGGGGATGGAGTGGTGCGCTTAAAGGTCTTGGATATCAAATTTCCAGGGAAAAAAGGCTGGGGGGGGGGGGGGGGGGAGGGGGTATGGCATCTCTAAAAAAAATTCTGAGGGGGTATCTCTGAAATGTTTTATCCAAAGGGTCTTTAATACAGGTAATACCTCAATTGCAGGGGGTTGGGAGGGGGGTTGGGGGTGCGGATGAAAAAATGGAATGGCCTTTATAGTAACAAGGCCAGCAGGCAGGAAATAATCTTCAAGAGCATCACAACTTTTTTGATTTAGTATTCATGTTTCGGATGATCCTTCATCCATCTTCAGTACAAGTAACAGAACATGCTAGTGGGTGTGATATAAATATAAGAAAAATACAATGGTATGGAAAATATAGCTAATTACAACGTGGCAATAAATGTAGAACATATAACTAATTACAACTAAACAAGAAATATAGAAAATAAGACTAATTAGTCTTATTTTCTATATTTCTTGTCTAGTTGTAATTAGTTATATGTTGTAATTAGCTATATTTTCCATACCATTGTATTTTTCTTATATTTATATCACACCCACTAGCGTGTTCGTTCTGTTACTTGTACTGAAGATGGATGAAGGATCATCCAAAACATGTATACTAAATTAAAAAAAGTTGTGACCCTCTTGAAGATTAAACCAGTATACTAATCAGGATCTTGGTGAAGTTAAACAATATCAATAATTATCGTAGATGCTGGGATTGGATATCAAAGATGAACAGATTAAGGAAATGGAAGCAAATTTGACGAACATTGACTACAATCTAGCGGCCGCTGAGGAGAGGAAACGCAGACATGACGTCATGGCTCACGTGCACACCTTTGGTGTATGCTGTCCCAAGGCAGCCCCCATAATACACCTGGGAGCCACATCTTGCTATGTTGGTGATAATACCGTAAGTTGATATACATGTACAGTACCGCTCAAAAGTAAGTTACCACCCCTCGCCTTGTTACTCGCGAGACGCGTCTCGTTACTCGCGAGACGAGTCTCGTTTCTCGCGGAAATCACTGAACCGGCTAGTATGGAATATATTACACGCAAGAAATCGAAGTCGCTCTGACCGCGTAAAATAAAACTCCCGCAAAACGGTACGCTCTGATCTGCTATCGGTTGCCGAAATCAAACCAAATGTATCGACAAGTTTAATATGTTGCCAGTACAGGGGAAAGTTTTCTGATAAGATACTCCAAGGTCTCTCGCGAGAAACGAGACTCGCCTCGCAGGAAACGAGACGCGTCTCGCTAGGTGGTAACTTACTTTTGAGCGGTACTGTATGTAATCCATCAATTTTTTTCTCACATGTGAATTGGTCTAAACACATCACATGATGCAGCCAAAACTGGGGAATATCCAAGGTTATTGTCCATCAAATTTTTTCCCACATGCAAATTGCTCCAAAGATGTCATGTGGCTCAGCCATTTAAACTGGGGAATATCCAAGTGATATCCCCCAGTTTTCAAAATGTTTGTGTTTATATTCGCACATTCAGTTTTCTTCCAAAATAAATATTATTGTTAAACTGAATAAAACTGATTGTTTTGAATACATTACCAAGAATTTTGAACACCATAAGAAACAAAAAAACAAAAAAAATTAACTGATTTTTGTAAAACGGGGTAACCAGTCTGGTTCCACGCCTGGGAGACATGTTGGACTGCAGATTGAGTGGTCTGGGTTTGCATGAGCACTGACGGCATGTAGGCTTGTAGACAGACTAATTAAAATCTTTACCCCTAGATAGGATAAGGTAAAGTTAATATTGATTCCCTTAAAAAAATTCTTGAATTTTTATAGGACCTGATAGTAATAAAGGATGCTTTCAACATTATACTTCCAAAGGTTAGTAAGACACCCTAATGTGTGCAAATATTATTATTCTTTAAAAATGTAACACTTCGTCCTAAGTTTGAAATATAAATTCTCCTTCCTGATTGGTTTTATAATATACAATGTTCTTATGATGTTTAATTCTTTCTAAGACATAGACTGAGGAGAAAGTGGTGACAGAATGTTTGAACTTAGCAAATATTTTATTGTTATAGTGTGCTCCAACTATTTTCTATGTAAATGGATTTTAATTTTTTGTGGATTTTGTGGGAGTGGGAGTGGGGGTGGGGTGGAATCCACTTAATCCACCCCTCTGAAGCCACACCTGTCCTGATTAGTGGCTATCATTTATATTAATTTTTGTTTTTATTTGAAGCTTGCTAGGTGCATAGAAAGGATGTCAGGGTTTGCAGAGAAGTACAAGTCAGTTCCCACTCTTGGTTATACACATTTTCAGTAAGTATATATATAAATACTTGTCGAACAGAAGGAATTTTTGGTTTAGAGATCAGAAGTCTGAAAATTAGAGATCAGAAGTATCAACAATTTACAATGTATTTTGTTTTTAAAAGTTCACTCCCAGAGTCAAACCTTGTGTCAATACTTGTGAGTCTGTGGATGAAACCCTAGTGTGTGTGACCATTCAAATGAAAGCTACTGAGCAGTACTTTCAATTGGTGCTGTTTGTTTTTGACAATTTTTTCCTCAGTTGGGATTGAAAGGATTAAGTGGATGTGATGACCTTTTAATTAAGTTGCTTTGTCTTCTGTTTTCAAACAATTTATATGAAATATTATTGTACTTGTTTTTATCTACAGACCTGCTCAGTTGACTACAGTGGGGAAGAGAGCGTGTCTGTGGCTGTCAGATCTCCTCATGGACCTGAGAAATCTTAGCAGGGCTCGGTCTGATTTACGATTTAGAGGAGTCAAGGGTACGACAGGCACCCAAGCCAGTTTCCTTAGTCTGTTTGATGGAGATCATGAAAAGGTAACCACTATATATTGCCTTCGTGGACCACTTCAGCTGAAGCTGCATGTTGATGAACAGAAACTTTGACTGCGTGATTGGCTTTCTTAGTCATCTCCATTCATGACCATTCATGAAAGACAAACACAAGCCCTCTGGGGTCTTTTGCTCTCACTTTTTATCGTTTCCTTTCTCACTTTTAATATATGTGATTGTATGATTGCTGCTGTTTTGTGTAAGGCATGGTCATATACAGTGAACTCTCTCTAAGACTGACACCATCGGGACCGGCACAAACTGTCCATCTTAGAGAGGTGTCCGCTTATAGTGAGTTTAGATACAGTAACATGACTGAAAAATGGCGCGCAGGGACCAACACCAGGTGTCCGTCTTATAGAGGTGTCCGTTAAGAGAGAGTTGACTGTAATGGTTTGTGTGTTGGAATCCAGATTGAGCATTTCTTGTTCAAGCCCTGGCCAGAGTTGTAGTTTTGTGTTCTTGGGTAAAGACACTTTACTTTCACAGTGCCTCTCTTCACCCAGGAGTAAATGGGTAACAGGGGCTGGGGGATAACTTATGACGAACTAGCAGATGTCCCATCCAGGGGTATAGTAGCAATACTCCTAGTTGCTAATCTTATCATGCTACGGAAACCAGAGTTAAGGTCATTCCATCGAAATAGAACTTACAATAGATTTTCATTCAAACTTTGCCTATTGGTTGTTTATCTTAAGGGAACTTAAATTTGAAATAAAAAAGGGGGGTCCCGGTATTCATTTAGGAACAGGAGGACCTTGTATATACCCCTTAATTCCTTACAATATCAGCTTCCAGAAACGTTTTTATTAGCTAAGTTCACGTTTCCGGTGATTATTTATTCTTCTACAATATAAATTAGTCTATATTTATTTAATAGAAAGAAGGTGATTGCTAGACTCAAAATAACAGAAAAAATTGATAGGTCACCGTACTCGTTTACAAGAAAACGACGATTCATCTCTCTGGCGAGCTTAGCCGTAAAGGAAAAGCCGCCATTTTCTTAATGTGCGCGCACTAATTACGTGTGAAATCATGCGCAGTAAGGATGCGCAATGCAATACTAAGGAATCACCTTAATCACCTGAACTGATGAGCCATCTCTCTGCTCCGATCCATCATTGAACACTGACTAGATTGTCCATGAAAGTTGAAGCATGTTACAACTTTTCCTGATGTATTGTTTCAGGTGGAACAACTGGACCAGCTGGTGACAGAAATGGCTGGTTTTAGCAGCCATTACATCATCACAGGACAAACATATAGCCGCAAAGTAGACCTGGACTGTCTGTCAGCTCTTGGCAGTCTTGGTGCTTCTATTCAAAAGGTATTTTAAGTAGCAGATCTTACTACAATTCTCGTCCAAAAGTCCATGGGACACTTAACAAAAATACTACCCAGTGGCAATGTTGTTTGAGGTGAGAAGTCAGTATTCAATTTTTCGACCTCCCCTCCCCCCCCCCCCCCTCAAAAAAAACCCCCAACCAAACAAACAAACAATCAAACAAACAAAAAAAACAACAATGTTGAAATATGGTCACAAGATTGGAGGAATAAAAGTCAAAGGTGGGGAGGTGAAGACAAGGACCATTTGTTGTCGAAAAGATGAAGTGTCCCAAGACTTATCATATGACAACAATATTATTGTAGGTAGTGGTTTAATGGTTAGTGCATTGGATCTGGGATGCAGAATTCTGGGGCTCAAGACTGACCCTTATCCTTCTATTGTGCGGTTCCATAAAATATCCATACCCACCCCAAGGAAGGTCATTGGAAATTCCAAAGGGGAGGTGGTCTTAAAAGCCAAACTAGGGGGGTGGGAGGTTTCAAACCAAAAGACCTTCTGTGGGGGGGGGGGGGGGGGTCTGTTGGGGGGGGGGGGGGAAGGGGCATTTTTGAGCAAGACATGTTACCCTCACAGTTTCTCTCTTTGCTCAGTGGTAAATGGATTCCAGTGCATGTGAATTACCCATGGGCTTAATCTTTGTTGACATCATTCTTTATATCTCAAATTTAGAAATTCACACAGTTAAAAAACAGATATTGTAGCATTACTAGAATAATAATAATAATTAATTTAGAGATGTTCTCTTTTAGATATGTACAGATATCAGGCTTTTAGCGAATCAAAAGAAATTGAGGAACCCTTTGAGAAAGATCAAATAGGTAAGTACACTTTTAAAAAAAAAGAACATTAAAAAAAACACTTACATCACTTACATGTGTTAACTTACAAGAAATACGAAACAGAAATACAATTCTTGGGTTTCACGTGACGTCACAGCTCTTCCGGGCCTCTCCAAATATGGGCATCCGCCATTACTGTGCCCCTCAGAGCGTGAAATTTATTGAGATCGTAGGCCATTTTTGTAGTATCTTAAACTTTTCGATGGCTTTATCGCAAGACAACGGAAACGATGGGCTTGAGAATCTCAGCAAAGAGCATTCCAATCCTTTCTCAATATGCTTCGTTATTGGAAAGCCGCTTTAAGCAGCGCTATCTCATGAAAATTTCAGTGATAGGCATTGACCCGTTCACAATTCCAAGTGAGCAGTTCGATCCAGAGTGCTTGCCTCCAGTCCAACAGTCAGACCTGTTCAGCTACCTGGTTCTCCAAACTAGCCACTATACGAAGGAGCATTTCAAGGCCTACAAGAGTTTGCTGGCTTATACCCAAGTGGTCTCTGGTTTTGTTGGTTCACTGCATGGAAAGGTGATAGCGGGAAAGCATGTTGTTGTGGCTAAGGTTCGACATTCCAATCAATGAATGATAGTTATTACCATGATGCAATCAGCCAAGAAATAGAAGAGCAGGCAAATGATTTACTTGGTGGACAGTTAGTTTCATTAGAATTTGTTCCTGTACAGCAGCAACTTAATGGAAGTGACTGTGGAATTTTTTCAGTTGCATTTGCAACATGCTTGGTTTTAGCTACTGACCCAAGATATGTAACTTTTGACATCCCTGAAATGCGCCCCCATTTATTGCAATGTCTTAAAAGTGGTGCAATCAGCATGTTCCCTGCCTTTTAGAGCATGCATTATAGCTTTGGACATGCAGGGCATACAATTCCATTGTTCTTATAAATTGTCTAAGGTTGATTCAGGAATTATACTATTGGGGTGACTGATATTACAAGTTGTTGCACTAGTCATGCCAGAAAAAAAGAGGTTGAATGTTATGATAGGATTGATAAATTTGTTTGAAAGGGGTCATTATGGTCACCCCCTGGAAAAAAAACAGGACCTGCCCCTGATGCTTTAGTGCAATAAGAGAAATAAAAATGGTACAAATAATCAAATTACAATGTTGATTCATAATAAGCTTATATTTTCCATTCCATTCAAAGTTCCTTGTTATTTACAATGTAACATTACAACTGCTTAACAAATATATACAAACTATCAAAGAGCCTTTGTTTATTTATTGCCAATTATAAAATAAGTATGAGATTGACCCTCTTTGTTATTTAATTATACATTTGCAATTTAATAACATTGGCACTATGAGTATTCCCACACACTATGAGTGCCAAGAGTCAGATGCCTCAATTTCCGTGGCAAAAGAAAGAATGCTAAACCGCATTAATAACATTATTGTGAAATGGAAAAAAATAATAATAACCAGGTTATTTTTCATTTTGCATTTCCTAAAATCGGCTTCAGTCTGGCAGTATATCGTGTTGTACTTTGTAGTGCCAAGGTGCTCTTTATGTTGCTAAATCAGAAATGTATATTTACTATAATGGTCAGATCTGGGTCCCCCTGGTGGGGATCTCTGGAATTCCAGGACAGGTACCCTAAACAAAACAGAGGGCAATTCCAGAAAATATCTGTACCCCCCACATGGTGGCCATTTCTTTTATCTCTGAATTGCCTTATCCCCTCACTCCTCCCCTTGAAGGATTTTAATTTGTAAGATTTGATGGTTTTTCTTTATCAAATGGGATATATAGAATATAAATATATTAAAATGCCAACTGCAGTGCAGGTACAGATATTTTCTGGAAATGCTCAACATGAGCCAGTAATTGCAGTTCCTACCCTGAAACAATATTTTATCCCTTTTACAATTATTTATTTTAACTATGAACGTGCTTGTTGGTCATCTGCCAAGTATGGCAGAGTATGGCACAATAGACCATTTTCTCAGGTACTGTTATGTGTTCAACAAGCTAAAGTTAAGAACTGGCAAGAAGGAAATCAGCCTCTATTAGGTAATCTCTTGTTGATCAGTCCTAAAGTTGAGCTGAGAAAATGGTCTATATAAATTAAAGCACTTTTTATTCAGAGGTATTCATACAAAAATTTAGGCATGATGCCAGTACCTGAGTCATTTTTATTCTTGGGCAAGCTACATTGCATCTGCTCAGGTGCTAGATACCCTACCAAGTCTGAATAAATATTTTTTAACCATCAGGACTGAAAATTTTAAAAGCTGGTGACCTAAAATTATACATTCTACCCAATGCAAATGGTGACCAGTTTGTCACATTTAGCTGAAATCAAGGTTAATTTCCAGCCTTGACCATGACAGACTTTTACTACCTATGCTCATAAAGAACAAAAATTATATTCAAATGGAACAATTGGAGGACAAAAATTTACAAGTGCAGAGTATACCCTCAGGATTCTATCAATTAAAGGTACCTGCGACTTGTGACCCTTGCGCTCTTCTACTCTAACTTTCCTCGCAGCCGCCTCTTTCTGTTGCTGTTCTGCCGTTTCAGCATCCTTGTAAACTTTCTTTCCGAGGTTCAGAGTTGGAACCCAGTCTACATTGCCCTTATCCCAACCTTTTGCAGGTTCCCCGTGAACGAAGTGGCGACTACACACTCGCTCGCTCTCAAGGACTTTCTTTGAGGCAGTATCGCCTCGGCTTATCGCCAAAATCCACAGTTTCTGCGCTCTCTGGTCAATTCTTCGTGTGCTGCACCTTGATTTGTTATCACTTTTGGAATAGAAGCAAATTTTACCGGGTGTTTTCCACTTTTGATCCGCAACCAACGACTATACAGTGAACCATGTTCCAGTCAAATCTCCCACTAATCTCTCTATTGCGAATCTTTGTTTACGCTTCGAGGGGCACAGTAATGGCGGATAGCAACCGTTGTCAAGGTCGATGTCACGTGGGTGAAACCCAAGAATAGAAATACCTTTACCTTATTTCTGTAGTATAGTCCTTGTGTTTGTGTAATTTTGCTGACTCGTCCCCATTCGTCTCTCTTGTCTCCTTTGTTGGGAGTCGCAAGACGTGGGGGATCCTTCCCATCACCCCTTGCGCTCCCCTCCGCACTTCTTAGGAGACAAGAGAGACGACTGGGGATGAGTCAGGTAATTTTGGCCAAAACTCTTGGGTCAGTTGTGTTATTTGCAAGCAACATTCAAATAGCATTACATTGTATCATTCAACCTATCAAAACATTACTACCTCTCTAGCCTCCAAAACCACAAACGTTGTGAGCTAACTTTGTTTTGAACAACGTTTCCTCCACTTCGATGCTGAGAGGGAAATGAGAGGGGGTTGGGTTACCCTAATCACCTGCGTAAACTAAGAGCTACTAAGAATTCCACCTAAAAATGATTTCTTAAAAACTTGTGTCGCAGGTATTTTTGTATTGATTGTAGATCACTCTTTGTATTAATGTATTTCTTTTTCATGTTCAAGGCTCAAGTGCAATGCCTTACAAGCGTAATCCAATGCGAAGTGAAAGATGTTGCAGCCTTGCACGTCATTTAATGGTACTTGTAGGCGACGCACAGCAGACAGCGGCAACACAGTGGCTGGAGCGGACACTGGATGATAGTGCTAACAGGTGACTAGTGAGACTGAGGACATACTCAGTGTTTTGTTAAGAAACATATTTTATTCCTTTTGGTTTTAGGGATGGACCGTTTTATTTTAGAGGAGGGGAATTAGGCAATTTTTCTGAGCAAGATTTTATTTTTCACTTGTTCAAAATGTTTTGCATGAATTTTTTTGTCTACTAATTTTTTTTTGGTAATTTGTCTTGCAGGAGAATAAGCTTGCCAGAGGCTTTCCTTACAGCTGATATTTTACTCAGCACTTTGCAAAATGTTTCAGAAGGTTTGGTGGTTTACCCTAAGGTAAGAACAAGTATTCATGAAGCACTAATGCTGTATTATTATTATTGCGCCATTGATGGTGAAGCTTGAAATTTATCAAGTTTGTCATTCGTAATCCGTTTAAATCTTCCCCAATCTTAACCATCCTTGTTCCTTTTCGGTTTATTATTACTTCTTTGGTGTTTTTCTTCCTTGATGAACTATTATTTTGAGGTTTCCTTCAAATTGAAGGCAATTTTGTACATCACAATAAATGACTAAGTAATATATCGTGACACAATACTTCATAATAATCCTTGCAATGCCCTATTCACGGCAAATCGGACCATTTTAACTTGTCTTTGTTCTATCTTCGTTCTATAGGTTATTGATCGCCATATTCGTCAGGAGTTACCGTTCATGGCCTCTGAAAATATTATAATGGAAATGGTGAAAGCTGGCGGGAATAGACAGGTACGTGGCTACAACTGTATAACTAACCAACCAGTGCCGGCGTCAGAGGGGAGGGAAGGCGGCGGGGGGGGGGGGGGGGGGGGATTGTAATGGTTGACGCCCACGTGTCCTGGATCCAACATGCCTGTAAATTCCTTCTGTACCAGGGAATAAGTAGCTTTGTAAAATAGGTAGCCACCAATTTATCACACGCAAGATATAATTCGATAATCCTCCCCCACCCCCTCTCTCTCAGTTTATTGGTTATAGCTTTATCAATTTGGGAAGAAAAACAGGAAAGACAGGAATATGAATGATCAAAACTGGACAAGATTGAAACGGATTGCATTGAACTGAACTTGATTTCTGTTGGGCCACAAAACATCAATGTTAAGCCAACGAAAACCAATGTTGGGCCAACAAAAGTCAATGTTGGGTCAACAGAAATCAGTGTTGGGTCAACAGAAATCAAGGTTAGGCATTGAAGACAAAACATGTTGTTCGTTGTAAGTTGGCAGCTCATGTTTTTCAATGTAATTACACCTTGCAGGATTGTCACGAGAAAATCCGCGTTCTGTCCCAGGAGTCTGGGGCGGTTGTCAAGGAGCAGGGTGGTGACAATGATTTGGTTGAAAGGATCAAAAGCTGTCAGTACTTTGCCCCAGTTCACAGCAAGTTAGACGCCATCTTGGATGCGAGCACATTCATTGGCCGTGCACCGCAGCAGGTAACAAAAGTTTTGTTTTAAGGGGAGAGGGGTCAGAAGCGTAAACTTACAAGGGTGGAGATGGGATATCTGCCTGTCCAAACATCGCGTGTTTTGTTTTGTGCTCAAACTGATAGGAATCGGCAGTGCCTCGCATTTCAAATTCGGTGTTTTTTGTTTGTTTGAGCCATACAGTAAGAATGGTTAGAAAGGGTAAAAATGTAGGTTTTGGCTAAGCTAATAGAGAAGTTTTCTTCGTTGATTTTGTTTTAGAGTACAGTCGAAGCTCCCGTAAGCGGACACCCTCGGGAAGAAGATAAAGTGTCCGCAAATGGAGCTGGCCGCTTACGGGAAAGTGAAAATACAGAGTTTGCATGAGCTAGAGTTCAAACGGGGTTTTGGCTGTCCGCTTACGACAGTGTCCGCTCAGAGAGCCTTGACTGTACATGTAAAACTAAGGATAACAGTGATTGGTCAGACCCGACTGCAGCGAACTAACGCCGTGTTTTATTGGTCCATGCTATAGGTGTCCAAATTCATTGAGAAAGAAGTCCAGGCTGCGTTAGATCCCTTCAAATCACAACTGAACAGCACGTCTTCCATTGATGTATAGGATTTTCAATCAATACTCTAGGAACTATTCCGCAACTTGGCTTTGTTAGTAAGTTAGTAAGTCAGTAGTTAGACTTTACAAAGTAGTAAGTCAGCAGTTAGACTTTACAAAGTAGCCTTTCGCGTCAGTGGCCGAAATGGCGGGAAATCAAATGGCGGGAAAAGTGTTGGCGTAGAACTTTTAATGGTGTTGACCTCTTCAGTATAAAGTTCGAAAGGTTTCCCAGGACAAAAAAAACTTTGTTGAGGGGAAACGGTAGGGCACTCTCCACTGTAAACCCTGATGTAGACACAAATTATCGATACATGTTTCTCCATGGATGGCACCCATGTTCTTCTGGTAACAATCTAAAGTTTATTTTATTACAGTAACACACGTTCTTACAAGCTTTGATATTGTTATTTAAAATGTAAAGGTATGGCTATGCTATACAAATGAACATATGAATACACTCAGTATTAGGTAGAATTTGTTAAGTTGTGAGAATTGCTTGGATTGCAATAAACGGCTCAAATGCACTACGAACAAACACTATTCTGTTGTAGTCGTCTTTAATATAAATCCGTTATTAGAGTCCTGATCGCTCAAAAACGTTACTTAAGGGCTTACGAGTCAACTTGAAAACGCGAGCCTCACGCTTGCTGACAAGTTTGCCATGTTTCAATGCTGAATGAGCCAAAATTTGTCGATATTAAGTCGAAACATCTTCATATCTTCCTCGGCAATCTTCGGAAAAGTTTGGGAAATGGTTGGAAATGTTCGGCGTAAACGTTCGTATAAGCTTCAGACAACATTCGGGAAATCGTCGGAAAATGGTCGGAAATCTTCGGAAAATCGTCAAAAACGTCGTTATTAGTATGTTTATAAAATAAACAAAATAACCCATGGTTACTGGGAGATACACTGTAATAACAAATGGTATCGTGTACAAATTTAGAGCTGCAGTAGTTTGCGTAACTAAGGGCCTGTTTATATGGAGAAAAGTTGTCCCTTGTAGGAGGGTTACCCTCCACGCCGAGCCACCCTGGGTGGGAGAACTTTTCATACATTTCTTTATAAATAGCAGCGAATCGTTTACATGAGAAATCGCAAAGTTGGCTCGGGGGCAGGGTAACCCTGGGTGGAGGGTTACTCGCTTTGAAGGTAGGGTGACCCTGGGGGGCAGGCCAACTTTTTTCCATGTAGACACTTTGGCTATTGTTGTTTCACCAACCAGGGACAAGTCGGGACATATAGAGCATGCGCGAAACCGAGAGGGCCAAGTTTTGGCTCGGTCAACAGGGACAACTTTTTTCATATAAACGCTGGGTAAAAGATGGCTCGGGGTGGAGGGTAACCCTCCTACCAGGGCCAACTTCTCTCCATGTAAATAGGCCCTAAGGTTGAAAATAGTTTGTTTTAAAATCTTCCAGAGTAAATTAAACCTAATGCCTTTATTATATACAATGTCAACTCTAAAATGAAAGCAGTTGTAAATGTAAACTTGTTCAACTGAATGGGCGCACTGTGATTTCAAATCAAAAACGAAAGTGGGTATATTCAATACAAATACGGCGAAAAAAACGCGTGTATTGTCAACGTAGTAAGCAAGGAATTACGTTGAAAGAGGTTATGTCATCAGATATTTACAGGGAAAAATCTTTGGAACAAGAAGTCACACTATAAAAGGGATTACGCCTTTTGGATGTGAAATACTTGACAAAACTCTTCAGCTAGATTAGATAGACCATTCTCCAAAATGGCCGCCGCAAATTCAAAATGATTAAAATTAAACTCAGCGGAAAATCAATACCAGCACCTGAAAGACCACCTCTTGTTTGGTAATCGTGCAAAGTTTCGTTAGGTTAGGTTCTACCTGAGTCGAGAAAACGGAATTGAAAACTGGAAAATTTAGAGACGTTTGTATGGCGTATACCAGTCATTCAAACGTCTCTAAATTTTCCAGCTTTCAACTTCCGTTTTCTCAACTCAGGTAGAACCTAACCTAACGAAACTTCGCACGATTACCAAACAAGAGGTAGCCTTTCAGGTGCTGGTATTGATTTTCCGCCCAGTTTAATATGAATTTACGGCGGCCATTTTGGAGAAAGGTCTATTAGCCATTTTTTTTTCAAGTTCGTCGTCCGCAATCCGTCTCAATCTTCCTCAGTCTTAACCATCCTTGTTCCTTGGTTTATTATTACTTCTTTGGTGTTTTTTTACCTCATGCATTTTGGTAAACTGTTTTTTTTGTACATCAGAAAAATGACTTAAAGGAGCTACGTCACGGATGGCGCATCTTGAAAAAATTGGCATTTTTTTCAAGTTCGCCATTCGCAATCCGTCTTAATCTTCTCCATCCTTGTTCCTGTTTGGTTTATTATCACCTCCTTGGTGTTTTTCTACCTTAGTAAACTATTATTTTGAGGCTTTCTTCAGTTTGAAGGTGATTTTGCACTTGGCAAAAATGACTCAAAATATCGTGACATAGCTCCTTTAAAATATAGTGAAATATTCCCTTTAATTTGCGTGACATAACGACCCCTTCAATGTGACAACTCTAAAACGAGTGAACTAAAAAAAAATTATTTAACACAAGGAGTCATGTACGTGCATCTTCCTCGGTAATGTCTGCAATGTCCTCCTCTGGGATGGTCATGTTAGCTTCTTGTGGGATGGTCATGTTAGCTTCTGGGGCTTCTCTGTCGCACTTGAAGAACTCTACAAATTCCTCCCATGAGAGCTGGCCATCTGAATTCTTGTCAAACATACTGATCAGTTCCTCGGCTTCTTCTCGACTCAGCTTCTCGCCGCTGTTGCACACCACGTACAGCAGTTCATCCGGGGATATGAAGCCGTTACCGTCACGGTCGAATTTCCTGTAAAATGACGGGCGTCGAGCGTTAGTCTCGTTCCCAGGATCTCGCCGGGCGTGGTGGAGAAAGACTCTGGGAACAAGCTTAGTCAATCGTTATGTGGCCGCGGTAACAAAGGAGACTTTTGTCTGATTGGTTAATAATTTCTCTAGTACCCAGATTTCTGTTACGCGCGCGCCACCAAAATGTCATAAACAAAGATGGCGGCCGAAGGGAAGGTTTTTCTCTTGTCTCTGCTTGATCACTTGTTCTACAAGGGTTTTAGCAATTTCTGGCATCGTCCTCATTTTCAAAATGGCGAGATAAGTTTTAGAAAAGGGTGTTTTTGTGCATTTGCGAGCGAACTGTTTTTCCTTCGCCCGTTAAAAAATGTTCCGAAACAAAAGCCCGGACGGAAAGACCGTCAAAAAGCAGCAAAAAGTCGATTTGTTAGGTCGGAGGAAGGCAGAATTGTTTGTAGAAAATGTTGCAACAGAATTAGGAGGGTTTCAGCTTCGTCGAAGGACGGCGAAAGTTCATCCACGGCCGCGCATATCAACCTAAGGATCCGGAGGTAAGCTAACTTTATTAAATTCATTCTAACATCGAGGTTCCTAGATCAAGAACTGAAGTTGGCAGATACAGAGCTACGTTAACCTGGAACCTCCTCCCTCAAGAAATTAAGAGTTGCTCCAACCTAACAATAAGGGAATTAAATTTTCCCGCTTTGTTTTAATACCAGTCGTTATTGTGTGTTTATATTAAAACACATATAGTGTGTTTCAATATATAAATTTTCATGTTTCCCATGATGGGAGATACAAGACAGTATAATATCTTACCATAAGGGTGAAGATTATAAGATTCTGTTTCAAGTGAGATATCTTGTACCTCATTGTTGTTTGGCCATAATATTATAAGCCATGTAAATTTAGTTTTTCTGAAAATAAATTGGTTTTAACTTGAAAATTCAGTTTATAGAATATTAACATGGCTGTAATATCTGGATTTTTTAATTAATAGTGGTAAGGGGCAGATGGGATGGTATTAGCTACTGGTCAACTATAGTTTCTTGATCGTCTTTCTCAGAGATTCTGTTTTTCAAATGACCGTTCTCTTTAGATGCGGACAAAGTTCAAGTTCTTCCGTAAAATAAAATTTATATATTGAAACACACTATATGTGTTTTAATATAAATACACAATAAAGACTGGTATTAAAACAAAGCGGGAAATTTAATTCCCTTATTGTTTTAATATAAAAGACTGCAATACAGGTGTAAAGGCTTAACCTTTGCAAGGAAATCAACGAAACATATGATTATTACTGTATTTTGTTATATGTTAGTGCCCAGTAAAGGTTTCTGTCTTGTTCTTCACTTTTTGCTTTGTTTAATCTCAATGTTTAATCTCAAACTATAACTTAAAATTCTGCAACATTTCTGTAACAGAGAAAACGGTAGTTTTTGGCAAGAGAAAACTGCAGTTTGTGTACCAATAATTTCCTTTCATAAAGCTCCAATACCAACCCCTGATAGTTCTTTTGTTTTGTAACCTTTTCTTTCAGGTGAACATTTTAAAGAAATAAGAAGGCTGCAAGAAGCTCTTCAGAATCACTGTCAATCTATCTATTATCCATCCAATTACCTAAGACTTTCTACTGTACTGAATGCTCATAATATTATAATATTAATTTATTGATTTATTTGAATTTTTCCAGCCCTTCAGAATGAGAAGGTAAGCATTATATTTTAGTTACGGCACAGGCCCATAGGGAGGGGGGTGGTGCAACTCGTAAAAATATATAGCAAATACTACATACGTAAGCGGACACCCTCAGGAAGCCAAAAAAGTGTCCACAACTGGAGCTGGCCACTTATGGGAATGATTCTTGTAAGCGATCACTAGCAGTATAAGGGATTGGTGGACGCTTACGAGAACTTGTACCACTCACACTAAACAGTATCAATGTAAAAGAATACTGTATAAAATGAATGTTTGTTTTATTGTCTTATGCAATGCCAATTGTGGCCAAAAAAAAAGGATACCGTAGTGAAATGAATATTAACAGTCTCGCTGCAACAAAATGCAGTGATGCAGTTCACAAATATTTATGAATGTCAGCTAATAGGATTGTTCCTTTGGGGTGTCCACTTATGGGAGCTAATAAACGACAGAAAAATCCAAATCGTACCCCTCAAAAGTTTCCGCGGCTGCTTACGGGAATGGCAGCTTACGGGATTGGAGCCCCGTGTGGGTGTGGATATTTTCTGGAAGTGGAAAGTCTGCACATTCCTTATAGTCAGCCACTGAGTTATGCTAATAAGGATTAGCAAGGCCGTAACCTGTAACTCCTGTTTTTACGGCTGAGTATGCTTGATGGGACATTGATGTTACGGGTGAACTTGCCTGTTGTTGGTATAATTCACTTACAAAGCAACAAGTTTGTGTGAATATCAAAGCAACAGGTGACTCAAAACTTAATGACAGCTACAAATGAACAAAAGAACTTGCACAAAGGGATTGTCAGGCTGTTGTCACCCAGTTTTTGAAATAACAACCCACTCCCCTTCCCCCAGAAAAAAATTATGCCCTCCCCAAAATAAGTTGTCAACAAGTCCTTTGAACAAAAAAAATAATATAAGTCCAGGGCTTATATTCAAAATCTTATTGTATTTTCCCCGACCACCTCTATAATACCATTGATTGATTGAATTCCAAAACATGCCAGGAGTATAAAGAAACTAATTTAGCACAAAATGCAGAAGTGAAGAAGACACTTGTTGTTTTGAGCAACATGTCCATGCCATTTTCCATTTAAAAACTTATATCTGCCAATTGATTTCCAAACGTTAACGTTTTATTAAAAAAATCCTTTGTCTCTCACTTCAATTATTTGAGTGGAACCATGTCATCTGGGGCCGGTTGTTCAAAGGACGATTAACCTATTCCAGGATTAGCGTGAATATTGGTTTAAGTTTTGTAACTTTTCAGTGAGGCTTTCTGTTTATATTTTCGTCCTTCAGTTTTGTCGTCAAGTAATCTCAAACTCCACAAAACATTAGCAGTGAAAAAACTTTTATACAAGATAAAATTAATTAAAACCTCAATTGACATTTAATGCAGGATTCAGTGTTAATCAGCTTTCGAACAACCAGGCCCTGAAGTTTAGTTGACAGTTAATTTGCAAAATATTGCTGTCTTGAGGGAAAAAATTGGTCAAATAATATTAATCAAAGACATCTCTTTTTATCCAAACTACAACTATATCTTACTGTTGTTGGCTCGCAAGAGCTGTACATGAATATGTCTGTCACTTTTTTTTTGGGGGGGGGGGGGGGAGGGGGAATATTCTGCAATGTTTTCTTCAGTCATCATTAGTTACATAATTGTAAGTTTCCATATTTTTTACATTGTCTGAATTACAAAGCAGAAAAAAACATACTGGCAATGCAAATTAATCAGTGCAAGGAAAGTGTTGTTTTGTCTAAGTATTATTATCACAGATACATAGACTGTTGGGTTGAGAAAATAAATTTAAAACTATGACAAAAGTTATTTAATTTCAGAAATATTGTTTTCAGCCTGTGCTGCTTATTGTAAATATGACATGATATTCATGGGAATATAAAATGTACAATTTATGAATGGAATGTATAAAATAATATGTACAGCATGTATATATCATGTAATTTATTATTAATTATTATAATGTTTCTACTGTTGAAGGTATTGCTATACACGTGTATTGTATACAGTATAAAATGTAGACCTATATAAGCTTGTATAGGATTGGGTAATTTCCTGGAATTATCCATTAATAAATGCAGTATGGACATGAAAATGTGAGTGTCTTATCCCTTTAAAATGTAATGGATACGTTAAGTTTAATAATATATAAACTTCGGCGAGGGTTTTTGACAGAATTCTAAGCATTTCAATATTTAATTTCTGATTTCACTTGCTTTCATTGATAAGACCGGTAGCCCCAGGTCCTGATAAAAAAAATGCTTATTTCGAGTGTTCTGAACTGAAGAGCCTAATTTTGATGTTGCAATAGGCCCACTTTCCCGTGTCTTTTTCGCACGCATTGCCACTTTAAAGTTTACTCTGTTAAGGCCATGTAATTTTTCCCTTATTAATCTATTCTCGGTTGAAAGCGATTGCTGTACCAAGCACTAGTTAAGGAGATCTGGCCCAGAGAAAACCAGGCTGCGACAAGATTTTCCGCGTAATATTTGCTGGCGCGTCATTTCATTCACTTGTTATTTTACAGATCAGAGCAATATAATTGAAAAACCCTTGAAGATACTCGAAATTTCATTCTTTTTATATGACTGGAATTTTCAGATGTCAAAAGTAGCCAAATAATGGACATATTAAGGAAGACTAAGGTGAGGTGTGATGCAATTTTGACCGTTTAAAAATAAACAGTGTTTAGCAGTTGACGTCTCCCTGTTGAGCCATGCCACTTTAATTAGTAGTTTCTGTTCGCAGACCGCTTCCTTGATGGACTACCTATTATCAGAAAGTGGGATTTCATGTACCAAAGCCCATGACAAAAGTCTCGGGTATTTGAAGAAAAAAATATTTTTGGAAAGAAATTGAACTTCTCTGTAGTAGCTGTACTGTTAATTGCTTACGTCTTGGCAAAATACGTTTGCTTAAGCGGCAAAAATAAGCTAAATTCAGTTCCATAACAACTTTTCACTGTTACCTTGATTATTTGTTTTGATTTTTAAGCTCAGGAATCTTTCAAGTAAAATAAAATGAAGTTTACGAGTCAGGAGTTATTTTTTAACCCCCTCTTGTCAATGAATTGTCTTTGCTCCCGTTTCAAACGCAAATTATCTAACAATGCAAACAAAATTACACTTTTCCATTCAAGTCAAACTTACTTTATTGATAAACGGTACTTGCTCTTGTGTTGAAGTTCCTTATAATAACGAAGGCCGACAATGTCAGGAAGGCAAAACTTTCTTCTACTTCTCACAAGTTTCGCAGTTCATCGTTGCACTTTTGACTCGCCGCGTTTCTTAGATTTTCAATCCCACGTCGTGTTTCCCTTTATGATGAATTAATCTCGGCCGCAAAGTTGAAGTAATACCTAAGCATTTCCATTTGCACATCACGATCGCATTCATACAGCGTCGTTTTCTTTAAAACAAACGATGAACATTCAATGAAAAATAAGCCTGTCGACGCGACGGCCGCCATCTCTCGTTTTCCGTTTCGAATAAAATTCCCTTGATTAAAACAGAATTGTGCGCATGCGTTACATTAGTCTCCTTTGTGGCCGCGGTATTCGCCACTTTAGAGAAACGAGAAGCAATCTGGGGCGAGTCGCATCTCGCAGTCGCTTGTGGGACTGTTACTGAGACGCGTCGTCAAGCTTGCCGCCATTTTTCCCCCAGTAACGGTCCCACAAGCGACTGCGAGATGCGACTCGCCCCAGATTGCTTCTCGTTTCTAAAGTGGCGAATTAGTTTTGTTTGGTACAACGAAGGACTCACGCTCGAATCGTCAGCAGCTTTCCAAACTCGCTACAGCGGTTAATTTACCTTTATCAACTTTATGTTGATCATTAACTATAACGTGTTTTACTTGTCGCCGACGCAGCACAGTAGTTTGTTCAGAAACTAATCTTATTGTTTAAATTGCAAAGGCAGTGTATTATCTTGCGAAGATTGTGTGTTTTAATTAGTTTCAACATATTCGTGGTTCATTCGATTTTAAGATACCTGTCATAACGTTTGACTCTTCAATCAAATTTTTCCTCAAAGAAAGTCTGCGTAGGATGCTAGTCCGATAACTAGGCTCGTTTTCACTCATTTTAACCTGAATCTTTGTCATTATATAATTGGTTTTACTTCTAGAACAAGATAGGATGATCTAAGAGAAGCATTCCCCCATGCATGGGTCTCTTTCAATGATAATTTGTTGAAATCTATTTTTAATTTTCAGTCTATAGCTGAGCTACCGTAAAATTCCGAAAATAAGCCCCTCCGTACATAAGCCCCTCTGAATATAAGCCCCCTCCGAATATAAACCCCTCAAAAAAGTCCTTTGAAATCCGTACATAAGCCCCTCCGAATATAAGCCCCCTCCGAATATAAACCCCTCAAAAAAGTCCTTTGAAAAATATAAGACCCGGGGCTTATTTTCGGAATTTTACGGTATTTTAAGAGCGCTACCTGAGTGGTCAGTTCGAGTCGTTCGAGCCTCGATCAGAAGGAAATAAAAATAACTTTCACAGCATGGCGCGAAACTATATTAAAATAGATTTCAAAACAATTACTGATGGGCCACGGGGAATCCTTCTCTTAGATCATCCTCTCTTGTTTTAGAACGATTCTTTTTGTAGTCAGTGCTGAAACTGAATCACTGAGGAAGAATCAATTATGAATGTGGCGCTTGCTGTTCGAAAACCGATTATTATACTACAACCGGGCAACCTCCCTGTAAAGCCGTTGTAATAAACCACTAGACAAACGTTACGTCTAAATTCAAAGGTTAGTTTTGGTTAATAATTCATGTCCAAAGGACAATTTAGCTATTCATTTTTAACGAAGTTTATTCTCAATCCTTTCGGGGTTTTTTAATTACATTAAAAAATCATGATAACACGGATGACATATTTTTAAAGATATTTTGTGATGTTTAGTGACAAACGAAGACGATAAAATGTACGAAAATTTTAAGATCATTTGTAGCACGATTAATTCGCAGAAACTGGTTCTTTTGGGGATGTGATTCTTTCAAAGAATTCCAACTATACAAAAGAACATCCTGACAATTTATTTTTAAAAGAAAAACAAACTTCCAAAGGGCTTCCTGTCTCTAGTGTTTAGTGGTATACAGTTGTTTCTACACTTTAAAGTTTCCTTTCTGCACCGTAGTCAATGGTTATCACTTAGGATCAGTAATGGAAAACGGTTGAACCCGGAAAACGGTAAAACTAAATGACCCGGTTGTTTGAGTTGGTTGAGGTTTTTGTGTTCTATTGAAAAACATTCATATCAGTAACAGGGGCACCCAACAACGGTTTTCTCCCAAATGTTTTAAAACACTATTTTAGGCTGTCTGGTGTGCTTTTAAAGATCTATAAATGAATTCTAAGCTGCGCTATAAAATTTATATCTGTTCGGTCATTCTAGGGGAACTTTAGACTTCACGAATTTATTAGGGCTTTTTTAGTCATTTCCCGAAAACCTCAGCTCTTCCTTGCTGATTTTTCCTTTCCGAAAATCCTAGCTGACCTTTTTTTGTACCCAAAAGGAAATTTTTATCTCTCCGAAAATAATAGGCATCAATTTTCCCATATTAAGAAAGTTCGAGATGATATTTCCCTAAAGAAAACTCCAAACAGATATTCCACCGAAACGATCCGTTGGGTGCCTCTGTTTTAATTAAAGGGATGTTTGTGTAATCGAACACAGTTCGATCTGTTCGGATTCTTTACTGAGCTGAATATTAAAGTGGCAGAAATTTTTAGGAAACGAAATTTTATTACCTAAATTGTTGCCTAGCCTGCGGCAGACAGGAAGGAAATAAGAGAAATCTGCACGCAGGCCGAAAATCTTAGCTGGCATTTTTTCGTACCCAAAACGACATTTTTAACTCTACGAAAACAACAGGTTCGAGGTGACATGCTTTTCACTGTAGAAAACTGCAGTTTTTCATAATTTGAATACCATCTGAGGCGATTATAGCCGTCTCCTTGCGAACAGAAATGTCACTGACCGAAATCATCTGTTGGGTGAACTTGAATTCATGATATTTCAAATTTATCAATCAATCTACGTATGTATGCTTTTGCAAATTTGTCTTCAGAGTTCTCGCCGGTGGCGATGTTCATTAGCACGTTCAATATTCACAATTCAATGAAACTAAATAGCAGGTGAAATATGTCTAGCTGTATCCGGGGGGGGGGGGGGGGTACTCGCTATAATGGACTATACGGGGGAGGCTCCGCTCGAAAGGGGCAACCTCGTTCCCAGGGTCTCTCTTCTAAACGCCAAAAGCGATTGAAAAGAGGTCTCTTTTCAATCGCTTTTGGCGGGAAGAAGAGAGACCCCGGTAACGAGGTTGCGAAAGGGGTAGCTTTTTCAGGCTGAAGGTATATAAAAGGGTAGGGATTTCACGAGTTGGAGTATAGAAAAGGATAGGGAAAACTGTCATTGGGTGTTTAAAAAGGCCTTTCAAAATATCTCGAACAGACGCACCTAAACGGCTGATTCATCCAAGTATTTTAACGGGTTACCCAAGTGAAAAGTTTAGTAAAAGTCGTTCGATTATTAGCCAAAACGCTTTTTATCTTTCCTTTGTCATTTTCTGCAGTAGGTATGTGAATGGGATACCATTTTCTATGAAAGGTATATGAAAGGGTTACCTTTGCTGTCATAAATGGTATATAAAAGGGTAAGGGTTTGGACCTCGGGGCTGAGCCCTCCCCGTATAAAACTTTGTTTAGTACCCCCTCCCCCCCCCCCCCCCCCCCCCCCTGGAGCTGTAGAGCCTTGAAGCGAAACAAAAATAAACACCACCTTGACATATATACTATTTATTTTCGAGCTTATTTTTCTTATATCAAACACTGGATTTCTATTTCCTTAATCTTAATTTTTTTTTTCTTTTTCAAAGCTATCTTCGAGGCGGGAGCTGAAGGGTAGCAAATGTTTTCTTCCCAGTAAACATCGTTTAAACTTAAAGCTATTTTTAGCCACGGAGAAGACTGAAATATCGACCGAGCTTCATTGAACCCACTAAAATGTGTTCTACAGCTTGCTTCTCGAAACTGAATTTTATCCTAATAGGAGTGAATCATGGCCAAACTTCTAAGCGTGCAAAACATACAGATCAGAAAAAGAAGGGCAGAAACGTTATATAGACTCCCCAATTTTGTGCACGGTTTATTTGCTATAAAACAGAAGTGTTAAAAACTCTAGATTCAAAACAAACTTAGAAAATGACAAATCATCGACAAGCCTGCTACATAATTTGTGTGTGTGTGTGTTTTACTTATTTATGTTTTCTTGTTTGCGAAAAAAAGGTGGCGCGCGAATTATGTTTTGTGTTGCTGGCGAAGCTGAGGTGATTCGAAGAAAACATCTGACTAGCTTTACTTGCAGGTGGATTTTATGCAAATGACTTCAGCCGAGAAACTCTGGTATTTGTTTATTATTGAGCTATTCTATATGATCTAGTTGCCAAGCAGAAGTAGTTGTCACACATGCGCGTGCTAAAAGAAATAGGAAGTTGAAGACAAATTTGCCGTGAAGGCGTTAGCGATAAAATGTAGGGAAAACATTTTCTTTCACCTTTGCGTGTGAATTTTCCTAAGTTGTCGTTTATTTCGATAGTAAATTAGCGATCTTAAATAAGAATAATAAAAAATATATATATTCTAATCGATTGCAGCTCGCACGAACAAAAAATTGCCAGTTTTGTAGCTGAACTGTTTATGTTTATGTTTATGCCCGATCCTAACAGTCAAATATTGTAAATATCACGTCCCTAAAATATACTTTTGAACAGAAAAGGATAGCATCTGGGAACGTGAAACAAAACTATCAATCTCATCTTGATTTCTTTTACCATTTGGACCATTTGGTTACAAGCTTTTGGCCTGTCTGTATATATTAATTTGTCTAATTTTTACTGGCGGGAAAATACATTTCGTAACAGCTTGAGATAACATCGGTGTCTCCTAACCATTTTAAAGGGTAAACGAGCTAAATTTGAATGTATGATCGACGAGCGAACATTGGCCCAATATTTGTCAACACGCGCGATCGATTGTTCCGCGTTCGTTCGTGATGAAGATTTTCCAGTTGTCAGATTTTAAGCCAAGGCTAATTTAAGCTCAATGATGCCAGGTACGAAAACCTCAAATCCCAAAAAAATAAAATAAAATAAAAATTCGCATCTTGTTATGTCGAGACGCGCGAAATTGAAACGGCCGGGACAAAAAAAAAAATAACTGAATAAGAATTACCCAGTATTTTTCAAGTGCTCTTAAACGACGCGGAAAGATCGAATTTTTTTTTACTTTTGTTCGAAGTAGTTTAACGTTTTCCTATGGCTAAATTTCAAGTAAACGTATTAGATGAAATCAACAGAGGGCTAAGTCGACTACATGTATTATTGCGCGCGCGGAAGAGGTCACTGTTGTGTCTCAGTAATCCGCAGAGAAAATATATTCGCAAACGTGCATCGGAGCACTGCTATTATCAATACAGTTTTTTTAGAGGAATAAAAGACTAAATCCGTGTGCAAACAAAATTAAAACAAAAACAACATTTGGAAAACTTGGAGGCAAAAAGTAAGAATTGTTTTTGTATACTTACTTGAAAGCTTCGCGGAGAGATTCCTCGGCTTCTTCCTTGCAACACGCTTCAAACTTGGCCAACATGTCCGTAAATTCGTCGAAGTTAATTTTATCTTTTTCGCCCTTGTTGGCAGCTTTAAGAACTTCGTCCACTTGACTGTTTGTCGGGTTGAAACCGAGAGATCGAACCGCCGTTGGAAAACAGCCGCAGTCTATTTCGCCGGTTTGTTCGCGATCAAACACTGCGAAAGCTCGTTTGAACGATTGCATGTCTTGCGTTAAGGCCTCGGCCATTTTTCAAGGCTGCGTCTTGTCACTGTATCGATGCCGCGTTCAACTGCAGGAGCGAAACACGAAAAGCCGATCAAACCAGCTGGTCCGCAGATCTTTAAGTTGCGTTTCGCATATGACAACATTTACAATACATAATTTCCCTCCTGAAAATCAAGCGTGTTGATTGGTTGAGCCCGGCACGCGAGCCGGGTGCTAAACGAGCTCCGATAACAGAGCACCGACGGGCCACTGTTTGGATCAAATGGATATTTGCATTTTGTAGACTTGCACAGTCTATAAAATGCTAAAAATATACTGCGGCTGTCAGATGCGACAGTCCGACGAGAAATAATTCGATTAATTTTGTACGATTTGAGCATAGTTTAATTTATTCATATTGAAAAGGTTATTCAGGAAACACATTTTGGTCGCCGAATATGGTACTTCCTTAACACTTGTTTTATATATAGCAAATTTTTTAATTAAGCTGAATTGTGGCACTAATAAATTAATCAAGTTTGAACTCTCTAAATGAAATTTTACAGCGGCACCGCGAACAATTTTGTAATAACTCGGAAGGTTTCCTTTTTCTTAAGCGTCTGTTAATGGTTCAGCGTGTTTTAACAGTTGTGAACCTGACAAATTAAACTAGACTAAACAGCACTACTGAAAATAAAAAATTATCGCCTTCTCCTTTCTCCTGTCGTAGTTTATGTTCTCTGTGTCTCATTAAAAGGATATTCTACTCGCATACTGTTCGCGATTAATCAGTTTAGCAGAACGGAGCGGATCTGCCATCTGCATGCATGACAAGTGAATATAACCAAGTTATTTATGGAAAAAAAATAACGGAAGAGATAGAATTAATGAGTTTTGCCACGGTTAATATTTCTATTTTAAAATATGTTTTCAATATTTTGCCCACAATTTACATCCGCCCTTTTAAATAATCATTGTAGTCCAGCAATGCTGACTATCTTTCGAAACACAGGTCTGGTTTCGTCGACATATAAATGGGAGATATATTTGAGTTAAAATATTAAGTAAACATTTCAGCTATTTTTGTGTTAAGCGAATAAATAATTAATTGTGTTTATTTGCCCTTGAGGATAGCAACAATGAAAAACGTGTGGTGTTAATTTTAGATAAACCATTATTTATCTCGTTGTCAGTTTTCAAAATAATATTTTGCTGCGCTATTTTGCATCTGCTATGGTGTTCATATTTTCGTGTAATATTCGCAAAGTGTTCCACCTGCTCTGAGCTATATTTTCGGTCATGGTTGTGGTAACATCCCCGGGGGGGGGGGGGGGGGGACTTCGATATAAAAGTGGCGGGGGTGCTCGTCGTACCTTTTAGGGGTTAAAATTCATGATTTGGTACCGCTTAGGGTGTAAAATTTAAATTGACCACCCTTAGAGTTAACGCGGTACCTTTTAGGGTTGCTGAGCCGGAAAAATACGAGTAGATCGTATTCGAAGGAATCGTCTTCATCACTATTAAAGAATGTTATATTGTCAGTTAATGTGTTGTTTTAGAATTGGTACCTCTTAGGGGTGAAAATGAATTGAGGCCACGCCCACAAAATTTTTTTTGGTACCTTTTAGGGGTTCTTTTCAAAATTTCCGACGAGCACCCCCGACCCCTTTTATATGGGAGTCCCCCCCCCCCCCGGGGTAACATCTTGCTTTGAAATGGTAGCTGTTAACGTTTGTCCAATGCAACTATTTTGCTGATAAAACAATTCAAAATATGCCAATGAATATACCGTAAAATTTCAATAATAAGTACCTGGTTTTATTTGTTCAAATGCGTTTTTGGTAGTCTTATGTTCGGGAGAGTCGGGGGTGTGGGGGGGGGGGGGGGGAGAGAGGTGTAATATTATCGGAGGGAATATTTTGCGTTTCAAAAATGTTTGGGCTTATTTATGAAAGGATTTTGCGTCCGGAAGTTTTTTAGGTGCATACAAGAATACCATGAAGTAAAACTCTGTAAACCTAGCGATATGAAACACAAAACAACTGAGTAACACAGCGCGAGCATACTGTAACGGCAAAATAATCCTTAAGAGCTAATCTAAATCGAGGTGGCTGGGGGGGGGGGGGGGGGCGTTATTATCGGAAGGAAGGAGTTTTCCGTTTGAGATTTGAGGGCTTATCGCGGTATAATGTTGTAACTCCCTACTCTCCCGGCCAGCTGCGTTTCTTGTACCAATCCTCGTACTGTTTCATTTTCTAGTAAGCTATCATAACATCTCACTCTTTAATAAAGCGATACTGATCTCGAATTTAGAAATTCACCTGATTAAAAAAACAGATACCACAACTAGAAAGAGCATGTAAAATTTAGCTATCATGCCAAGTATGAAAGGAAACAGCCTGGAACCTGCTTCAAAATAAGCATTCAAAAGTCGCAACATTTACACTCTTGCTAGCCTGCGTAGCAAGCGTTCCTGTACGAACGAAGAGCTTAGTCCGCGAACGAAGAGCTTTCCCTGCATTCTGGCCGCGCGGAAATTGGGGCGAGAGCACCCTCCGACTTTTTTGCTCTCGCCCCAATTTTCACGCGGCCAGAATGCAGGAAAAGCTCTTCGTTCGCGGAAAAAGCTCTTCGTTCGTACAGGAACGCTTGCTACGCAGGCTACACTCTTGCCACCCAGCCATACAAATATCTGTAAATTGGACGGTTTTCAAAGGAAATATCTCGTTGAATATTCAATGTATTCCCTTCATATTTGTCACAGTTACTTGATGGCACAGTCATTATCAACTTGTTGTCCGTTCACACAATCGAATAAACAATGTCCAGTCAAAGAGAACTTGCTCGTGTGTACTTAGCTAAACGAGTCCCAAGTCCCCTCGTACGGTACTGACCTTTAAATCAATCATAAAAATTACGTTGCATTCAAGAAGAAAGATTTTAACCTTTCGTTTGTAGCAAAAAACAAGTGTCCGAGAATTTAATGGGCCCGCGGCCATATTTACTTACAGAGGTTGCTAAGCAACACGACGAATCCTCGTTATCAGAAGCTGACGTCACACTTTTTGAAGCGCTCGCGAGAGCTCACTCTGTTGTGATTGGACGATACCAATCGGAAACTCGTCTAACAGGATTTGCGGAATAACAAGAGTCGCACAACACGTGGTATAACTTTACTGCCCACAGCAAGATTTCTCGATTCGTGAACAAGCAAGGCTAGTTTTTTTTTCAAGCACGTTTTCTCATTGAATGAATCAGCTAATCTTTATTATTTTTAATCTTACAGATCTGTTTTCTTATGAAATGATTCCTTGATGTCTGTTGATTTAATCAAGCCAGTTGCCATGGGAACACCCGCGTCAATTCAAGTGACACCGGTACCTGTCAAAGGAGAAATTATCTATTGGCTGAGTTGAAGAACAGTAATTGGAATTGAACCTCGAGTAAACTGTTCTCAAGAACCGAGATTAAAATCGTTCCCGCTCCGCCTGCATGTTTGCAAGCCATTGTTTTTTCGTATCCTATTTTTAAATTCAACGCAAGATCTTCCGCTGTGTGGAGATAACACCCACCTTCACATACGTAGTTCTTTTGATAAAATGAACCGTTAAAGCGTAGCAAGTCGCTCAGTTTATCAACAGAACAGTCAACTGTCTGAGTGCGTCAATCGATAGATTAGCTATTTACTTTTTGAACGTGACGGTGCCCCGTATGTCTCGTTTAATTACTCTCGGCGGGCGATCCTTCTGGAATATTCCAGACATAGAACAATTTGTGAGGTTGCTATGGAAACGCGATTGATCATACTGGCGCGCGTTAGTTGGATATTTTCCGAACAACACCTATAGCCTTAAGGCAATACGTTATTTTTTAAATCTACCGCTGCGAGCTACTCGCACACTCCGAAATTACACGCGCGGAAGAGAAATTGTTTCTTTTTTGCTCTTAAAAAACCCGTGGCAAACGATTACTGATCATCGAACGAGGAAAGAGTAAATGTAACTTCTGGCGCAATTAGCACCTGAGGGTCAGTCGACGAACTTTTAACTCCGCTCCTGTCGAGAAAACTTTCGTTTCTCGCATCTAACGCCGATTATATCAACGTTAAACGCGGCAAAATGACGGTGGAAATCTCCCAACTCACCAACGAGGAACTCCACATCATGAGAACGGCTTTCAAGATTTTTGACAGAAACGAAGACGACCAAATTGACCAGGCAGAATTCGGCAGTCTGATTCGCGCCATCGGTTTTAACGCCAGTAATCAAGAAATACAAGAGACGCTGAAGAAATTTGATAAAAATAAGGATGGAGTGATCGATTTCCAGGAGTTTATCTCCATGGCAAAACATTTTGAAGGTTGCGGACGAGATGACATGGAGCAGAATTTGCGTCAAGCTTTCAGGTAAGCGCGATAAGGCTCTATGCTACTCACATTTTTTTTCTGCCAAAAAAAAAAACCTGCTATGGTCTAAGTGAGATATCAATGTAAACTTTGTTTATGGCTCAACCGTCAACGAATGGTGTATTTCATCTTAGCATAATAAATTACGGTAACTCAGGTTTTGGACGGGGTAGGAGTATACGGCTGAATTAAAATATAGGTCCGGTCGTTATTTCAAATGATCAGGGTGAGAAAGCGGTAATTTAGAACTTCTTTTTTATTGTCTTTGTATCTTCCCGCGTTTGTTTCTTAAACTGGATTTCCAAATGGAAGGCGTCGAGTTGAATAGAGACGAATATTGGCTGCACTGTCAAAACACATGCTAATAAAAAAAACAAAGAAAGTGAAACTGGTCTTTTGGGTTCTTCAGAACAGTGACCGACTTTGGATCAAAATGTTCTCTACAAAAAATGAGCTTTTTTCCGGGTTTTGCATTTCAAAACGGGGAAACGTCGCAAAGTCTACAGACATAAAAGGGAATATAAAATATTAAAACCTGCCGGCAAAGAGCCATTTGCGATAAAAAGCAATTTGAAAAATTTTGCATGTTAAACACTAGCTTTCGATAATTTATGTTTTAATATGTCAGTATACTCTCGTATACACAAGAAAAACTCGTGCCACTTTGCACACAGACTTGGTATAACGATTTTATATCGCTTGACTTTAAACTGAATTTATGCAGCGAAGGATATATCAATAACCGGCATCTTACAGACGAGTTAAAATCGATCGAAAGCATTAGGAATTGAAACCTAATCTAACAACAATGCTTGCGGTATTTCGTTAATTCATTCGTTCTCTAAGTGAATACTAAATTGATTTTACGAACGCCTACAGCAAAGTATTTTCCCTCTCAACACCTTTTTTTTCAGAAGTAATGAGAAAACTGTGAGTGTATTCAAATTGTCGATCATTCTCAATCATATTGCGTGTGCCGTGTAGACTTCCGTATCAGCTGCCGCAGCTAATTTCGTGATCGGTGTTTTTCTGTGGAGTTCCTTTATCCCCAACAACCATAACTTCCCTTAGGGATCACAAAGCTTCAATAAGTTGTGACGAAAGGTTTTTTTTCTTTAAAAAACATTTATGACGCATAGGCCCAACACACGCGACGATAATTTAATTTGCATGAAAACAGGAAATCTTGCAAATAATATTGTTTCTACGGTAGAAACACTCCTTAGAGAATGCTGATAGCGGAGTATGCTTCAAAGACGATTTTAACGAACAATTTTCGTCTTACTGACGAACTTGAAAAATTTAGGCGAAATTTTGCAAATTGCCACACCCAGGAGCCACACCCGAAACCTATGCATTTCAAATTTCTGCGATATCAAATGTAAATATAAATACCGGCTTCTAGCTCCTTTCATGTTCTTTGTATGACGACGTGCAGTTTTTCGACAACAAACCGTTAAAATTTACACTGAAGCGAAATGAAATTTTCGCGGGATCTAATTTTCGCGAATTTCGCGGATTTTCTAACGATCCGCGAAAATTAGATCCAGTAAAAATAAACCCCTGCGAAAAAAAATTCCATCTGTTTTAGATTACTGAATTTCAATTAAATTGATTGCAAGCAATATTACAAGTACCGTACGTGAAATACCGGACAGGAACTTGCCCGAGATCCGCGAAAATTTGCTCCCAGCGATGAAGTCTGAAATCCAAATTCACGAAAATTAGTTCCCGCGAAACGCAAAAAATCGACAATCCGCGAAATTAAACTCCCGCGAAAATTTCATGCCACACGGTATGACAATCATTGAACCTTTTCACTCCCAGAAGCAAGCATCAAGTCAATTATTGTGTTTCTTGTAGCTTTTACGTATTTGGATAAAACCCTAGTGTGTGTGTGACCATTCAAATGAAAGCTTGCGAGCAGTACTTTGGTGTGGTACTGTTTCTTTTTTCGTATCTTGCAAAAATGAAATAAATTTGCGATTTTTTCAAGTTTGAGGTTTGGTACTCTTGGGAGTGAAAGGGTTAAACTGTATAGGGAATAAATGACAAGTGGCAAGTTTTAGAGGTAAGAATTAAAAACTCCGATGAATCAAACACGCTAAGAGCTATTATACATTAGTGTGAAAAGCATGTTTCATATCTAGAGAGGATAAAAATTAAACGAAGAGCACTTCACACCATGTGAGAATGAAAAAGTTTTTTGCATAACAAGGAAGGTAAGGTAATGAAGGTAATGATTTAGGCAAGATTGAACACCCAACAACAAATGTAGAGGTACTCCCACTCCAACCTTCCAACACCTGTTTATTGAGTGACGATATACATGTACTTTCTGAATTCAATTTACTACTTACAACTATCTTACAACAAGAGACTATAGATCATAGTCTCTTGCTTACAAGCAACACCACAAGGGCATTAAAGCTTTTTTAATGACACACCCAGGACCACTCGAAGTCCGGGATGGGTTGTTAATGTTTTTTTTTTTTTTTTTTGGGGGGGGGGGGGGGGGGCGGGGGGGCGGGGGGCGTTAGTGTGAGAGAAATAGTCGGTATTATAAAAGGAGATGGAAGGTATTGTTTGCGTCTGTTTTGATTGGCCAGAGTGATTTCTTTGATTTGGTTTTACTACACTCAACTGAAAACCGCTCTAGATCAGTTTTTATTTATTTATTTTTTTGGCGTGAAATTTAGCGTGGAGTTCAGATAGCCAGTAAATAACTATTCAATCGCGATATTGATTTTTTTTGTCCTCAGGGTTTTTGACCGTGACGGAAACGGCTATATATCCGTTGATGAATTGCGTTACGTGGTCACGACATTTGGAGAGGTACTAACCAATGAGGAGGCGGAAGAACTGATCGCAATGTTTGACACAAATAAAGACGGTCTACTGGAGTATGAGGAGTTTGTGAGCTGGGCTAAAAGCTCTTTAGCAGACTATCTGAAATCTTTGTAAATATTTGAACCATGTTTTAAAGGAGTTATGTCACGATATTTTAAGTCATTTTTGCGGTGTTCAAAATCACCCTCAAATCGAGAGAAGCCTAAAAATAATAGTTTACTAAGGTAGAAAAACACCAAAGAGGTGATAATAAACCAAACAGGAACAAGGATGGTTGAGGATGGAGAAGATTAAGATGGATTACGAATGGCGAACTTGAAAAAAGTGGCCAATTTTTTCAAGTTGCGCCAGCCGTGACGTAGCTCCTTTAACCTGCGTGAGGGGCGCGCGCGAGGAAGAAAACGCGCGAGGCGAGAAAAGCGAGAGAGCTCTTTCTCTCCTTCCTCGCGCGTCTCTTCTCGCGCGCGCGCGCGCCCCTAAAAACTCGCGCTCTTCTCCACTCGAAGGCTAATGTTATTTTGATCTTTGTTTTGATCGATTATAAGCCCCCGCCCCCGAAAATAGCCCCCCCCCTCCACAAATCTCTATTGCAAAAAACCCTTACGACAATAAATAATAACCTCCCCCTCCCCCTCCCCTCCCCCTCCCCTCCCCCTCCCCCTCCCCTCCCCTCTCGAAAATAAGCCCACCATAAAAACCGTTTGGACAAAAATACAAGCCCAGGGCTTATAATCGGAATCAGTTACGGTGTACCAGAGTAAAACATGTAGATAGAACACGCAGATAGATAATTAGATGAGTCAGGAGTATATGCTCTACGATTAATTAAAGCAGAACATTAGAAATGCGTTTCCTTGGCTAAATCACTGCTTGTAAACTAACCGGCCAGATTGTATGGATTGGTTTGAGAAAGAAGAGCCTTGGGTCAACTTCAATTACATGATCACTACGTATTCCACCTTGTAAACATGTATAAAACACTGAAATTTCATTGAATTATATAGATGTTCGTTGTCAGGAAAAATATATAATTTTCGCGTAAATCAGGAAAATTAGGACTTGCGAACATAACTAAACACAATTGAAAACCGCTCAATATGGTTAAGTGCGCATGCGCTCATTCATGTCCTCAGTGCCGTTTGAGAATGAATGCCGTTCGGGAGTCCTAATTTCCCAATTTTTTTGTAAAAAGCAGTCTAAATTAATGCCGAACTTATTGTTACATGCGCGGAATGTAAAATTATACTGATAAATCAAAACAATATGTCAATGAAAAATTATTCACTGGCTCTCTGTGTAATATTTTTAAAGGTAGCCTGCGAACAAGCTCTCTTGGGGTTTTGGGAGAGTAGGAGAAAGATACCCCACCCCCCACCCCCCAAAAAAATCCCAAGAGAGCTTGCTCGCAGGCTATTTTAAAGGTGAAACAAGAACTCCCCGAGTTGCCTGTTTCAAAATGAAACCCGGATGATGCAAACCCTTTCGTAAGTTGTCATAAAAATCAACTTGTCGTACAACATTGTTGCAATGCAAGTTGATGTTCTTTGCGCGCAATACCACCATTGTTGCAAGTTGCGGCAATATGTTGTACAAAGTTGAACTCAAAATGGATAATAATGGTTGAAAAGAAGAAAATAATTTTACTAAGTACGAAAGCAACCTTCAAGAAGCATTGCTAAAAAAACACAGATCTAAGGAAAACAAATTAAGGTCGATACTTTCGGAGATTCGAAGATCGTTACTTTCAGGATGATGTATTTACAAATGTGTTCACATTCATCGTTTAATTAAGGGGGGAGAACCTAAACTACAAGGAACCACAAAAATGTTGCTAAGGAAATCTCTAAACCTCCATAACTTTGGTTCCTGGACTCCAGTGGGCATCAAACGTTGTAGTGTTTGTTCAATTCACGTTCCCTTTAAATATTTCGAACCATGTCCATATTTGGTGTGTCACGTGACCAAAATGAAAAATGTCTAAAAACTCGGAAGGATTTGATCGTTTCAAACATTACTTTAGAATTTGCTGAAGAACGTCAATATCGACAACTTGTAGCATGCGTTTGATGAAATGTACAATATTTCGGAAGTTATAAAGCTTTAAAAATTATTCACTGGCTTCACGGGACTCGTTACTTTCGATTAGCTATTGCTTACTGAGTTCCTTTCTAAACGTACGGCGCAGTAAAAAAAACTAAAGAACCAAAGAGTATTACCACTGTACTACTTGAACAATAACAGACGTATACGTAGATTATAACTTTCTTATCACCCGTACGTCCTTAATACTGACGTTTTAGCTGGCTTTCTTTTACTTTGGAGCCGAGTCGAAACGAATCAGCTTCATGCAGGGAATGTCATATTTACTTAGGAACGATTAAAGTGGAAATTATACGGAAATCAAACAAACACAGGAAATTTGTATAATATGTCGAGTTAGTAGCAGTATACTGGTAGAGGTGTTATCGTATTCAGTTTTACACGAGGCGTAAAAGAGCACTACGCTCGCCCAGAAGAACCTAACTGAATTTGGTACCGGGTATACATCTCCCAGCATGATTTTCTGTACTCTTGTCACTTGTCTTCTCCAAGCTGTTCCTGTGTAGTTCTAAACCTCGACTGAGAAGCCTGATTACTGAACAAACAATTTTAACTAAAAAAAGGCGGCATTTTATGAACTATTCACACTGCATACATAATGAGCATCGCATATAAGATGAACAACAAAAACCATGAATAAATTGGCATTCGTAAGTGCAACGGCATAGGGAATATACCAAGTGCAGAGTGACTGGTAGTTTTGTAGAATGTTCATAAGGGTGTGTTGAGGGTGTTCATTACGCTTAAGGGTAATGGCTAGTACAACATTTTTCTTGCCCAACCCACCCACCCACCCACGTGTTTCTCATTTGCACTGCGACTCTTATCGTGTCGCCGAATTTTCCCCAATCTTAATAAGATGCGATAATTGTTGCATTGCTGATAGTATACTATTTTAAGTGGCGGAAGTTGTAATGGAGCAGCAGATTTTCCATACGTTTAATTTCCTGATACGATGCAGAATGGATTGAAAATTGTTGAAAATAATTTTACTAAGTACGATAGCAACCTTCAAGTAGCACTGTCTGCTAAAAGAAAACAGATCGAATAAATACAAATTAAAGTCACTACTATGGACAACTACATGTATCGTAGCTTCGGAGCTGGCTCGAAACTACTTTGAATGACTGAAGCGGAAATTATAAGGAAATCAAACAACAACAGAAATATTTTTATGTTCTGTCGAGAAGATGGTCACCAAAATTTCAGTTGTTTTCCTTGAGTGATCCTAAACTTCCTAAGGCCATCACTAACTGATATACTGCTAAGTTTAGTCGGTAGTAACAATGAACAGCAGTACACTGATATGATAGAGGTGTTTGGTCGTATCATGTTCAGAGATTGTTGACACGGAATTAAAATAGCCAACATATTGACTATTTAAATTTTAAAAGCTGTCCTATTTAAAATCTTGGAACGTATCCTTCAACAATCGATCACTGAAGAGGAGCCACATCAATGATTTGCATTGACGGCTTGGTTTCTGGTTTCTACAGCTGTGGGAGAAGTTTTCAGTTTTCTTATTACCCCCAAGACCTTCAAGTGTTTTCGTCATTCTGGGAATTTCACCATTCGCACTGAAAAATGTGTAGTAATACGCTGATAGAGGTGTTTGGTCATATCGTGTTCAGTTTTACACGAGACGTAACAGAGCACTACAACCCAGAAGAACCTGAATACACGGCAGAGTCTTTTGGCTACGATCCTCTACAAAGCACAGGTCGAGAATGGTATTATCATCCTGTTGATGAGCTTATTTATCAGGAATACAGCGACAGAGAAGTCACAAGCTTGGATTATCTAACATCTAGCAGACTTGATGTACGAGTTACCAACGCGTGCTCGCCAGACCCGAGGAAACGAAGAAACACAGGAAGATCAGCAAGATGAAGATAGAGCAATGGCTTGGAAGCGACTCAGACCATCCGCTCTCCGTACAGTTTGTAAATCAATGTACATTGGAGCTTTGATTCACTGCTAACTGCTACCATCATAGGTTCAATATATATGTTGATCTCCTACATGTGTTTTAAAACTGTAAACAACTGCGAATTTCACCCAAAGACGTCCATTCCAATAAAAGTGCAATGGATGAGAACAATTTTTGATGTGATCACTGATGCTTTTATTTACTTTTGGTTCTTTGAATGCGCGTTATTTATCTTTCGTCCATATCAGTTAATGGTGTGAAAAGGAAACTGATTCTGGCATGTGGCGCAATGTATTGCTTGGATGCACTTTATCGCGTGGCTCTACTAGCCCTGGGAATATCTCATTCCAAGATGCGGTGCAAAAGATTCCACTCGACGTTTTGTTTTTTATGTATGTATGCATCCAAGCCTACCTTCTAACAAATCACTTCCGCATTACCGACAAGGGGACAGCGGCTGACAAATCACTTCCGCTTACCGACAAGGGGACAGCGGCTGACATTGTTCTTACAACTGATAGTACCCGGCTATTTTTGTTTATTTCTTGCCATTCCTACAGTCCATTTCATTTACCCAGCGTATAAAACAAACAAACAAAGGAACAAAATCAACAAAACAATGAAGGTAAACTGCTAATTGCAATCTTCGCTCCTCTCATTGGAGTCGTACTCAAAGTAATCTCGCGAATTTTTGTTCAGCGGTTATGGAACATTATCCATCCGGGATATTCTTATGTCTTATTGGCGCCGTTGTATTGTGCCTCAGCGGTTATGTTTCGAGTTTTACAAGCGGATCTTGACAGTTTCAATCTATCGCGATTCTTGGAATAATTCACGGCGCTGCAGAAGTCATAGAACGAAGCAGCATGGTTGTGATTGATCACATTTGTCATCTGATTTGGAAAAGAACATCAGCTCCTTGGGAAGTTTTCGTACTCCTCGCCGCGAGAGACTAATGGCTGATATCGCTATCACGAGCATGTTGTATGAATCAACTGCTATAGTGTCTGTTAACGGCTTCTTGTACTTGTATCAATTTATTTATTTACAAAACGAGTCCCTTTTAAACTTGCTGCAGTCTTTCACCATTCATACTTCCGTTGCGCTGGTGATTGAGTGGTTTTTCATCAGCGTGTCTCTTGCGATCGAGACTCGTTATCAGAATATGGCAGTCATGGCTGTTTGGCGAAGAAGATGGAAAAGACACATTTTAGTGGCAATTGTTACTGCGAGTACAATAGCAATATGGACCAGCACGAACCTTTTTACCATTTGTACATGGGCGCTATGACAAGTCCATAAATCAACCTTGTAAAATGCCGTTTACTTAAGAATTTAACAAATAGATTCTATTTGGCCGTGCGTCTGTACTCTAATAGAGTACAGATGACGTCAAAACGTGACAAGAACAACTAAAGTGGCCCACGAGACGCAGTCGAGTGGGTCCACTGTTGTTCTTGTCACGTTTTGACGTCTTCTGTACTCTATTAGAGTACAGACCCACGGCCAAATAGAATCTATTCGTTTTATATAATTTTGGAGATATTCGCTTCGGATTTTCACTTGATTATACGCTAATAAGCCGATAAAAAATTATGTCAACAAACATCGAGTTTAGGCCACAGTGTTTTCATGCACTCAAATGAAACTTTGTGAAAACTAAACGGCTTAAAATAAACTACAGCTCAACTCAGCAAATGTTTCGAAAAACAAATATTTAGAGACTAACTCTATTCCGTCCTGATATGAGGAAAAACAATCTGAATTATTCCAGTCCAAATCCCGTTGCAAGTCGCTTCACGGCGAGCGATAATCCCGCTAAATTTCTCGGATTCTGTTCACAATGAGCCAAAAGTCCATCATATTTTCCTCCAAGTTCTAGCCAAGCTTGAACAGCTGATTTAAAATTCGTATCAATTGATCTACATTGAATTTCCTACGGAATATTTCCATTTTGATGAAAAGTTTTCTGTTTTGAGACGGCGATGCGAAGATTCGTGTTGTAGCAGGGTGCGCGTGTTTTCCCGCCACACGTGACGTCATTCGTCCGTCTGTACTCTAATAGAGGACGGTTCTAAACCAACCACAGCGCGAGTTTTACACAGTAAATTATATAAAGAGAGATAGATAACAAAGTGTTCTTCCCCCCTCGTGACATGAGTAGACCCTGGGAACGAAATTGCGCAGTTGTTTCCAATTCATGAACGCTTCTCATTCTCGACCCCAGAGCCTTCGGTTTCTTGACTTCGCAAAAGAGAAGAGCTCTGTGGTCGAGAATGGAACGCTTCTGCACGTATTAACTCTTTGACTCTTCAATTCAAACCTGATCAACTCGGTTAATTGTCGTGGTTCTAACTTTTACGTCTAAACAATGCTCGATCATTCTTATATTAGAAGCAATCGATGAAATTTCCGTATACAAAACGCTGCATGGGGAAAAAAACTAAGATTTTTGAGACTGCAATTAATTAGAACTTGTTTAACAAGTAATTAAAGTTTTTTCCACTGGCGGCTCGACTCTAGAATGTCTAAAAAAGAAAACCTTCATTATTTAATAATATTTGTCTTTCACGTCTTAGCCGGAGAACTGAAACTTGTCACGTTTGGCTGAACAACTGTAATACTCCAGAAAGTCATTTTATATGGCATGTTTTCCTTCAATATGATGGCAGTATTCACAGAAAACCAACAACCAGTTCATGGGGTAAATTATTGTCCTTTTAGCTCATGAAACCGAAATTGACCAGCTTTTACATAAATCATAGGAAATGGACCTTATAATATCGCATAATAAAGGAAAACACGTGAAACAACATTTCATTATTTAATCAATATTCTGTCTTTCACGTCTCAGAGGAGAACTGAAATTTGACAGAAGTGGGCTGAACAACTGTAATACTCCAGAAAATCATTTTATTAAGAGCATTAATGGCCATGCAATGTTTCCCTTCAATATGATGGTAGTGTTCACAAAAAAGCAACAGCCAACAGCCCAGTTAATAATAATAATAATAATAATAATAATAACAACAATGTAATTAATGTGTCGTGTCTTCTAGCGTGCCTACAAGGCTTACTAATCGAGGACACCTTGGGGCAAAATGTTGTTCTTTTAGCTTGAAAGTGAAATTGATGCTGACCAGCTTTTACATAAATTATCATGAAATTGACCTTATAAGGAAACTGATTCCTTTTCAAAGGTGAATACACTGTCACATGAAGTCTGAAACGTTTTCTCGATAGATCTCTTGTTGAATAAGCTCTGTTGGTGAAGACTAAACAGAAACCTACTTAGTAATCCATAAAATGTCAAGGAACTATCCATTTTTTGTCAAACGTCAAATGACACTGAGAACGTTCAAGCAATTTGACTTTTTGGGACATCTTTGCATTCACAGAACTACAACGCTCATCCTAAATAATCACGGAGAGAAATTTCTGTACCCAGAAACCAAAGATTGTTTCAAAAAAGAAATGAGATTGTTCAAACGAAATTTAACTGATTATTTAACTGATTAATTTAACTGATTAGTTAATTGATTAATAGCCAATATATTGACTATTTAAATTTATTAAAATCCTATTTTAAATCTTGGAACGTATCCCAGCCATTAAAACAATCGATTAAGCGGAAGCCACATCAATGATTTGTATTGACTGGTTGGTTTCTACAGATGAAGGAGAAGTTTTCATTTTCTTATTATCGCGCGAAGATTTTCAAGTGTCTTCGCCATTCTGGGAATTTCACCATTCGCACTGGTTTAAGTAAAATGTGTAGCAATACGCTGATAGAGGTGTTTGGTCGTATCGCGTTCAGTTTTACACGAGGCGTGACAGAGCACTACAACCCAGAAGAACCTGAATACACGGCAGAGTCTTTTGGCTACGATCCTCTACAAAGCACAGGTCGAGAATGGTATTATCATCCTGTTGATGAGTTTATTTATCAGGAATACAGCGACAGAGAATTCACAAGCTTTGACTATCTAGCGTCTAGCAGTATTGATGCAAAGTTTACCAACGCGTGCTCAACAGAGGAAAACGAAGAAACACAGGAAGATCAGCAAGATGAAGATAGAGCAATGGCTTGGAAGCGACTCAGACCATCCGCTCTCCGTACAGTTTGTGAATCAATGTACATTGGAGCTTTGATCTCACTGCTAACTGCTACCATCATAGGTTCAATATACATGCTGATCTCCTATTTATGTTATAAAACTAAAAACAACTGCCAATTTCACCCAAAGACGTCCATTCCGATAAAAGTGCAATGGATGAGATCAATTACCGCTGTGATTTCTTGTGCTATTTTTTACGTTTGGTTCTTTGCATGTATGCTGTTCCTCTTTCGCCCATATCAGTTAATGGGCGTGAAAAGAAAACTGATTCTGGTGTGTGGCGTAACGTATTGTTTGGATTCACTTTATCGTGTGGTTCTACAAGTCCTAGGAATATCTTATTCCAACCTATCTACAATGCAAAAGATTCCACTCAACATATTGTTTCTTATAAATATATGCATCCAAGCCTATCTTCTAACAAATCACTTCTGCATACCGACAAGGAGACTGTGGCTGACTTTGTTCTTACAACTGATAGTACCCGGCTATTTTAGTTTATTTCTTGCCCTTCCTGTATCCTATTTCATTTACCCAGCATATAACAAGCAAAACAATGAAGGCAAACTGCTAATCGCAATCCTCGCTCCTCTCATTGGAGTCGTACTCAAAGTAATCTCGCGACTTTTTGTTCAGCAGTTATGGAACATTACCCATCCGGGATTTTCTTATGTCTTATTGGCGCCGTTGTATTGTGCCTCAGCGGTTATGTTTCGAGTTTTACAAGCGGATCTTGACAGTTTGCAATCTATTGCGATTCTTGGAATAATTCACGGCGCTGCAGAAGTCATAGAACGAAGCACCATGGTTATGATTGATCATATTTCTCATCTGATGTGGAAAAGAACATCAGCTCCTTGGGGAAGTTTTCGTACTCCTCGCCGTGAGAGACTAATGGCTGATATCACTATCATGAGCATGTTGTATGAATCAACTGCTATAGTGTCTGTTAACGGTGTTTTGTACTTGTATCAACTTATTTATTTACAAAACGAATCCCGGTTTTTAAACTTGCTGCAGTCTTTTGCCATTCATACTTCCGTTGCGCTGGTGATTGAGTGGTTTTTCATCACCGTGTCTCTTACGATCGAGACTCGCTATCAGAACAAGGCTGTCATGGCTGTTTGGCGAAGAAAATGGAAAAGACACATTTTAGTAGCAATTGCTACTGTGGTGCCTATTGCGCTATGGACCAGCGCAAACCTTTTACCAATTGTACATGAGCGCTATGACAAGTCCCTAACTCAACCTTGTAAAATGCCATTTACTTAAAAATTATTCTTCATCCCTAGTAAGTTGACCTGGGAACGAGATTGCGCAGTTATGTCCACTCACACATCTCCCCAAGTAAAACCTGATCCAGTCAATTGTTGTGGTTCTAAATTTAAGAGTGTAGATGAAACCCTAGTGTGTGACCATTCAAATGTAAGCTACATGTATTGAGCAGTACTTTCATGTAGTACTGTTTATTATGCTATACAAGGTGGTTCTGACTTTTCAGTCTGAGGATGAAACCCGAGTGGGTGACCATTCAAATGAAAGCTATTGAGCAGTACTTTCATGTGGTACTGTTTGTTTTACTGCATTTTGCTAAATAATAATTGAGATTTTTTCCAAGAATTTTTATAGAGCTTTGGCACTTTTGGGAGTGAAAGGGTTAACGTGCCTACAATTGAAAACTCGGACGACAAAGCCGGTTTCGAAAGTATTTTTAAATTTCAGTAAACGATTCTGTTGAAACAACAAGAATACTCGATCATTCCAAGCAATCGAGGAAATTTCCGTATACAGAACCCTGGGGATAAAAACTAAGATTGTTTGGAAAAACTAAGATTTTTTTGAGATTGTAATGAATTAGAGCTTGTTTAACGAGTAATCAAAGTTTTTATTTCCACTGGCGGCTCGACTCGAGAATCCCGCATAATAAAGGAAAACACGTGAAACAACATTTCATTATTTAATCAATATTCTGTCTTTCACGTCTCAGAGGAGAACTGAAATTTGACAGAAGTGGGCTGAACAACTGTAATACTCCAGAAAATCATTTTATTAAGAGCATTAATGGCCATGCAATGTTTCCCTTCAATATGATGGTAGTGTTCACAAAAAAGCAACAGCCAACAGCCCAGTTAATAATAATAATAATAATAATAATAATAATAATAATAATAACAACAACGTAATTAATGTGTCGTGTCTTCTAGCGTGCCTACAAGGCTTACTAATCGAGGACACCTTGGGGCAAAATGTTGTTCTTTTAGCTTGAAAGTGAAATTGATGCTGACCAGCTTTTACATAAATTATCATGAAATTGACCTTATAAGGAAACTGATTCCTTTTCAAAGGTGAATACACTGTCACATGAAGTCTGAAACGTTTTCTCGAAATGATATCTTTTGTTGAAGATGCTCTTTTGCTGAAGACTAAAACTGCAACCTACCGGCAGGTTAATCAGCCATTTAAAATCAGTAAAATAACAAAGAACTTTGCATTGTCAGTGTCAAACGTTCAATGACAGAACGTTCAAGCAATATGGAATACATTTTGAGACATCTTTGTATTCAAAGCTCTCTCCTCCGCAGAGGCTTACTTGGGGGAGGGGAGAACAAAGAGAAAGGGGAGAAAGAGCGCGCGCGGGGGACGATGGGAAGAGGGAAAGGGCGGGAGCTTCGCTTCTTTCCTTCTCCCTTCCCAGCGTCCCTCGCGCGCTTGCTTTTTCTCTCTCTTCAGCCCCGCGCGCTTTATATTTCACTCTCCTCAATCTTCCCTATTCCCTATTATCCCAAGAAGCCTCTGCGGAGGAGAAAGTATTCAAAGAACTATACTAAAACGATCATCGCAAATAATCACGTAGATAAATTTCTGTACCCGGAAACCAAAGATTGTACATGAGATTGTTCACACGGAATTTAAACTAATAATTGAAAAAAAAATAGCCAATATATTCACTAGAATTTTAATAAGGCCCAGTTCAGACGCCGTACAGTTCACATGAGCCGAATCGAATTCGATGAAGTTCATGTGAGGTACGGCGTCTGAATCAATTCGGAACGGCTGAATCAATTCAGATCGACTCAGCCGTTCTTCCCGCCTGGCTCAGCCGAGAATAACGGCTGTGGACCGGCTTTGATTCAGACGCCGAACTTCACATGAGCCTAAAAAATGCATGAATTATTATAATGTATTTTTCATTAAAATATAGACTGAAAATTTCGCGCGCTCTGATTGGTTAAAAACCATGTTTTATCAGAGTATAAATCATAGAAAAGCGTGCTTTATCGTTTCGCGCGCGTAAATCTATATTTTAAAGCACATAAAGAAGCCAAAACCATGTATTATACTGTCATAAAACACTCCGGGAATTTGAGAACACTTGAGAAATATAGAAAACACTCGCCTGCGGCTCGTGTTTTCTAAATTTCTCTCGTGTTCTCAAATTCCCGTCGTGTTTTATGACAGTATAATACATGGTTTTGGCTTCTTTATTTGTTAGATATAACAGCAATTTTCCCCTATTAATTTAAGTTCGGCTGAATTAAGCTCAGCGTCTGAATCAATTCAGTCGATCTAAATTAATTTGGGTCGGCCTAAACTGATCGAATTCGATTCGGCTCAGGTGAAGTACGGCGTCTGAACTGGGCCTAACTATCCTATTTAAAATCTTGGAACGTATCCCTAAAAAATCGATCGAGCGGAAGTGAAATCAATGATGTGCATTGACGGGTTGGTTTCTATACAGCCTTAGGAGGAGTTTTCATTTTCTTATTATCACCAATATTTCAAGTGTTTTCGACATTCTGTGAATTTCACCATTCGCATTGGTTTTAAAAGTAAAATGTATAGTAGTACACTGAGGTGTTTGGTCATATCGTGTTTAGTTTTACACTTGGCGTATACGTAACAGAGAACTACAACCCAGAAGAACCTGAATACACGACATAAATAAAGCATTCAATGGAGATGAAGCAGAAAAGCTCATTATTTCCTTAAATTATCGGCGACACAGCTTTCGAAACCAACTGATTCATCGCTCAGTAAAAACACTTCGCTTACTTCCGTGAACTGACGAAGAGCAACCTTGAGCAACCTTGAACTTGTGTCCAATTGTTAACCAATCAGTAACAAAGCGATTGAATTCGTTTGTGGGGTTTCCAACCAACCGTGTCTCCGAAACCGAAATAGCGCTCACTTCTTTATCTTGGCCACCATATTCGCTCTAAAAAAATTAAAGCTCTAGTTTACCAAGCAAAATGTGTAGCAATTCGCTGATAGAGGTGTTTGGTCATATCGTGTTCAGTTTTACACGAGGCGTAACAGAGCACTACAACCCAGAAGAACCTGAATACACGGCAGAGTCTTTTGGCTACGATCCTCTACAAAGCACAGGTCGAGAATGGTATTATCATCCTGTTGATGAGATTATTTATCAAGAATACAGCGACAGAGAAGTCACAAGCTTCCACTATTTACCAACTAGCAGGCTTGATGTACGAGTTATAAACGCGTGCTCCACAGAGGACAACGAAGAAACACAGGAAGATCAGCAAGATGAAGATAGAGCAATGGCATGGAAGCGACTCAGACCATCCGCTCTCCGTACAGTTTGTAAATCAATGTACATTGGAGCTTTGATTTCACTACTAACTGCTACCATCATAGGTTCAATTTACATGCTGATCTCCTATTTATGTTATAAAACTACAAACAACTGCCAATTGCACCCGAAGAAGTCCATTCCAGTGAAAGTGCAATGGATGAGATCAATTTCCGATGTAATCTCTGGTGCTTTTCTTTACATTTGGTTCTTTGAATGTATGATGTTCCTCTTTCGCCCATATCAGTTAATGGGTGTGAAAATGAAACTGATTCTGGTGTGTGGCGCAATGTATTGTTTGGATGCACTTTATCGTGTGGTTCTACAAGTCCTAGGAATATCTGGTTCTAAGCTATCCACGGTACAAATGATTCCACTCTACAGTTTTTTTATTTTAAATGGCTGCATCCAAGCCTTTCTTCTAACAAATCACTTCCGCTTACCGACAAGGGGACAGCGGCTGACATTGTTCTTACAACTGATAGTACCCGGTTTTTTTGTTTATTTCTTGCCATTCCTGTAGCCGCTTTCATTTACCCAGCATATAACAAACAAACAAAGGAACAAAATCAACAATACAATGAAGGTAAACTACTAATCGCAATCTTCGCTCCTCTCATTGGAGTCGTACTCAAAGTAATCTCGCGAATTTCTGTTCAACGGCTATGGAACATTACCCATCCGGGATATTCGTATGTCTTATTGGCGCCGTTGTATTGTGCCTCAGCGGTTATGTTTCGAGTTTTACAAGCGGAACTTGACAGTTTGCAATCTATCGCCATTCTTGGAATAATTCACGGCGCTGCAGAAGTCTTAGAGCGAAGCAGCATGGCTGTGATTGATCACATTTGTCATCTGATTTGGAAAAGAACATCAGCTCCTTGGGGAAGTTTTCGTACTCCTCGCCGTGAGAGACTAATGGCTGATATCACTATCATGAGCATGTTGTATGAATCAACTGCTATAGTATCTGTTAACGGCTTTTTGTACTTGTATCAATTTATTTATTTACAAAACGATTCCCTTTTAAAGTTGCTACAGTCTTAGTGTTTGAAAAAAACTAAGGTTTTTGAGACTGTAATGAATGATGAATTGTTGCTTGTTTTTAAACAATTAAAAAAACATTTTCCAGTAGAGGCTCGACTTCAAAATCCACAACAAATTTAAATGGAACCATAGACACAGGGGGCCCTCACATCGATTGTAACATGAATAAAAGATAAACTTACCGTTCGCTGAGCTTATTTTGCTTATTTTGCGGCCATTTTGGGATTTTTTACTCGTGAGGTCTGGAACTGAGAATTGAACCGTGCGAGGTCTGGAGCCGAGAATTGTTCGGAAACCGTTCGGAATCTAAAGAAAAATGGCTATGCCTTAAATGGATACCCAAAATAAGATTAGCCTACTATAGCACTGATTAGCCCCGAGAAAAACACTGATTAGCCCCGAGAATAGCACCCCGGTTAGCCTACTATAGCAGCCCGGTTAGCCTACTATAACTCTGAGAATGATTAGCTTTCTTTTGTGGGTTGGGGTAACGTCTGATCTTATTTTGGGGTATCCATTCTAGTCACGACCGAAAAATGAACGGTTTCCGAACAATTCTCGGCTCCAGAACTCGCACGGTTCAATTCTCAGTTCCAGACCTCACGCGTAAAAATCCCAAAATGGCCGCAAAATAAGCAAAATAAGCTCAGCGAACCGTAAGTTTATCTTTTATTCATGTTACAATCGATGTGAGGGCCCCCTGTGTGTAATCATGATCATCAGCAGATCACTTAAAATGACTAAAAACTACTACATTTGACTCACTCCAAGAGTCTCTTGCTGCAAACTTAATCTCCATTTTTTTCAAACTTTCAATGACAGAACGTTCAAGCAATTTGACTTTTTGGAACATTATCTTTGTATTCACAGAACCGTGCTAAAACGCGGCTCATCGCAAATAATTACGCAGATAAATCTCTGTACTCGCCGGGAAAGATTGTTAAAAAAAAAGAATGAGAGTGTTGACACGGAAATATTTAAACTAATAATTAAAAAGAAAATAGACAATATATTGACTATTTAAATTTTAATAACTGTCTTAAAATATTGTTCCATCAAGTCTAACCCACAATGCTCCCGCGTCAGTCAGTGAAACGGCATTAATTAACTGCGCATAAACTAATGCAGGAGTCAATGTTAACTCCCACCCCCACCCCCCCCCCCCCCCCCCACCCCGGGACAGGGTGGGGATTTGAAAAAACCCTCAATCAAATGTTGTCAAATTCCCCCAGCCCTGGGGATGCTGTCCACTTACAAAAGTCTTAAAATTCCCCCACCTTAAAGAGTCCATGATCTGTGTAACATTGACTCCTGCATAAGACGTTTAGTGCAGTTCACAAGGAATAAATTAGTAAGTTGAAGATCTCTCTGAAAAAGTAACTGAAGGCGATCCTAAAAAGAAAAATACTATCCTGCAATGTAGGCGGTTTGTGGGCTTGCGATTGTTTATCTCCTTCGAGTGTTTAGCCGCCATCTTGGATTCGCAAAACGTGGAGAGTTGAGGCGAGTGAAAGAGGGCGAGGACTCCCTCTCAACTCCCTCTCCCTTCGTCGTTCTTTTGCACTCGCCCCAAGCCTCCAATGTTTTCCTAATCCAAGATGGCGACTTATAAACACTCGATGGAATATTCAGCGCTCGCTCGCCCAAAATACGCCTGTTTTGCAGGCTAGAAAAATACATGAAACATTATTTCCTTAATTAATAATAATCTGTCTTTTCACGTCTCATGCAGTGGAGAACTGAAATTTGACACAATTCGGTTGGCTGAACGACTATAGTCCAGAGTCATTTTATGAAGAGCATTAGTGGCCATGGAATGTTTTCCTTTCACATGGCAGTATTCACAGAAAGCCAACAGCCCAGTTCATGGGGTAAATTATTGTCCTTTTAGCTTGAAACCGAAATTGATGCTGACCAACTTTTACATAAATTATCATGAAACGTACCTTATAAGGAAACTGATTCCTTTCCAAAGGTACTGTGACACACTTGAAGGAGTCTGAAACGTTTTCTAGTAGTAGTAGTAGTAGTAGTATCTTTATTTATAGAGGGTATCGCGTAATAGCGAGGCTAATAAACTTGTGGCCCTCTAATAAAAAACTCTAAAAACTAATGATATTTATACTATTTACAATACTGAATTAATAAGAAATTACAATAAAAATGCTTAAAATACAATGATAAAAATCGAACTTTTTGTTAACCGTAATTGCTGAAGACCAAAACTGCCTCCTGCTCAGGACAATGGGCTACTTAAAATTAGTACCCGAGTTTCTATATAAATACGTCAATGAAATAACAAGAAATTATCCATTTTTGGTCAATTCAAGATTTCAATGACAGAACGGACAAGCAATTTGAAACTGATGAATTTTGGAACATCTTTATCAGTATTCATAGAACTAAAACGATCATCGCAAATAAGCACGCTGAGAAATTACCGGAACTCGAACTCGTAATCAGTATGTAGAGTGCTCTGTGATTGGTTTATAAAAACTCGCGCCACCTTCTCGACCAATCAGATGCAAAACCAAAACCAATCGCGACTTGGTCGCACGCGTTTTCCCGCGCTCGGCGTCGGCTACGTGTAATTGCTTTGAGTTCTCATTGGTTCATTTGGTTGTTTACGTTTGTTGTGATTGGCCATTGTAATTGCTTTGGTTTTGGTTTCACGACACTCAATTGACAACCGCTCTATTGAAAAAAAGCCAATAAATTGACAATACTTAAATTTTAACAACTTTCCCAATTAAAGTCTTGGAACGTATCCCTACTGAGAGTGTACTGAAACAATCGATTAAACGGAAGCCACATCAATGATTTGCCAGTTGACGGAAGAGTTTGCTTCTCTGACAGCAGTGGGAGGATCGAGTTTTCGTTTTCTTAACTTATTTATATCGCCAAGATTTCACTGAGTGCTTTCGCCATTCTGGGAATTTCACCATTCGCACTTGTTTAAGTAAAATGAGTAGCAGTACGCTGATAGAGGTGTTTGGTCACATTGTGTTTAGTTTTACACGAGGCGTAACAGAGCACTACAACCCAGAAGAACCTGAATACACGACAGAGTCTTTTGGCTACGATCCTCTACAAAGCACAGGTCGAGAATGGTATTATCATCCTGTTGATGAGCTTATTTACCAGGAATACAGCGACAGAGAATTCACAAGCTTGGACTATCCAGTAGCTAACAGTCTTAATGTACAGGTTATTGACGCGTGTTCGCCAGATCCGGAAGACGAAGAAACACAGGAAGATCAGCAAGATGAAGATAGAGGAATGGCTTGGAAGCGACTCAGACCATCCGCTCTTCGTACAGTTTGTAAATCAATGTACATTGGAGCCTGGATTTCACTACTAACCGCTACAATGATAGGTACAGTATTCCTGTTGTTCTCGTACCTCTGTTATAAAACCAAACTCAACTGCGAATTTCACTCAGGAAAATCAATCCCAGTGCAGATTCAATGGGTGCGAACATTATCATATGCCATCCTTGAATTCTTTAAATACATCTGGTTCTTTGTGGTTATGCTATTTCTTTTCCGCCCATATCAGTTAACGGGGTTGAAAAGAAAACTGATCCTGGTCTGTTGCCTTGGATATTGTTTGGATTCAGTTTATCGCGTGGCTCTACAAGCCCTGGGAATATCTCATTCTAAGTTAACTATGTTACAAACGCTTCCACTCAACGCTTTGCTTTTGATCAGTGTATGTTGGCAAGTCTATCTTGTAACAAATCACTTCTGCATACAATCAAGGAGACGCCAGGTGACTATGTTCTTACAAATGGCAGGGTTAGGCTGTTTTTATTTCATTACTGTTATTATTGCGGCCTTTTTTCTTTACCCAGCCTATGGAAACGAAAATGAAGAAGGAAAACGGTTAATTGCAGTCTTCTCTCCTCTCATCGGAGTCGTCCTCAAAACAACGTCGCGAATTGGTTTGCAGCGTTTATGGAACCTCAGCCATCCGGGATATTCGTACGTCTTATTAACGCCGTTGTATTTTGGAGCAGCGGTTATGTTTCGAATTTTACAAGCAGATCTTGGCAATTTGAAATCCATCGCCATTCTTGGCATAATTCACGGCGCTGCAGAAGTCATAGAACGAAGTGCCATGGCTGTGATTGATCACATTTGTCATGTGATTTGGAAAAGAACATCAGCTCCTTGGGGAAGTTTTCGTACTCCTCGCCGTGAGAGACTAGGGGCTGATATCGCTATCATGAGCATGTTGTCTGAATCAGCTGCTATAGTGTCTGTTAACGGCTTCTTGTATTTGTATGAATTAATTTACTTGAGAAACAGTTCTCTTTTAACGTTACTACAGACGTTTGCTATTCATACTTCAGTTCAGCTGGTGATTGAGTGGTTTTTCACCAGCGTGTCTCTTGCTATCGAAACGCATTATCAGAACATGGCTGTCATGGCTGTTTGGCGAAGGCGATGGACAAGGCACATCTTGATAGCGGTTGTAAATGCAGTACCAATAGCTATATGGACAAGCGGTAGTTTGCTAATGAATGGACGATTATTTTTTAACGAAGCCATTAGCGAACAGCCCTGCAAAATGCCGTTTACTTGAAACTGATGGAGAACGGCCGTGTAGTTTTTTTCTTAGCCCTTTCCGGCATTCCTATTCGCAAGTTTATGTAAGTAGTTTTAAATCATGTTCTCCCAAACTTTCTCGAGTGTTCGCATTATCAGACTATATATAAAAAAGAAGCAGACGTTTTCTATTTCTTTAATTTATAAAATGCAATGATACGTTTTTACACAGCTTCATGGGCTGCTCATGCGAAACGATTTTCACTTCTACTCTGATATATTCCGATAATTCTAATTTAGCTCAACTTATAATTTTCTTTGTAAAATATTTTAGTACTTTGTCGGCTACTGCACCCACAAGTATAGAAATTGCATTGTATACCTTCAAGAGAGCACTTCATTCTCTCTTGATACCTCTCCTTAGTATTGACCGGCTTTGTAATTTCCTTTCTATACTTAGAACAGCCCGAAAGCCTTGTGCTATGTCAGTGGCGCATATCGGCCATGTTATATTATAACTGAAACATTTTGTACATATACTAAAGTAAATTTTGTGGAATAAATTGATAGACACTGTTGATTTGTTTGCTGTATTAGTTTATGCTTAATCCACCATCTTATCAAATACCGAGTAGACTCCAGCTATCTCGAACACTCGGTTATCTCGAAAACCCCGAAACCCATTCCCCTTGCCCTTGTTTTTCAGTCATTTACTATCGGCTATCTCGAACTCCTCGCTATCTCAAACTGTTTTTCGTTCCCCTTGAGTGTTCGAGATAGCGGGAGTCTACTGTATCGCTGAAATTATGCACGCCATTCCATTGCGTGGGCGATTCGCAAACAACTAAAGGCCACCATTGTATTTAGCCCCCTCGGCCCATTTAGCTAGCAATTCAAACCGAAGCCAGGCCCCGAGACCTACAACTCTCTCACTGCTAACCAGTTTTAGCATGCTCTTTTCAAATTTGCAGTGATCGAAAACCTCACGTGACTACCAGCTGGTTCGTGACTCGTCATGTGCAATGCGAAACTAGCAAATAGATATTGTTGTGGAATAGGACAAAAAGCAAGCATATACTTTCCGCTTTGCGTGCGGCTAGAGATGCACAGGGAAACATATATTTCGAAAGCAAAACTTATTGCGTCAGGGACGCAAATGGTTTTGACATACTTAAGAAACACTCTTGTTTCCGAGAAACAAGATTTGCATCGGACGCGTGGCACTTCATTTTCCACCCTTTCCTCCCTCTCCGCTTTTTCCCCCATCACCCCTCCTCTCACTTTGCCTGCTTGTTTCCGAAACAATATTTCCAAGTTTAACCAGTCCCTAAAATTCAAATGAGTATTTCGGTTTCGAATTCCGTCATCATTCACGTTTCAACACATGATAGAAGAATCTTCGAATACATAGCGTGACATGCCCCCATGTTATGGTTAGAGACTGAACTTCCCCACCCCCACCCTGTTGAAATTATTTCACTTACACACCTAATCAAAATCACGGGACTCCAAACTCCAACAGACGTGTCAACATTCATGTTCAAAATTCAAAATGAGTCGAGAAGGAAGGTTTTAACTCGATTTGCTTTGCTGGTTGTGCTTGCCTGTTTCGTGTACCCAAGTTTGCTGTACAAGTCAATATCACACAACAAACTACGACAAAATGATTTAGGAGATCATGGTTCCAGTCGAGAGGCGCGATCGGTCGAGTTTGAAAACGGAATAAACGAAACCATGCAGCAACAAGCGGAATCAACTTCGGCATCGTCACAGAATTGCGTCAAACCATCCATTGATGACTTCCCGGATGATTTTATGACTCAGTACCAGCGACAGAAGCAAGGAGGCGTCGTTATCCATTTTCTTTTGGCCATTTACATGTTCGGTGCGTTGGCGGTGGTCTGTGACGACTACTTCGTTCCCTCGCTGGAACAGATCACGAACAAGCTACACATGCAGTCTGATGTTGCTGGTGCAACTTTCATGGCCGCTGGTAGTTCAGCTCCAGAACTGTTCACCTCGATTATTGGCGTTTTTATTACAAAGAGTGACATTGGCTTGGGAACTATAGTCGGCTCTGCGGTGTTTAATATTCTATTTATCGTAGCAATTTGCGGTCTGTTCGCTGGGTCTGCACTGCGTTTGACGCCGTGGCCGCTGTTGCGTGATTCAACGTGTTACCTGTTGAGTATAGCGGCTCTGATCGCGGTCACATACGATAAACACGTTTACTGGTACGAGGCAGTGGTGCTTGTGACTATGTACCTGCTGTATGTAGTTATCATGTACTTTAACACAAGCCTTGGAAGTTGCTTTGAGAGACTAGCTGGAATAAAGAAAGAAGACACTGCTGTTGAACGAAATCGGAAAAGAGGTAGCGATGAAGATCAATCGCTCCTGGAACACGATGATGAAGACAGTGAAGACAGTGAAGATAGGTCAAATCCTTCGGGCGCCGAAGAAGAAGTTACAGTTATTGACCAAAATGTTGAATCACCATTTTCAGTGCCCCAGGGGCTTGTTTCTCGAGTCCTATGGATCATTGCGTTACCAGTCACGTGCTTGTTTTACGTGACAATTCCCGACTGCCGCCGTGACAGATGGGAGAAGTGGTATCTGGTCTCATTCTTTGTATCGGTAGTGTGGATTGCGTTACTCTCCTACGTTTTAGTTTGGATGGTGTCAATCATTGGCTTCACGCTTGGAATCCCAGATGTCATCATGGGCCTCACATTCCTGGCAGCAGGGAGCAGCGTGCCTGATGGGATATCTAGCCTGATTGTCGCTCGTCAAGGAGATGGTGACATGGCTGTCTCCAACACAATAGGCAGCAATGTATTTGACATTTTACTGTGCCTTGGTCTACCCTGGCTGCTGAAGACTACAGCCGTGGACCGTGTAGGCTATGTCGATGTCCTTAGTGGCAGTATAATTTACACATCAATTTCTCTCTTTGGCACAGTGTTTGTTACTATACTTTTGGTAGTGATAAACAAATGGTATTTAAATAAGATCCTTGGAATGGCATTTCTTATTCTTTACTTAGGCTTCATTACTGTCGCAACTCTTTTGAGCTTAATTTATTTGGGCATTATAACCTCCCTACATGTAAGACATAGTACGAAAGAGGCTTCCCAGCAGTCCAAGCAGACCTGGATATGGACTGGAACTTCTATTCTTCCAAATAGGTTACAAGTCTCCCAGATATGAAATTGCATATCTCTGTACTCTACACATGTTTTAGTGGATAGTTTGGTTGATTTTGATGTATGCAGTTGACTCCCGATAACTTGTTCGAGTTATCAGGAGTGAACTGTATTTACATAGGAAAACCTTGATAACTGATGAGGTAATAATAATAATTATTAATAATTATTATAGTAATAATAATAGTAATAATTATAGTAATAATAATAATTATTATTATCCATAGCTGAGGAGTAAACAGCACAGGACTGCCATGGAACAAATCCAACTAGTCGTCAGAGTTTAGGATTTCAAACCAAATACCCTGGCCACGTATCACGCAGCCACATTGCCTCCCCCTGCTCACAGCCCATACTAGCACCCCAAATGGGGTGTTGGGGGTGGGGGGGGGGAGTAACTAACTTGGACTCCTCGGTTATAGTTTTAGAGCTTTTTTTTTAACTCGGTCAGTTTTATTTTTAGTATCTTGATTTGAAGAAATTTTGACATGGCACTTCGCCAGGTAACTGAGTTTTTTTCACTGTAGCCTGCGTAGCTGGCGGTCTTGTTGGCGCGCAAAGGCAAAATTTGTAAGGACCCGAGAGTCTGGGGTGGGAGGGTGTGAAAGACTGTGCCGCTCGCTTTCGCGGCTTTGCGGCTTACAAATTTTTACTTTGTGCACCAACAAGACCGCCAGCTACGCAGGCTATTTTCATTGGGATTGGTTCAAATGAATGGGTGTGTGCAGATCTTCATACTGAAGTGTCCCCTTAATAGGTGTGTCCCTTAAATATAACAGTGGTTGATAGATACAAAGATTTAATATCAGCTTTAATTTTGCCGGGACAAAAGTTTGTGTCCCTTTAAAGGAGGTGTCCCATAATGGAGAAAAATTACAGTAAATTGTTTTTTTTTCAAGCAGTGCAAAATGTTAGGGTCCTGATTTATAAATTTGATTAGATATGGAAAATATAAATCATGACAAAGTTATATTTTAAATAATACAATGGTCTGTAAATAGATAATCAGAGTATAGTTTTCAATAAAAGGGAACCAGTAATTTTAAATATGGATCGTTTGATTTGTTATGAATAATATTATAAGTGTGCAAAGCATCCTCGGTTTTAGACATTTAGAATTCTACATTATATACAGTCTAACCTCAAATTTTAATGAGCAATATTTTTTTTCACCTTGACTTGTGGCAAAAAAAATTTCCACCGTGCCGGATGTTTTTTTTCTTTAATTGACCAACCACCCCCAACCCCCTCAAAAATAAATGGTCCGACCCTAAAATAAAATTAAACTTTTCTTTGTCTCTAATCAGATTCCTGTGGTTCAGCTATATATAGCTACGGTCAGGCGAAAATATCGTCCAGTTTTAGCGCGGGCTTTTTTCCTCGCGACGCTCGCGTCCGGCCACGCCCACTGAGCGAGATTCTATTTGGGATTTCCTCGTCGACTCGTCCCTGGGATATATTCCCAACAAGTTTAGCACAGCGCAAGCGTTCAATTTGTGATGGTGTCTATCATTTATCCGTAGACTCAAGTCATCCAATCGGAAATGATTCGACTTCTCTGCTATCGTGCTACCACCTCGTCCCCAGGCGACGCTCCTTGGTCGTGCGCGGTGCGCGTAAAGTTGTGGGACTGATGCCGGCGCGCTCCTTGTTTTCCCGCCCTTTACCGACGAAATGCAACGGCGCCTGGGAACGAGGCAGGACGCAGTGAGTTTTTTGCCTTCATGGCAATTTCTCAGCTAGTAATAGAAAGAGTTTCAAGACCGACATATTTGTAAAAAAGTGACAAGAAAAATCAGTTATGTGTACAATTTCGCGTAAGAAGAGAATAAATTATTTATTCCTGTTTCTATGAATGAGAAGTTTTTATATTTGCCTAGGGGTGACTTTTTCATTTTCGTTATTCATCTCCATTCATTACAGTATTAGTCTCTAGTTTCGCTATTTCAATAACGGATCCATCTCTTAGATTATCAATCAGTTAAAGCTCAGTTGCCTGTGTAAACATGTGTAAATAGTGGCATCGGCAGCAGACACTGACCTCACTGTAGCATAGCAGTAGCTGTATACTGATAAGAGGCATGTTCATGTAATTGCCCATAGTCACAAGAAGTTATAAACTTCTGATATAGCCTCTAATTATTTTTCCTGACTTCTTTCGTGTTATTTCTTATAAAATTTAATTGTGCGATGCCGAATAAATAAAAAAATAACTACAATGTCGTTTTTATTTTGTATCCCCAATTAAATTAAGGTGTCAGACAACCCCCGTGCAGCATCGTGTTCAAACAAAACAGAACAAAGATATTGTGCTCTTGGTAAATTACCCGTTGGTATTGTGCATAAATTAAGTTATGCAAGGTTATATTTACTGTCATTTAAGATAACTCCTCAGTCGCCATTTTATGGAATCGCGAAGACCACTTACCCAATGACCACAAGTTTCAACTTGGGAAAGGTATGAATTTGACCTCATTGGATATTATAGAAAAATTCATTGCCTGACTCGTGAATTCCACGTTAAATTTCACTGAAAAACCGATATCGCACGAATCGCGAAGCGATGAGTGCGATATCGGTTTTTCAAGTGAAATTTAACGTGGAATTCACGAGTCAGGCAATGAATTTTTCTTGAATCGCATAGCCTTTTATAAAAGGAAAAGGATTTATTTTCGAGAAAGCCATTCAACGTCAACTGTCAGGACTGTCAGGAGCAAGCGAACGAATAAGAATCAAGCTAAAGATTCTGTCACAAACTTTATATTTTATCCTCGTGGTAGTAGTGAGCGAGGGGGAGTGGGATGACTGCATGTCGAGCTAGTAAGGCAGAGGATCAAGAAAGCGCCCGCCCTTCGGTACTTTATTTATAAATTAATCGATGAAGCTTTTCCAGTGCGAAACGGTGCTTTCAATTCCAGGTGATGCTACTGGGTTTTTACTGAGATAATTTTACTAAAATGTGCATGCCGAAGAGTATGTTATCGAAGTCCTAACTGCTGTTCCAATTGTCTTAGGGAGTATTTCTCAATTTTGCAACCGAGAAGAGTAAATTTGTACATGTCTTCCTGAGAGATTGAAAGTAACTCTGTCGCATCTTCGGAGACCCAGGGCCAGTTAGTCGGGGCGAGACGAAGTAAATCGAGCAAACTCGGGGCCACGAAAGTTTACAAGAACGGCACGTTGATTTCGCCCGATTTATTTCGTCTCACCCCGAGCGGGATGCTCTGCCACGAAACTGTGCTTAGTCAGAACTGTACAGTTACGGCACAAAATACAGTTATCGACCGCGGAAAGAACAAATTTGGCTTTTGAAATGATCGAGAATTGTGGCGTCAGCGCCATCAAATTTAATTAACTCTTTTTGCTACTTTTCCTAAATTTACTATTTAGGCCCGGGTCGCACTTGCGGACAAGTTTTGAAATGTCCCAACATTTTCAACAACAACAAAATCAGGACATGTTGTCAAAGACATCTTGTAGAGTAACAAAAGGTTTAGTTACTAGCACAATAGCTTTGCACGTGCTATAAACCTCTTGGGACATTCCTCAGCTGTCCTCTGCAAAACAACGACGTGAAATGACCAAATTCTGGACTTTGGGGAGAACAGCTTTGTCCTTCACAACAAAATTAAAATCATGAAGTTGGTTCGACCTGTGACGATTACCACAGAAAATTAATAGAAACAAACGAAAAAACCATGCATTGTTATTCACATATTGTAAATCCAGTTTTGGTGGCGTGAACCATATTATACTGGCACACAGTCCTGGAGGCCGCGGTAAATTTGAATCAGATATATGGCAACACACGTGCTGCAAATGCAAATTTGTTATTCTCAGAGAAAAACACAATGGTTAATCAGCAAAGCATTGTTATCCGGAGTCACCCGGTGCGTGGGGATGTGGCTTGTCCAGCCTCAGGGCAGGACTACGGCGCCTTTGAAGTTTTGTCCGTTTTGACAAAATTTGTCCGACTCGCAACAAGTAGGTCGCACTTGTTTTGCGATTATTGTATCAAACAAATTTCAAAACGTGCACACGTGCGACGCGAGCTAATCATAGGACTACGGCTTCTTTGTTATTTTATCTTTTTGGACAAGTTGTTCGTCCTGAAAATGTAGGTCGCACTCGTCTTTGCAATAACTGACGCTTAAATTGATGAAATCCACTAAAGTTACCAAACTTGTCCGCAGGTGCGACCCGGGCCTTATTATATAGGACGTGAAATATATTCGGTTTTCAGTCACGCCACCAATTATCACAAGACTTATATGTTTTGATTAAGGTCGTGGCAAACGAGGAAACATTGTTGCGGAAACATTGTTGCGGACGCAAATGTTTCCCCGTTTTCCCGCGCTTGCAACATTTGTTGCGGACGCAAATTTGGCGTCGGAGACGCAAAAAATGTTTCTGAATTCTTTCAGAATTCTTTCATTTTACGTCCGCAACAAATGTTTCCCGCCGAAACATTTGCGTCCGCAACAATGTTTCCTCGTTTTCCACGGCCTTTAGACTGATTAGAGAGTAGGCAGAAAGAACTTGACAATTTGCCCAGCTCTGTGGTGTTCTTTATAACTAAGGCCCAGTTCAGACGCCGTACTTCACATGAGCCGAATCAAATTCGAATTTAGGCCGACCAATTAATTTAGATCGACTGAATTGATTCAGACGCCGAGCTTAATTCAGCCGAACTTAAATTAATAGGGGAAGATTGCTGTTATATTCAAAAATACATTATAATAATTCATGCATTTGTTTCGGCTCATGTGAGTTTGGCGTCTGAATCAAAGCCGGTCGACAGCCGTTATTCTCGGCTGAGCCAGGCGGGAAGAACGACTGAGCCGATCCGAATTCATTCAGCCGTTCTGAATTGATTCAGAAGCCGTACCTCACATGAACTTAATTCATCGAATTCGATTCGGCTCATGTGGAGTACGGCGTCTGAACTGGGCCTAAGTTATCGGGAAAAGAATATAGCCTTTTATAATCCATCAAAAATTTTTCTCGCGCGCGATTGGTCTAAACACGTCACGTGACGCAGCCAAAACTGGGGAATATCCGGGTGATATTCCCCAAGTGATATTCCCCAATTTTGAAAATTTTCGTTTCACGTTCGCAGGTTCAGTTTCCGTCTCAAATAAATTGCTAAATTAAATAAAACTGATTGTTTGAACAGACTAGAGATATTTTTGAACGCCAACATAAAATTATTTTGATGTTTAACAGCTTGGCCGACCGAGATCTTCCACGGCAAACAGAGCGGCCTTGTGAAAAAATATTTGAAGGATAATAACTACAATAGCCTCCATTTGGCTTCAAAAATATGCTCGGATATTTGTCCTTGGACATTATCTGTTCCGAGAAGCGAACAGTTTTCCGAGAGCGAAGCTCGAGGAAAACTGTGAGCTTCGAGGAACAGATAATGTCCAAGGACAAATATCCGAGCATATTTCCTCGCCAAATGGAGGCTATTGTTTATATAATTAGCCCAGGCCAAAACGAGAATCGTCGAGAGTTTAGGGACTCTCATCTACTATTATCATTCGTGGGCCAAACGAGAGAAAACTCTCGACGACTGTCAAGAAAAATTTGAGCAGGTTCAAATTCGATGAGAGTGCATGCAAGAGTTTCAGGGCGCGGCCAAACGAGCTCTCAGTCCTTGTTAATTATGTACCATTTTCGTAAATATTGAACATGATTTGCTGAAAATCCTGAAGGAATATTGAATATTTCAGTTTTATAACCCAAGAATAATGAATTAAGATTTGAGTAATACAGAATATCGTCCCAAACATAGGCTCAACAAGGATATAGAATTAATACTCGAGACGAGGATACTAAATCGACTAGGAATAATGATTGATCACAGATAAAGTATTCCTCTTTAAACCCCGAATAAAAGTGCACAATGCAAGAAGCAAAGCATATTTTTTTCAGTCGTCAATGTCGTTAGTTTTCATTTGGAAATCTTTACATTTCACTTTTAAATTTTATCACATCTGAAAATTTTAAAATACCGGGAAAATGGGTTTCGTGACATTTGAAAACCATGCCTACCCGGGCCGAAGGAAATTTCAAAACACTTTTATATTCTCAAAACAAAGCGCTGTATCAACACGAAAAGTTTGACATAAATAACTCAATTCAACTGACTTGCTGTTAACAAGTGCTTCTATTTATGCCTAAATTACATATTCCTAAATAACTACTGTTAACACTAAAGATAAACAACTTCGTTTAGGTCTTATGAGGTAGTTTCAGCTGCTAGTGGTCTCAGAAATAAAATAATCTTAAATGAGGCTAGTTATGTTTACTTGTGCAAAATTCTGTACTTCAAGAAATAACTCGAATAAGGAATTTTTAAAGAGTAAAGTAAACAGGCCTATAATACGATGTCAACTTTTCCTAAGTTGCCATCAAAAGAAAGTTAAGTCTAAGATGAGGAAGGCATTGATTTTAGGCCTTAAGTTCACTAGTCTCCTACGCAGCCGTTATTTGTGTCGTCACGCAACGCTTCTGAGAAGCGTTGCGTGACGACACAAATAACGGCTGCGTAGGAGACTATAAGTTCACGAATCGAGAACAAAGAACTTAGAAGATGTTGAAAACATGGAGGGAAGCTAGGTTTTAATAATATACATAAAGAATATTAGTATGCGAGCTTTCCTCAAGATGTGCGAGTATTTCACAGTCTAAAATAAATAGTTCGTTATACTTTTATTGAAAAGGAAATTGCTTATTTAGAAAGCTTGCCATCTTACGCAAATTGCTTAATAAAAGAAATCACTTGTTTAGAAAACTTCGACAGCTGAAACTCACTCTGTAATTAAGAAACGATAGCTATGAAATTACAATTTGATATTTTGATTCAAAAGAACTATAAAGTTCGACGTTTTCTATTATTTCAAACTCATCACCTGAAACGTAAGATTTATTTCTTATCTTAAATACCCAAAACTACTAAACATAATATTAACCCAAAATATGCTCTTACAAAAGCAAAAGTTGGCCAACTTCAATTATTACATTTCGACTAACGTTTTTGTTAAATATCTGTTCGTGTTAAATCTACTTTTAGAATACAGAAAGCTTTGTTTGTAGAACGTGCATGCATAGTCTTTAAAATCAGGCCGGAATTAATTTGGATAAACATTGAGCAATATTCAACGACCACCACTGTGTTCTAAAGGCCGGCACTATCACGGAGATGCTTTTTAGTCAAAACGGCGCTAAAATTATGACTAAGTACATTCGCTCATACACGGAATGCGCCTAGAACATCAAGAGGAAGATATCAAGTGAATTGTTGAAGGAAGAGCAAACCGTAATTAGTTTTTAGCGATTTTTCCAAGACACAAAGTCAGAACTTGATAAAGTCTGCCCGACTATTTCAAGTTGAAAAGCTCCAGCATGGGTAAGTCATGATTTTTATAACGTTGTTTGCCAGTTTGAATCAATAACTTATTTCTCTTTACAATATCCATACAATGTCAAGCAGACAGGTGATGAGAATAAACAAAATCATCACATCGCCCAGAATGCAGCGACACATCCGGGACTTTTATTGAGCTAACGTGCGCCAGACTGGAGAAAATGGCCTGAAATGTCGAGAAGGGTATATGATTTGCTCGTTTACTCATAAACTACTTTTCATAAACTACTTGTACCATATGGCTTTTATAGAAGAAAGATCAATTAGACCGTGTGTGTGTTTTTGCTCTTCTATAACAGCCCACAAATTTAAGAAGAAAAAAAAGAAGAAAAAAAAAAAAAAAAAAAAACTTTAACATGAAAATTAGGGAAATTCGTCTGCGTTCGCAGGCTAAATGTTGTCTTGATGTTCAATCACCTCAGAACTAACATCATTGCTAGAAGTAGTGTTTATTCCTTGCAGTTTAATTTTGATACTGCATGCATACCACGTACAGATAATGCTTCAGTGGAAACCCGGGGGGGGGGGGGGGTACTCCCTATAATGGACTATACGGGGAGGCTCCGCCCGAAAGGGGTCCTTTTTTAGGCTCGAGGAATGTGAAAGGGTAGGGATTTCACGAGTTGAAGTATATGAAAGGGTAGGGATTTCACGAGTAAATGATATTATTGTTTGGTTAACATCTGGTAATGCTTGATGATTTCTGGTGAAACATATTGTTCATTATAAGGGTATAGAAAAGTGATGCAGTGCTTCTACTGTAGGTATGTGAAAGGGGTACCATTTTCATAATTTCTATGGAAGGTATATGAAAGGGGTACCTTTTCTGTGAAAATGGTATATGAAAGGGTAAGGGGTTGGACCTCTGGGCGGAGCCTCCCCGTATAAAACTTTTTTGAGTACCCCCCCCCCCCCCCCCCGGGAGTGGAAATCTCATTAGTTCTCTTGTCAGTGAATTTTTAAAGGGGCACTTTCCAGGGGCACCCAACGGATCGTTTCGGTGAAATATCTGTTCGCCTCAGATATTCGGATTAAAGTTTGGAGTTTTCTTTAGGGACATATCATCTCAAACTTTCTTAATATCGGAATCGAAAATTAACGCCTATTATTTTCGGAGAGATAAACATTTCATTTTGGGTACAAAAAAGGTCAGCTAGGATTTTCGGAAAGGAAAAATCAGCAAGGAAGAGCTGAGGTTTTTGGGAAATGACTAAAAAAGCCCTAATAAATTCGTGAAGTCTAAAGTTTCCCTAGAATGACCGAACAGATATAAATTTTCTAGCGCAGCTTAGAATTCATTTATAGATCTTTAAAAGCACACCAGACAGCCTAAAATAGTGTTTTAAAGCATTTGGGAGAAAACCGTTGTTGGGTGCCCCTGACTATCATGAGAATCACTTCGAAAAGTCAAAAGCCAAAAGAAATATTTACATCATTGTAAACCTAAAACTAATGGTCCAGATTTGTTACAAATTACTAACTGGCCGGTACTGAAGCTATAACAGGAGTGACTATCATGAGTTACCCAGGTGTGAACATGTGGTTTTAAGTTCAAAACTGTATAAAAATCCAATCAATAGCAGTTATTACAGACGGTCAGCGGTTTGACATGCAAACGAGGCGGAAGGGTCAATCTGGCATTGTATTGGCTCATTAGCCTCATTTGTAGGCTCGATTACCAGCCGCTGTTCGGGAAAATGAGCCAGAACGAAGATCGGACTCGAGAGAGCGGCGGAAATCGAGCCTAACTACATACATACATACATATACATATAACTTTATTTCAACTCGGATTTTAGATTAGCAAAAAAATAAATATGCTCGTATCTCCGAGTATTTACAATATTTACAATTTTTATTAAGATAAATTAATTAAAATAAATAAGGTGAAAAAATACTTATAATTAAATTTAAAATGTACATGTTTTGATAGACACAGCGGCAAAATGAGTGCGCGTGCGCCAACCTGTTCGCTCATTTCAATACAAACATAATGAGGGCAATTCAAAATTCCGGTATTAGTTTTCATTTCGCGTGGATAAGGCCGTCACGAAACAGATAAGGATTTTACCTTGAAAACAATTCCGAGAGAGACTCTTCTTTCACATATCTTTTTAGCAAACTAATTATCTTTGCAACAATAGTGAATTTTTCGCCCGAAATCGAGCGATCGTAAGTGAAACATGAACTCTTTGAGCTATGTTTTCGTCATTCTCGTCCCCAGGGGACGTCATAGCACCAAAATAGCCGAGCATGCGCACTCATTTTGCCACTGTGTCGCTTTGATATTGTTTCTAAAGGCGCAGGCGCAAGGCGCAGGCGCAAGGCGTAGGCGCAAGGCGCAGTTCTGAGTTCGTCAGTTAAAGTGTTCCAATATTTAGCAGCAGTAAATCTGAAAACTCGTTTGCATACTTTTTAAAAACAAAAGAATATTTGACTGCGGGCTCAACTGTAATAACAGTTATTGAACATCAGATTTTTTACTCAGTTTTGAACTTAACTGACCACATGTTCACACCTGTAGAACCAACAGTAGCTATTGTTACTAAACCTTTTCAGAACAGAGATAGAGCGTTTTTCACGGTGGCGATGCTGGTGTTCTCAAACAATAAGAAATGCGTTTGCATAAGAACAGAACTTATTTCCCGAAGGAGAGAAAAATGCCATTGTTAATTTGGGAACACCAATATGCATGGCCGTCATGAATTGTGGAAGAATTCGTCGAGATTCGGCTCTAATATTAATCGATCGATACATGCTCGGAAATCTTTCCAAAAACATACGTTTAGACAAAAGCATACCAAGACACCAAACAGGCCAACAGGTGGAGTGCAGTGATCCATTCATTATCAAGACAAGGGATTATTCATACGTCTTTACGTCTCATGTCATTGTTGGTTTGTCGCTCGCTACGGAAATTAATTCTAAAGTTTTGTAAGACAAGGAATCGTCCAACTATCACGGCACGGATCACGACACACCAGACTCCGTCAAAACGTAATGTATCGCCGGCGTATGAGTCAGTAACGCACAAAGGTACCTGGTCTTTAAGCTTTTCGCCGTAGTTTTAATTCTTCCGTTCTCATTATTTCTTCATAACTTGAGTTGACGTGATTTAGTTCTGTTTACAGCCCAATCAGTCTAACGTTTAAATATTTGTGTTCTTATTTATAGCTGTTTCCGACGCCCATGGTTAAAGGACTTTAAGGACTTGGCTAGCGTCGTAACAACACGTGCTTCGTGGGCCGCGTGGGCCCGAGCGCCGCGCGTGGTTACCCTCCAACACCTGTTTTGTTTACAATAGTTCATGGCTGGTCGCGTGTCAGTCTGATTTTGCTGCTCCTGCCTTCTTGAACGTGACAGGATGAAGGAATGCTTGTTTTCTAGGGGACTTCTACCAATAGTAAGCACTGCAGAGTTAGGCCCAGTTCAGACGCCGTACTTCACATGAGCCGAATCGAATTCGATGAATTAAGTTCATGTGAGGTACGGCGTCTGAATCAATTCAGAACGGCTGAATGAATTCGGATCGGCTCAGCCGTTCTTCCCGCCTGCTCAGCCGGGAATGACGGCTGTGGACCGGCTTTGATTCAGAAGCCGAACTTCACATGAGCCGAATCAAATGCATGAATTATTATAATGTATTTTTCAGTATAACAGCAATTTTGCCCTATTAATTTAAGTTCGGCTGAATTAAGCTCGGCGTCTGAATCAATTCAGCCGGTCTAAATTAATTTGGGTCGGCCTAAATTCGAATTCGATTCGGCTCATGTGAAGTACGGCGTCTGAACTGAGCCTTATCGAATAGATGCAATATTCTCCAGTTTAGAGTACGTGGTACAATACCTTGTCAAGCAGACAGGTGCCGGACGAGAGTAAACAAAATAGATAAACAGCTCAAGCGCTAAATTTCCCCAACGAAGATTAAGAGAAATGTGTGGCAATGACTAGCGAGAAATGATAGTTTGAGCTTTATTTTATAACTAATGTTAATGTTCGAAAGCTAACGTTGATCGAGGATTAAAAATCAATCGAGGTTTTAATTTTTCTGTCACTGCTAATATTTTATAGAGTTTGACATTAGTCAAAGTCAAAACTGAAGGACAAAAAATATCAACAGAAAAACTCACCGGTGAAAAGTCACAAAACTGAAAACAAAATTCGCTAATCCTGGATGAGTTTAATCGTGCTTTGAAACAACCCGGCCCAGGACCTTTTTTTATTTTTATTTTTTATTTATTTTTTATTCAAACAATATTTTTTCTCAACATTTGCTCTAAGAGCAGATGCTCATCTAGAGAGCTTACGTTGGCCCAGGACTTGTTCAGGACTTGAATTTTCAGTATTAACCTATTAGATTTATTTTTTAGTTCATTTCACTTCAGTAAGTAGTTTATTTTACACCTTGAGGCAGCTCCTTGAGGCGTTGTTACACTACGCAATGTCCGTGCAAACTAGGATGCATGTATTCTGACCTGGAGTGAAGTGTTTAACTCAGAATTGTGCCGCGGATTGTAGTTTAAAGTTAGGATAGCTAGAATAACTTAACAAGCGCCATTATTTGAATAACAAACACCACAATTTTCTTCTACAGAAACAGCTGTTTTTCATTCTACTATGCCTAGCAGTGACGTCACTGATATTTCTTTACCGAAATCCCGAGTGGGGACTGGAGTCTATCATAATTCTACGTCAGAAATATGATATGTCTTCTACTGGTGAGTTCTCTTTGTATAACACACCCTCGTGCCCAGGGTCTCTCTTCAGGTTGAGTGTAACACTATTTTACAAAATTAAGGGTGGAAATAAACTCCTACTTATGCCGGGTTTCATTATCATGGAAACTGCTTTCAAGCTTATAAACATCAGTCAGCAACGTAATATAACAGCTAAATTAAAATTAAGCATTGGTTTAAACTGGGTATAAGTTTCTTTTGAAGCATAAAACTAACGATCGACGCACACTAACATTAAATTAATTCGACTTAATCTTAGCTAAACAGGTTATAAACATGTTTAAACCTTTGTGTGCTACGAGGTATGACTGTACACGCCTATTTCAATTAACGTTGTAGGATAAAAATTGGATAAAAGCGTAAAGCCTACAAGACAAGAGCAAGTGGTAGTCTGGGTATTCATTAGAATTTGAATATCGCTGGAAAAGAAATCTACACTTTTTTATTTCGCACGTGATGTATTTGGAATTATATAATTTGTTTTTCCATGTTTTTTTCACTAGCTGATTCTGCTAAAATTTAGTTTGGCTAAAAGTAGCTTACTTCTACAGGTTTAAAACAAAAAGGAAACGTTAGAAATAATGTTTTACATGTTACTTCTCATTAGTATTCGTTGCGTGCAGCAGTTTTCTACTTTTACCCATGCTACCTTTCGGTCTTGTCTTGCGGGCTTTTAAAAACATTTATATCCGACAACGTTAATTGAAATAGGTGTATGTAGTTTCTTTTAAAACATAAAACTGAAAAACTATTTTTTTTCTTATGTAAGTTTTTCGATAAATAATGCCCCGATTCTTCCATTATAGATAAAAAGACAATACTGGAAGGAGATCCTGAGCATCTTTTAATTCATGGAGCCCACGATATGACGGAGACAGCGGTACATCTCAGCAAAAACAGAGCTGTCGAACTAGAGAAAAGACTTCGTACATTGTCCTACGAAGACAGCCATTCAATCCCCACAGATTTAACCACAAAGCACCGCGCGCAAACTGCTTCTGCTTCCACAAACTCTCACCAGTGTCCATATGAAGGCTTACAATCTACAGAGAAATTCCCATTGACTAATTTGAGCTGTGTGCCGTACAAGAAAACTGAAGGAGACTGTAACGAGGCCTTTAAATATTTCGGAGAGTATAATATCACGTCCGCCCCGCTCCAATGCGAAAGGTCAGCGAGCCGACCGATATGTACTTTTCTCACCGAGTCCCGGGTCAGTTCCAGAGACAAAGTCTCGGTGACTTGTTGGAGAGATGTTTGTTCGAAATCGTCGCCGATTCTTCTCGGCTGTTCTGATGCAGAATTTGGGATTGTAGACGAAGAAAAGAACTGGCTTAAATTCCACAGCGTGGGTGAATTGGAGCAGGAGCTACCTGGGATAGTTACACAAAATTCAATCAATGGTTTCAATTCCTGTCTGCTCAAGTGCAAGATGGGAACGACAAAAGTCAAGCAAGCACTCATTTTCCCGCCAATTTTAAAACCCGCGGCAAAAAAAGCCCCGCCGTCAAAAATTAAGAAAATCAATGTGAATATTGTTCTGGAGGATTCGGTTTCAAGATCTCACTTTTACCGCTATATGCCGCGGTCGGTCCAGTCCCTTCGGGATATTTACAGAGATTCTAGCTTCCAGGCCACGGTGCTGGATTTTGAGCTCGTTCAAAGTTACGCGGCTTTCACTCTTCCAAACGTCCAATTCCTGATGGCGGGAAAATCGCTGCAAGGCAATGGTAAATCACCAAAGCGACTGAACGGTATCAGTGTACTCACAGAGAGATTCAAACGCTTTGGTTACCAGACATTAATGCACGAAGATCTATGTTGGTTTGATCAGTGGGGCAGCTTTTTCTCGCCCGCTTACAAGAAAAAGCTGAAGCCTTTCACAGAGGAATTCAAACGCGTCTACGAGAGCTTCAAACACGCGAATGATCCGTACGTGGATAATAAAGGTCTAATGTTTCTCTCATGTGAAATCTTAAGGGATCTCGGCGCTTCAAATCCTTTTGGAGGAAATTTCAAAAACAATTGTTGGGATGGAAGGTCCATGAGTGAATATCTGTTGTTTTATGTGAGAAGATTTCTCTCGCTAGTCGATCGGACCGCGGATGTTGCGCCAGCACTTGTCTACACACATCTAAACACGGGGCATGAGCCTTCTGGAAAACGCATTCGAAGTGATGATATTGTTTTGTCTAGGTTTCTTGAAGAAATGGCTCGAAGCGACAATACTTTGAGCATTATTCTTTCAGATCACGGGGGCAAGACAACAGACTACGCCATTGAGACGCTTCCAGGTAGCTTAGAAGTGTTTAGTCCAATGTTGTTTATGATAATTCCGCACAAAGTTGCACAGCGCCTTGGCAAAGATCGAATGGATGCTCTGATTTTAAACCAAAAACGCTTAGTCACAGTTTCAGACTTGCATCATACACTGACGTCCATTGCAGCGCTGACGGACGGCGAGCTTACAAATGGCCAGGTCAGCGGCTTGTTTCAACCCGTTTCAACGACTCGCACATGCGCAGATATAAAAGGTCTTAATTCTGAGGCCATGTGCCGATGTGAAGGTTGGAGAAAGTTTCTGAGTCCCAAATCGCTGGATGTGATTTGGCTGGCGGAATTTGCTCTCGGGCAAATCAACAACATGATACAGGCGCAATACCTGCAAGGACTGGGTAGATACGAAGCAAAACGTAACAGCGGATACGGTCATTGCGCCAGATATGTTGGAAAAGCCATCGAGCGGCCGCAACAGAAGCTTGTCGGCAAACACTACATGACTACATTAGTTTTGGTCGTTGAACCAGCTTATGGCGCGAAATCGAAAGAACGATTCGAAGTTCAACTTAACCATTCGAGCGTTCGCGAACACAACATCACCTTGATCAAATACACACGTCTGAGCTTCTACAGCAAATATAAAAGTTGCGTCGATAAACACGTGGACGTCCAGCTTTGCGCATGTGCGGTGCACCATTCGAACAAACGCGACAAGCGTGGAGGATCGGCCGTGGAAAATTTAATTCGCGCGCGACATTTTGTAGACTACGGAATGAAAAGCACTACTCGCTTTCTCGAATCCAAATGCTTGTTGGTCACGATTCGATACGTGAAGATGCTTGTTATTTCTAAAAAGCAGACTCGTTTAATGAGCATTGAAGTTGCAAATGTGTGTAAAGACAGTACCCTGAGAGTTAAGCTCGGTGGTATTCACAGAGTAACGCGGTTCTCGCGCGCTCTCCCTGTGACTCTAGTCGTTAAGCCCAGGACGATACATTTCGTAATTGCGGTACTTAATGGATGGAAGTACGGATTATTTAGACCGGTTTTTGTGCACGCGCCGATCAGCAAAAACCGAAAAAAATTCACGTGACGGAAGCGTGACAAGTTGTTTTTGACGTCATCATTTCCTCAGCTGCAAGTTTCTTTGGCGGTGCAATCCCCTTCAAACGTAGTTGAACCATCTACAAATAGGAGATACTATAGATAACTTTTCTCTGCCTGTTATTTCTCCCTTCACACAGGGAAAAGTTGAAAATGGCAGAGCGCTGATGTTCGTGCGCTAAGGCGAGCCAGGCAAGATAAAATATTTGTCTCTCTAGTCCCACTCCACGTCTGTCGACCGTCTGCCTCGTCCTCATGCCCAGGCGTCGCTCCTTGGTCGGACGCGGTGCGCGAGGAGTTGTGGAACTGATGCACACCCGCGCTCCCTGTTTCCCGCTTTTTACTGACGAGTGCAACGGCGCCTTCGGACAAAAATAAGAACTATTTTCCGGTATTTGATCTTTGTTTTTTTTATTGTTTGTTAAGGTCTTTTAAACAGGCACTTGATTATATATTGATTTATTCTGTTTTACGGGTTCAGAAAAATCATTCTAATCGTAAAAAGCAATTGCTTATAATTACAAAGGAACACAACGGACACTTTTCTTTCAATTGACTATATAGAAAGTAATTTTGTTGTTTGCGAGGTCTGTAATTTGTTACAATATATTCTGACCAAACACAGCAAACATCCTGGTTCAGGAGTTCATTAGGTAATGGGCTACTGTCTGGTTTTATTATTTTATTTTTAACCAATCAGAAGCAAAGACAACAGCCATGCAATTGCGAACTGAATTGGCTTAGGCGCGTTTTCCCGCGCCTGACACCAGTTGCATGTTTCCCTCGCTGACAATGGTTGCATGTTTTTGCTTTGAGTTCAATGCATTATTTGCTTTTTGTGATTGGCCAGCTATAAGATTTCAGGGTTTTATAAGACATTACAAAATCGCTTGTTAGGTTGTTGATAAATACAACAAAACAGTGTAGACAACTTTTGTTTCTGGCGACATTTATATTTTTGTAGGTTACTTTAGTATTTCATAAGATGGAAATTTTGAATATTTTCTTTAATTGCGTCCGACATACGAAGGAATTTAAACGGAATCGTGTAAATTGTTAGACTAAACTGTCTTTTGGACATTTAATTTACAATAACACATGATTTCATAAATCAATTTACAAATTTTGTAATTTTTTTCGTTACGGGAGTAATAATGCACACAAAATAAATAAAAACATAAATAAAAAGAAAGGAACATTTGGGCTCATTTATTTATTTTTTGGTTGATGTTTATTTTATTTTCATACAAAGATTCACATTTAACAGTCAGGGAAATAAATACCAGTTGATGGGGACATCTCGCCTCCCCAGGCTCTTCACAAGCTCTTCCAAAAAGCGCGCGTGGAAGGGCTAGAAATGAGCGACTGGAAACGAGGCGTAGGGCAATGATCTCGACACCAATCTTGTTTGCCTTCAAATTTATGCGCAGGAAGTGTTGTCTGTTCCAGGCTCTAATATTGTAAGAAACGACCGAAATAAACGCGTGAATGAGAGTATGGACAGGCTAAACGGCTGAAAAATACCAAGACTGCAGATATGAAGACCCTATGAACCTCAGTAAAAATTTGCCTATATTCTAAAAATACTGTTTTGCAAACTAAAATAACAACTACAGTGGAAGCTCGCGTAAGCGGACACCCGGATCGAGAAGCAGAAGAAGTGTCCGGCGCAACTGGAGCTGGCCGCTTACAGGAATGTGTAAATACAGAGTTTGTATGGACTAGAGTTCAAACGGGTTTTGTCAAAGAGGTCGTAAGTAGAGCTGTCCACTTACGAGAATGTGTAAATACAGAGTTTGTATGAGCTAGAGTTCAAACGGGGTTTTGTCAAAGCGGTCGTAAGTAGAGCTGTCCGCTTACGAGAATGTGTAAATACAGAGTTTGTATGGGCTAGAGTTCAAACAGGGTTTTGTCAAGGCGGCCGTAAGTAGAGCTGTCCGCTTACGAGAGTGTCCGCTCAGAGAGCTTCGACTGTATAATAATCTCTCTAGAAGGTATGTATTGCAAACTAAAATATCGAGTATATATAATGTAATATGTAGGACTGGAATCTAGTCGGCGAGGTTACCAAGTCGAAGTAACGTGTCTGAGCAGTTCGTTTATCGTTTTAACTTTCGTCTTTCGTTTGTTACAAATACCTTATTTATTTTTATCTGTGGTTCACTGTTCTTCTATTTATTATCTTAACATGTCTGTTACGTCGAGCTCTCATTGTATTTATTACATTCTTTAATCAGCGCAACCGATCCTCTTGTTACACTTGTTTTTTGGTCGATAATTCTGCCCAGCAGTATATGTGGAACAGGATACAAGTCCTGCGCCTTCTTATCAATACGTTTATCCATTTCTTTTAGCTGCGCGACCCGTTCTCGTAGCCCTGCCCATTTATTGACACCCCTCTTGGCAACGCTTGTCAAAATGAAATAGGCTAGCCCGCCAATGATGAGTACAGACCCTCCTCCAGTTAAAACTCCCAGCACAATGGGCAGTGCGGCGCCATTCCAGCGTTGCCATGCTATTAATCCTCCGAGAATCATTCCAAGGAAAATGGCCGCAATGAGAGCGTTTCGTGCATGCGTCACAATTTGTTTTTGCATTGTCTTGCTGTAGTTGTACTGCCTTTCCACTATGGCTGGATCCACTTCAACGCGCCCTACCAAGTCGGAGTGTCTGAAAAATGTAGATTCATTCATGATATAAACTAAACAGTGTTTTAAAAGGGAAGAGGAAGGAAAGGAAGACATCAAGAACATGTAGGTGGCAATTATGGAAAAAGATCAAGGAAAGATCAAGGAAAGCCTCAACTGTCCTTATTCCCAAGCGCCGAAAACTACCGCGTAGAAAAAAGAAGCGCCTGGGTACAAGACAAGATTTGTGTATGATTTGGAGAGGTTTTTTTTTTTACTTTGGTGAGACAGTAAGCAAAGCGGTTCTATATAGATAAGAGAATTAGCTGAGCCCACAGTGTTTGGCAGAGCTGTTGCTAAGCAACATATATATGACATATCGTGCTGGCGAGAAGCTGACGCGGACTCGTTCCCAGTCGCTTAATGGGAAGGATTTTATGAGAACGCATTGGAACAAGGGAAGACCTGGGAGCGATCGACCAATTGATGAGTAGGGACTGGGGACGTACTCCAATATTTTGTAAATATTATGTAAATATATTTAGAGGGATTGTTGTTGTTTTTCCTAACACATAGAGATTAAACAGGCAAATCACTTCGCTCCGACGAAACTATTCAGTTTGAAAATAATATAAGAGCTTTTAAAACATGTAGTTTCCAGCGTAGTTTTCCACGGTTTTAATAATAATTGCGTCTACTGGTGGAAAAAAGTTTATTTGTGCAATTTGACCGAGCACATGACGCCCGAAACAGAGCGGTACCTGCAGTATGCAAATTGTTTAAGATGCTTAATGGTTTTAACTAAACAACTTGGTTGAAAAAAATGGTGCATAGGCTTAGTTTAAAAGTAGGGAGGTGTCGGAGATGGGATATTTGTTCCTATCAAACCACGCAAAAAAGCTCTTGCATGGATACTTTCTTGAAATTCAACGCACATTTACTGATCTATGTAGTGTATTTTGACAACTTTGTTTGCCGTCCCATTCAATCATCTTTTGTCTCTTCAGTTTGCCCGCGGTGTTCTTTATAGCTGTCATGAATTCGCGCGCCCGATAAACTATGAACCGAAACCAAACTAGAAACTGAAAACCTGTAAAACTGGTCACGGTCGTCGTGATACAATCTGCAATCCTTGTTTACCTACCTTGTCAAGAGAGCTAGAAACTCCTCTTGAAGCTGCGAAGATCGTTCCTTGATTGGCTCAAATTTGCTTTCCTCCGGTTCATTTTCTTGAAACGGAGTAAAATATTCCACAGTTTCTTTTATTTTCGAGCGGGTTTCTGTTTCCAGTTTGGTCCATTTTGTATTCATTTCCTCGATATCTGCCTCAATATCATCGTACGACATGTTTTCTTTAAACTCCAGATCTGTGATTGCCTGATATCCCTTGGTGAAGCACTCCATCATTTTATCGCAGATCGGCGCCATCCTGCACGGGATATCTGCGAGTTGGAAGCCCAACAATTAAAATAGTAAATACGTTACGGAATTTAAAAGTTGGCCAAGATAAAATATCAACGTGAAAATTTAGCTATTTAAAGGAGCCACGTCACGACCAATGCATATTTAACAATGTAGCCAACGGATCGAACAGGCTAACATTTTCTGAGTATTAATTTTTTTTGGATATGAAAAAAAGGCATGGGATTTTGGAAGATTTAGTTTTGGTCCATGGCAGAGGTACCGTATAGCGCTCTGTCCATGGGGATTTGGGGGTATTAATTTATGGCTTCATTCGTACCTACCCGTCAATTTTAAACCCGAGTCCCCTCCCTGGGGTAAAGGCAGCAGCTGCGACGACCAGCAGAATAGCTTGGAGACGGTGGTTATCCCAGGGGGATGGGGAGTACTTCCATATACATAGCCCCGGGTATGCGGCCCAATTCTCCACTGGGAGAGGTGGCTGATGACGACGCTGACACAAGTTACTCAAACTTGTTGTCCATAAAGGAAATATTTGGAAACCGAAAACGAAAGTTCAAAACTGAGGAAAAATCTTGAATTTCATTTTGTAAAATTGTCCATAACAAACAGCCGACCACTTAAGAGCGAATGTTACCAACGGTCAGACATTTGGTGGCCACAGCCGAAAAATCAATTCTGCTCATATTCTCATGTTAGGTAGACCTTAATATGAAACAAATCACTGCATACTTTGTTTGGCTGAATATCGATTTATTTTCGAGAAAATCGATAATAACCAAATTCTGTCAAAATGCCACTTTTGGAGCTCAAAACTTAAGGCGAATCTCGAAGCTTCGCGTAGCAAAATGAAACATTCTAGGACAATAAAAGCAATTTGAAAGCAATTTGAGCAATTCTTGTCTTTCTGTTTACAAAATATAATTAAATTTGTCCGACCTACTTTTAACTCGATTAAAAATAGGTCAAAACTAACCTATTATTTAAGTATGTGCTACACAAAATAATTTGCCGAAAATCTGGCTTTTGGAAGGCGAAGAGTGCTTCTTTTCGATCCCCAAAGGAATTTTTGGGGAAATGATTCAGCGCGATGTAATCAAATTTTAAAGTTGGATAAAATGCGCTGATTCAACGGATACCGAAGAGTATCCTAAATTAGTTCAATGTGCACATACACGCAAAACTTTAATTGTTTCGCAGTTTTATACGTTCAACCTACAACTAATTTAACATAAAACCTCTAACCTTTATGTTGTTGTATCAAAGAAGAGGTAAAGAGGGCTATAGTCCTGTAGTTGTTGCTTCCTTCGCGATAATTCCAGCTCACTGAAAGATGACCAGCACGCCATGTTTGTTTAGTTAAGCCGTACTTCGGACGTGTTTGATGAGAAGATTCTCTGTTTCCATTTTCGTTCAAAAGAGCAGGCTTCAAGTACTTTCCGCAAAAAAGTCTTTGTTTAACCATTAGTTTTGAACTAAACAGCGAACCAAATGCGTTAATTCTTGTCTTGTAGCTTCTTGTGGTCCTTGTGGAATTTAATTAAGTCAGAACGGGTTTCAACTGAAATCGACAACTACATGTAACGCAAGAAAGGAACCGGAAGTTCTTTTTTATGAGGGATGGCTGGAAGAGAAGAGAGTGGGGTATACAATATATAAATATATTTAGCTATTGCAATTGTATTTACTTTTCCCCACTAATATAGCCCTGGAATAACGGGCCGTCGACATATCCACAAGTTCCCCGCTTAACGTCCACGGGACGTTTAGGAGGGGGTTTAGGAAGGGGGTAAGGAAGCACCGGATTTGGACATTAGTGTATTTTGAGGAAAAAACAAAATGATGCATTTCTTTTTTGACTTGCACATGTGATTGCCGGCTTGCATGTAATTCGCCGCTCGCATATACAAGAATGGCTTCTTGCTTGTTAATTATTTATTTCGCACTCAGCCGTACGTGTGTCAGCAGTGAGTGAACTGGGTTGTGTAATGACAACGGCTAAACTGATCAATTGTCTGTAATGCAAGCTACTAGAGGTCTGGTCCAACCTGGTCGATCGCACAATTTTACAACCACACCTGCCAACTAGTTCTTGTAGAATATCCATTTATTATATGCGGGCAAACTGGTCCACGATCAAAAGGAGCCCCTGAGCGGTCCGAAGTTCCAATACGGAAGGCTAAGAGAGACCGTTGACGAACTCATTTCGCCGAATTCCTTTTTGAAACATTTAACAAAATAAAACTGTTCTATATAAAGTAGAAACATTTCTTTCGTTTTAAAAAAGCCATTGTACTAAAAACTTTATTGAACTAGCTTGTTCGGTTCGTATTGGGGAATATTGGTCGAGTTTTTTTTTTTTGCCAGTTTATAGACCTCTCTTGACCTCGACAAATATTTCCCCAATATTCGGTTGATGTCTTTCTACTTCTTCATCGCCAGATTTGTTTGTGCTGTAAGTACTTTTCACTACTGAGCGAGAAAAAAATTCAGCTATTTGCAAAGGGACGTGTGACTGAGGAAGTCGCCCTTGTCAAAGATACTCAGTAGAGCCTTCGCTGTGCTTCGCTCTTCGCATTGCTTTCCATATACTCGTAGGATCAGCCCTTTGCCCGATGCGTTCTCCAGCTTGGAACCGTGCTTCAGTATCGTAGCCACAGTGAGGTTCTTTCTTGTTAGGGCTGCTGACTTTAAGAGCCCATCCCATCGGTAGCACTGAGTCATCATCCTCCAACGATATCAGTCTGTATCTTCAACCCCACCCTCTTCCAGCACCCATCAAAAAATAACCTCCGGTCCAGATTCGTACCCAGTCGCTATTTATATGTTTTTGGGATGAGAGAAGATTGGATACGGGAGTGGATTGAGGCGCGCGGGGGGTTATGGGCTAATTTTCCCTCGTCCCCTTTCATGATTCCCCTCAACCACTCTCGTATCCAATCTTCTCTCATCCCAGAAACATATAAATAGCGACTGGGTACGAGTCTGCCTCCGGAAGTTAAGAACGTATCTGTGGGGAAAAGTACTGAAATAGCTCAATATATGAAGGGTCTTGGTCTTTGACTATGCTCAACCGGACTAAAGCTAGATTATTGGGAAAATATAAAAATGATATTACAACTTTATTGAAAGTTATGGCTGGCTTACAAGGCAGATAATATACAACTTGAAATATACCCAATTTCGGCCTTGTATGGGGATTTCAGGTTTCGGGAGAACAAGTTGAATTAAGTCAGTCAGATTGATGACTGTGATCACAATAACGACCCCAACAACCAGGCATTATTCCTGGTCATGAAAGTTTTTCAAAGTGATCATATGGCCTTAGTTGAGATACTTTCAGATCAAGCAGGGCATTTCTCGCTTACAGCAGGGTGCTGGAAAGGATGGATGGTGAAACGCGCACTGCGATCTTGGGCGATGTTTTATGCGGAGCGAGACTGGGTCGAGCGCGCTCGAGAGCGCTCGAGTTCAAAACATGTCGGCAAATGAAGTTCAATAGCAGATGAATGAAAAGGGATTGCTACAAGAGAACGGTACGGGATTTCCACTTAGTTTTTGTACAATGAACATGTCAACATGTTGGTAAAGCTGTAAGCAATAAATAATGGGTTCAAAATGGTAATTTTCGCTTTTTCATCGGTGTAAATTTCATTTTGAACTTTTTTGAACTTTTTAGTTACACGCTATAGACGTCAGTACACTGTTGTTCTCTCCATAATGCGGTGAATTTGGTCATTTGACGTTGTTGTTTTTTGTAGAGAACGGCTAAGAAATGTACCAATATGAAAAACGCAAATGCAGAGCCATTGTACTGCTAATTTACCTTCTTAGCCGTCCTGTCTTTTTGAACTCGAGCGCTCTCGAGCGTGCTCGACCCAGTCTCGCTCCGCATCAAACATCGCACAAGATCGCAGTGCGCGTTTCACCGCACATGCTTTCCAGCGCCCTGCTAACAGTTTCCTCTGCAATTCAGTGTACTGAATTTATTATTATCATTTTCCTCCTTCTACAGTACTGCGGATTTTCAGTTTTTAATTCCCAATGTCAGAAAATATGCGCTTATACGATAAACGTTCACCTAATAGATTAAAAATAAAACAAGAAACTATAAATGAAATAAGGCTTTTATATTATATTATAAAATATTTTATATTATTATTAACAAGCAAGAGGCCATTCTTGTATATGCGAGCGGCGAATTACATGCAAGCCGGCAATCACATGTGCAAGTCAAAAAGAAATGCATCATTTTGTTTTTTCCTTAAAACTGTCCTACACTAATGTCCAAATGCGGTGCCTCCTTACCCCCTTCCAAAACCCCCTCCTAAACGTCCCGTGGACGTTAAGCGTGGAATATGTTGACGGCCCGTTATTCTCCCTGTCCGTGACGGGACCAGGGCTATATTAGTGGGGAAAAGTAAATGCAATAGCTAAATATATAAAGGCGTCTTGGTCTTTGACTATGCGCAACCGGACTAAAGCTAATATTATTGGAAAAATATAAAAACGATATTACAACTTTATTGAAAGTTATGGCTGGCTTACAAGGCAGATAATAATATACAACTTGAAATATACCCCATTTCGGCCTGGGATTGATTTGGGGGTTTTCAGGTTTCGGGAGAACAAGTTGAATTATTCCCAATGTCAGAAAATAAAACAAGAAACTATAAATGAAATAAGGCTTTTATATTGTATACCCCACTCTCTTCTCTTCCAGCCATCCCTCATAAAAAAGAACTTCCGGTTCCTTTCTTGCGTTACATGTAGTTGTCGATTTCAGTTGAAACCCGTTCTGACTTAATTAAATTCCACAAGGACCACAAGAAGCTACAAGACAAGAATTAACGCATTTGGTTCGCTGTTTAGTTCAAAACTAATGGTTAAACAAAGACTTTTTTGCGGAAAGTACTTGAAGCCTGCTCTTTTGAACGAAAATGGAAACAGAGAATCTTCTCATCAAACACGTCCGAAGTACGGCTTAACTAAACAAACATGGCGTGCTGGTCATCTTTCAGTGAGCTGGAATTATCGCGAAGGAAGCAACAACTACAGGACTATAGCCCTCTTTACCTCTTCTTTGATACAACAACATAAAGGTTAGAGGTTTTATGTTAAATTAGTTGTAGGTTGAACGTATAAAACTGCGAAACAATTAAAGTTTTGCGTGTATGTGCACATTGATCTAATTTAGGATACTCTTCGGAATCCGTTGAATCAGCGCATTTTATCCAACTTTAAAATTTGATTACATCGCGCTGAATCATTTCCCCAAAAAATCCTTTGGGAATCGAAAAGAAGAACCCTTCGCCTTCCAAAAGCCAGATTTTCGATGAATTTTTTTGTGTAGCACATACTAAAATAATAGGTTAGTTTTGACCTATTTTTAATCGAGTTAAAAGTAGGTCGGACAAATTTAATTATATTTTGTAAACAGAAAGACAAGAATTGCTCAAATTGCTTTCAACATATATTTCGATATCGTTCTTTAACATTTGGTAGCTTTTATTGTCCTAGAATGTTTCATTTTGCTACGCGAAGCTTCGAGATTCGCCTTAAGTTTTGAGCTCCAAAAGCGGAATTTTGACAGAATTTGGTTATTATCGATTTTCTCGAAAATAAATCGATATTCAGCCAAACAAAGTATGCAGTGATTTGTTTCATATTAAGGTCTACCTAACATGAGAATATGAGCAGAATTGATTTTTCGGCTGTGGCCACAATATTTTGAAAATGTCTGACCGTTGGTAACATTCGCTCTTAAACGTACTGCTCAGTAGCTATCATTTGAATGGTCACACACTAGAGTTTCATGCACAGACTCAAAACTTACATTGATTGACTCTATAGGTTTGACTCTGGGAGTGAAAGGGTTAAACTGCAAAGAGCCTAATAGCCGTTCCACAGGTTCCACAGTGCTCCACAGTACGTACGTAATTGCAATCACAAGCTTTCAGCAGGCAAATGCTGGATAGAAAATAATTAGAAAAGATTATCGCCACCTGTTTTTTGGTGTTCATTTTGGTAAATATAATGTAACGCCAATCAATCAATAAATTACTATTTTTTTAATTAACGAGCTATCGATCAAACTCTGATGTCATGTGATGTTCTTATTGGTTATTCCGCCTTGACTGAAAGCATAGAATCCCCCATCCTCGGAGACCCAGGGGCAGATAGTGGGGGCGAGCGAAAAAAATCGGCAAAGAAAAGTAGGAGCGAACGAAACTTTCGTTCGCTCCTACTTTTCTTTGCCGATTTTTTTCGCTCGCCCCCACTATCTGCCCCTGGGTCTCCGAGGATGAGAATCCCCCTTAGTTGTCTTCTTTGCGGGACTTAACCTAAATTTCAATGAAATTTTAAGAGGTTTAAAGAAGGGATAGAAAACAGAAAATTATTTTTTGAACACCAACAGACAGTTGATACCCACGCGGGTACTCTTGTGTGGTTATCAACTTCGGTTGGTGTCCATCTACTAATTTTTAACTTCAAATTCTAATTTTAAAACTACATTAAATCTTCAATATTCATATTTCCCAAATTTTACATATCTTTTGAGAAAACCTCAGTATTTCCTCCAAAACATACGCAAAAATCACCCAAAAATTTACAAAACACCCGATAACATAGATTCATGAGATGAGCATACAGTTTTTGATTGCTTGAAACGAGTGGCGGAAAAATGGCATTCAGGTTAAGTCCCGCCTTAATTCCTACTGCGTACTGTTTGTCTCTAACGCGACATCCTTCAGTTTACAAACCCAGGGATCCGTCTCTAACCCTACATATATAGAGCGGCTGTGGATACGAAAAATTTAAAAATATCAAGAGAAAATAAAAAAATGTCTACATCTTATTTCCTAACGGAACATATTTCCACTGTATTTCCAAAACCATGGACCTCCGAGTCCTGTTCTGCACTGTTTTCTTGGCTGCCGCCACGTCACATCTTATATATATGTGCCAATCATAACAGTATTTTAAAGTGTTGTGTTTTTAACACGAATAACATTTTTTAATATTTTTTTAAACAGCTATTAAACGGTGTTTACTGTTTTATTTGCCTTTCTCTCAGCTGTTTAACTTGTCAAGAACAAAGACGCGATAGACGCGCGATAAATCTCCTTCAAAACAATTTGAAGTGTTTTTCGGTGATCAAATATGAAGTCATTAGAAGTCCGTGAAAGCTAAAAGATGTCTCTGATGGTCTTCTTGCATTAGGTAGTTTTAGGTAGTTTTTTTTAGGTAGTTTTTAGGTATTTGATGTAAAGCGCTTTTGAATATGCTTATAATATTAGCGCTATAGATCGTTTTCAGTCACGTGACCACCTTACAATTGGCCGCCATATTGGTGCACATCACATGCACATGTAAACACGAAACACTAAGCTAAAAAATGGTTTTATGCTCGATTTTTGGCTGTGGGACGCAAAGTGTCCGTGATAAAGGAGTTTCTATGGCAAGAATACCTTCAGTTATAACTAATCAAGGTGAAGAAGTGAGGAAACGTTCCGAGGAGAGGCGAAACAAATGGATATCCATCTGCGATCAGTAGAGAAGACCTCACAGACACCATTTTGGAGCACGGCCGAGTCTGTGGCAAACATTTTATCTCCGGAGAAGCGGCAAAACTGTGGGATAGTTACGATCCAGATTGGATTCCAACCAAAATCTAGGTCATGAGAAATGTGATTCTGCCGAAAAGCTTCAAGCCGATCTAGAAGCTGCCGCGAAGCGAGATGAGAGAGCCAGAGATCGTGAGCTGAAACGTGTTTCGGCAGAACATGAAATTTGGTTGTAGGCCTCGAGACTTCGGAAAGATTGAAATTACTTTTGCGTGTAAAAGCTCAGTGGTCTCGAGAGCCAAATAGCAAAGCAAATCAGTCGATTCAACCGGCGGAAGGCAGTCGGATTCGAAGCGTTTCCCCTCTATCAAAACAGGATCGATTCGAATCGATCCCGAGATTTTCTTTAGATAGCGCTCTCCGACTTTTACATCCAGCTTTTTAGCGTAATCAGATATTGGACATGGGACTATATTGTCTGGATCAGACGAAGGAATATAATTTTTTTCGCTAGAAGCCATTAAACTGGAAGGAATTATAATTTTATACTATGTTTGCATGTATTAGTAGCTGAAACACGTGACTCAGATGTGCACCAACATGGCGGAAATTAATTATGTGACGTCACGTGAAAACGATCTATACAAATTTATATTTATTATTACAGACAGAACATACAGTTAAAAAAAAAACATCTAGAGATTCAAACTCAGTTCATGCGACAAGTCGAGCCATTATGTTAAACCAAACATGCTCAGTCTTTTTTCATGGTCGCCACTGAAGGGACATTTTGTTGTCGGACAGTTTTTTTTAAATAAATAACTCTTCTCTGTACAAATTATTTTGCCTAATGTCCTTAAAATAAGGAAAATTCGACATTAACAAGCTCACAGTTTTCCCCAAGAACTAGCCAAAAAAATTCGATATATTCAAGTTTGGTTTATTACTGACGTACGAACAAAACATCGTTTGGCCCCGAGCATGTATCCGTTTTATCGGGGCTGCATGGCCGTATAACCTCACTGCCGGAGTAGTCGATTACAACCGATGACACATTACTGGTGCACTCTCGGTTCAATCATGTCTCCCTCCCGTTCAATGTTGTTTTAAACCTAAAACACACTCTGGACAAAGAGTGCGCGCTTATTCTCGACTCCTATCCAACATTGGACAGGATAAGGGGGAGGGGATAGTGTTCCAACGGCTTATAACACCGATCGTAGCAGTTCAAGCTCGATCAAGCTCGTTTCAATATAATCTAGGAAACGCGAATCCCATCTCGTAAAACTAAATTGTGATCACTAAATTATGTCCACAAATTTCCTCCTCCGTACTTACTCTAATTTAACACCGAGGTATAAATCATTCTTACCTGATTGTGAGAGATGTTAAGACAACCAACTTAAACCGAGCTGAATTTCCCTCGACGCAGTACCAGAGATGAACCAAGCTATATAACACAATGGCAGAAGAATAATTGCTTATAGCGTGGCGAAGTTATTGTCTTGTGATCATCTTTTAAATGTTTGTTAAATGAAATATGCTTCGTGCATTTTAATTACTTGTCTTCATTCCCGCAAAAAGTTTGAAACACCATGGAAACGTAACAAAAACTAACCAATGGTGGTATCAAATGAGAAAACATAAATTTATTCCTCTTGGACGTTGGTGCGGAGAATTTGAGACAAAAACAAAACAGCTTTAAATCCGGTATATATAAGATAGCAAAAACACGGCGATTGTCGATTCTCCTTCCCTCGTTGAACAGTCCAAAACAAGATCGTGAACAGAAAAGGCGTACACACAGATGTCAGGAGACTATAAACGAACTCCAGTCGATCTCGCAGTTTTCTTTTTACCCCATCCCCACCGCGAGCCTATTCATAGGCTATAAAGCTTGGTAATCACCCTCGCATCCCAAAAATAATTAACCCCATCCCAGTCACGAAGACCTGCGAGTCACGTGTCGGGACTCTGTTGCGATCAACCCGTGGCGAGTTTTTCGTGTTCTGTTGGTAACTTCAGTGAAGACCGTTTTCGTTTGGTTTCAGCGGTTGTGAATGATCAACCAACCGACACCAATAAACCAGGTTGAAATGGTTGAAGTTTTCCAATAAAACACTATTGATATCATCAAGATTTTATTTGTGGACATTTCATCAATAATTTTCACAAGCGGACCGTTTGCCTGGAGACTGAAAATCGTGGGCGAAAGATAGCCTGTGTGTGTGTAAATTCACACTCCGGGCAGACTCGTACCCAGTCGCTATCAGTATCAGTATCGAATTGCGGTCGTTTCGCCTACGAATGGTTTCGCTAACGTCCAGTTCGCTAACGTCTTAGGTTTAGTTCGCTAACGTATTTTTTCTTCGTACACAAGTTACACTAGCTAAGTTACACGTACACAAACTCGGATCGCTTTTATAGTCGTCAAACTTATGATCGCCATTTTGGTTTAAACAGCGCGCGTGCTTTATGAGAGTACAAAGCACGGGAGCTCACGACATCCGCCGAGTTTGTTTTGAAAATAAACCAAATGTGTGAACAGAAGTCTGACACTGTTTATCGATCATGAAGTTTATCGTTCATGAAGAAAAAAGACGTTCCCGATATAAAGTCGAGTTAGCGGGAGGTTTGAGTTATCGAGGGTAAAATTAGTAAGAAAATGACCTGAAGGGGAATCGGAAAAGGTTCGAGATAGCGGGAGGTTGAGTTATCGGGATTCAACTAAAAGTGTTACGAAGGGAGTTTGATGGTCTAAACACAGGACTTGACTTACATATCGGACGTTAGCGAACTGACATAGTACGTTAGCGAACTAACCTAAGACGTTAGCGAACTGGCTTTAGACGTTAGCGAAAACCACTCGTTGGCGAAACGACCGGCTTCCTCAGTGTCTGGTTAGAAACAATTTAGCCGGGAGATTAATTATGCGGCGCGTGGGGCGTTCTGGGAATGAGCAAGAAAAAGTAGTATTTGTCTTCGATCCTTCCCATGACTCACCGCGCGCCTCGATCTACTCTCGTATCCAATCTTCTCTCATCTCCAAAACACACAAATAGCGACTGGGTACGAGTCTGCCCTCCGGGTAGTCCAAGTGTCAGCCGTCTCCTCGCCCCAACTTCCCGCGACACTTCAGAGTTCAGTTTCCGATTCAATTTTTCGTCTAATACAAAGTCGTAACAAATGGAGCAGGCTTTACCATAGACACGACATGTACACGAAAAGTTCAAGGGAACGAGTCAGAAATAAACAACACGAATAGAGGTGTTGCCTGATTGGTCGGTTTAACAAAAGCCTGTGTATTATTATTATTATTATTGTAGCCAGGCTTTTGATTTTTTCGCGGGAAAAACAACGCGGGAAAAACAACCCGCGAGAGACTCGCGAGTTACGACCCGAGCCACGCAAATCTCCACGCGACCCAGGAAAGAAAAGAAACTGTTTTCGCCCCATAAAACTTGTTAAAGGACTCTTGTGTGTGAAGGTCATCAGTGCAGCAAGGGTGAACTGAGATCATTGGAGGCCTCAGTTCAAAGCCTCTTTCACACACAAAAATAGCCTGCGAATACAGCCGCCTTCCATCGCGCCCCGCTTGTAGCGTCTCATGGTACGCTGCAAGCGGAGCGCGATGGAAGGCGGCTGTATTCGCAGGCTAACACAAAAAAAGTTGTTGACAATATATTTATTCTTCTTGCGTTGAATTGAAAAGCGCACCTCTTCAGCTACATGTGGTGAGCTTTACCAAACTAAGAAGCTGATAATAAAACATTACCTACACGTAGCCATGCAGTTATAACATCTAAACTCAATCAGATAACAACCATTCTTAACTGACATTACAGCACTACGATAATGAGTGCGGATGGTTTATATATAAATACACTATACAAAAGGAATTATTGGTAACACAATTTCATAGGCAAACTACAAGTTAATTACAGTCGAAGCTCTCTGAGCGGACACTCTCGTAAGCAGACAGCTCTACTTACGGCCGTCTTAAAGGGACACTGTCCTGATTTTAGCATGATTTGGGGAAGCTCAGAAACATGATCTAGATCACAGGAAGTTGATCAATAATGGTTTGATTTTGTAGAATAGCACTCGACAAATGACAGGAACCCATTAGCAAGTGAGGATGACAAACGACAGCGAGGATGGAAATGGATTGCAATATGGATTTTTGAAAAAACGTCAGGATGTCAGTTTTTCAGTTTCAAATTTGGCTCGGAAATCTTTGAAATTTTGCAAAAATTTTGTTGCAGTATGGAATTTCTTGAAGAAATTGCTTTTTATCATTTAGTTAGAGTTTATTAAGTTCTTATTCCATAGATTTAGGGACCATTTCATGCATTTATAACAGTTTTGAGCAAATACGCCGGGACAGTGTCCCTTTAACAAAACCCTGTTTGAACTCCAGCTCATACAAACTGTATTAACACATTCCCGTAAGCGGCCAGCTCCAGTTGCGGACCCTTTTTCTGCTTCCCGAGGGCGTCCGCTTATGTGAGCTTCGACTGTATTATCTTTTGCCAAACTGAAGGGCGTTGAAAGCCAACTCAAGTTTGAACACAAATCACGTGACACAACAGGGCAATATAAAAAGGCCTAGGAGATATTTAGCAGGAGAAGACCTGCATTAATGTGTACAGCGCCTAAAAAGTCGATGAAATCCTAGCTTTTTGATCTGGAACGAGATCTTGTCGGTGACTGCTGGGGTGAGCGTTGGGGTGACTGCTGGGGTGACTGCTGGGGTGAGTGTTGGGGTGACTTGGCTTGAGGGGCTGGCTTTGTAGGAGAAGCAGATCGGGAGCGGCGAGATGAGGACCTGTTCTTTGTGCGAGATTTGGATCCTGACCGCGATCTGGAACGAGAACGTGACCTTGAACGGCTCCTGCAAAATAAATGTTAGTCAGTAAAAATCAATTAATTGCCTTGTTTTTCTAACAAGCTTGGCAGTTGGCACAGTCACCAAATTAAATGCCGGCTAAAAGCCTCACCTCCTTCTCCTTCTTCTCTCTCTGCTGTGGCTCCTACTTCGACTTCGGCGGCGACGACTCCTAACGGGAAAAACAACAAAACAGAAACGTCAGTCAAGTGAAAGGGACTGAGAGAATAATATTGACCCTTCAGACCCAACCAGGACAGTCAGGTGCAGTCAATTACAGAAGAAAGAGACCGGAAAAAATCTTGATTCCCCTTACTGTATACCACATGTTGTTTCATAGAAGTTCTAAGAATTAATTAATTTGGTGTTGCACAAAGACATAGTACTTCAGTTGCAGAGTTTTTTTTAATTATTTCCAACACCTGTGGGGGGGGGGGGGTGGGGGGGGGGGGGGGCAGGAAGGGGGGTCTGAACTTCTTACTTCCCGAAGGAATCCTGCTTCCCCCTCTCTCTTCTCCCACCACTCTCATAGACTTCCTGCCCTCCCCCCCCCCCCCCCCCCCTCGCTACTACAGCTCACGTGAGGAGGAATTAGACTACATGTATGACCACTCTTAATAATTATTACTCTTACACGTAAGAAATACACAAGGAACTTTGCTTTCACAATACAAAGTTATAGCCAGGAAATTCCAAGATGAAATCATTATACATACCTTTCTTTTTCCCTTTCTCGCTCCCTTTCTCTCATTCTTTTCTCTCGTTCACGTTTCTCCTGTTCTCGTTCCTTTTCCCGCTCTTCACGTCGACGCGTGCGCTCCATTTCTCTGTCGGCACGCTTTTTTTCCACTCCATCCTAAATTAAAACAACACAAAATGCAGGGTTAGAGGCAAGGTACACATCTCTAAAGATTGGAGTCTTCAATTCACAATATATACCTGTAGCTCTTTCAGTCTGTCACGAATTTTGATGAAGCCCATGTGAAGTTTTCCTCCAAAATGATCAGCCAACCTGGTTGAACAATGAACGGGACTGATCAGCAAAGACACAACCAGAACAATACAAAAATGTATAGAGACCAGTATGGGGTGGGTTTAAAAGGGTTTAGGAGAAAATGTCATGTGAAAAATCACTGTACAGGGATACAATGCAGATGACCATGCTGTATACAACCAACCACCTTCTAATGCTTTTACGGCCACTTTCTTTTGTCCCAAAGAAAAGCTCACTCAGTCATTTTCTTACTTTAAGAACATCATTACCGATGTTAGGACCAGTAATCACCTACATGTAAAATAGCACGACGTAGTGTAGCGACTTTAACCCTTTCACTCCCAATCTAGTCAAGCTTGAGTCAATAAGTCAGTGAGCTTGTGGTTCTAACTTTAAGTCTGTGGATGAAACCCTAGTGTGTGACCATTCAAATGAAAGCTATTGAGCAGTACTTTCATGTGGTAGTTTATTATGCTGTACATGGTGGTTCTAACATTTAAGTCTGTGGATGAAACCCTAGTGTGTGACCATTCAAATGAAAGCTATAGAACAATACTGTCATGTGGTGGTATAGGTTTTTGACAAATTTTAAGATTTTTTTACTCAATTTTCAGCTTAGCACTCTTGGAGTGAAAGGGTTAAAGATAAATGAGGTTGCTTATTTCACCTGCGGTCGTTGTCGTACAAGCTGAGGTATGCAGCACACACCTCACAAACTCTCAGCTTCTGCTGCTGAAGAGAGGATGATGGAAGAGTCTCTCGATATACATCCTGCATGTAAATAAACAAACACAATCAATTGGATCTAAAATTCTTTCAGAGTAATTGTAGCACTGATCTTGGTATTGATGATAGAATTGACAAATCAAAACCAGTCACATCTTCCTTATGAAGCTAACAGAATTTTAGTGTGAACAAAACTGCCATTCTTTGAATGAAATATTCAGTACTGGTATTCAAAATGAAACTCAATCCAAAACTTATTGTGCGAATCAGAAAAGCATGAACATTTAAGCTTTCCTATGCCAAAAATTGATCTACATTGTATTTTTTTTCTGTATCACAAAGCTTTTCTGCAAAAAGAGTAAAATTTGAGTTTCCTTACTATTCTTCTTGCGGTTTGATCATGTCAAAGTTAAATCAAAGTGTACACACTTTTTTGATTTGCACAGTAATGTTGATTGGATTATTAATATGATGTTTAACCAGTTATGTATCATTGTAAAAATGTAACTCCAGTTTACACATGACTAGGAGTATTGCTACGCCCCTGGATGGGATGCTAGTCCATCACAGGTAGCCTGAACTGTAGACCTTGCACTGATCACAAAAGTGCCTCTCCCTACCTCTGCTATTCTTTTCTTTGATTTCAATTCTTCCACCTCTTTCATGAGTTCCATTGACTCGTCCACTTTGCCCTCAGCCCCTGCAGCAATGACCACACAACAGTTCAAGAATACGTTCACAAGATCCAGACACATACACCATCTCTTATTTTTATATTTGAATAAAGTAATATTGATTGATTGATATGTTCTCCAGCACCTTAGCCTTACAATTATTTCATACACATTCACAGGGCTGTCATTAGGGATGGACCATTTTTTTGGGGGAGGGGGGGGGGGGGGGGGGGGGGGGGGTTGGGAAATTACCAAAAAAAAATTCCTGCACAGCAAAAGTAGAGAAAAAAATTGTGCTCACTCACTCATTCACAAGCAAAAGGTGAAAACATTCTTGCATAAACTCAAGACGGAAAAGAAAATTCACAACAACAACAAAAAAAATAATAATAAAATGGTCGGCCATCCCTTAGTAGGTTTATCCTGATGGTTTTTATTTGAAGAAAAAAAGGGAAACAAGGGTGATTGTGGGTACATACCCATAGCTTCTGCTTCAGCAAGCTTTTTCCCAATCTGTTCAGCCAGGTCATGAACTGCTTGGGCCTAAGAAAAGAAATCAGCTTGATTTAACAGCACATCATGCAAACCAAATCCTTACCAATATTTACGTGAGTACAGATCAAATAATATTGTTCGGTCATAAACTCACAGACAGAAAGTTAAAAGGACTCATAAAACATTTGGGGGAATTTCACCTGCAAAGAACAGTTTCATACTTTACTAGCTGTATCTTTTTATGACATACATTGCCAAGTAGCTTGTGTATGTAAGAGTGCCAAAGTACAATTTGACAATTTGAAAATAAAGATGAAAATGAAAAAAAAAAAAAAAATTCACCAAATTTGTCAAAAACACCACATGAAAGTACTGCTCAATAGCCTTCATTTGAATGGTCACACACTAGGGTTTCATCCACTGACTTAAACGTTAGAACCACCTTGTACAGCATAATAAACAGTACCACATGAAAGTACTGCTCAATAGCTTTCATTTGAATGGTCACACACTAGGGTTTCATCCACAGACTCGAAAGCTAGAACCACCTTGTACAGCATAATAAACAGTACCACATGAAAGTACTGCTCAATAGCTTTCATTTGAATGGTCACACACTAGGGTTTCATCCACAGACTCGAAAGCTAGAACCACCTTGTACAGCATAATAAACAGTACCACATGAAAGTACTGCTCAATAGCTTTCATTTGAATGGTCACACACTAGGGTTTCATCCACAGACTCGAAAGCTAGAACCACCTTGTACAGCATAATAAACAGTACCACATGAAAGTACTGCTCAATAGCTTTCATTTGAATGGTCACACACTAGGGTTTCATCCACAGACTCGAAAGCTAGAACCACCTTGTACAGCATAATAAACAGTACCACATGAAAGTACTGCTCAATAGCTTTCATTTGAATGGTCACACACTAGGGTTTCATCCACAGACTTAAGTTAGAACCACCTTGTACAGCATAATAAACAGTACCACATGAAAGTACTGCTCAATAGCTTTCATTTGAATGGTCACACACTAGGGTTTCATCCACAGACTTAAAAGTTAGAACCACCTTGTACAGCATAATAAACAGTACCACATGAAAGTACTGCTCAATAGCTTTCATTTGAATGGTTACACACTAGGGTTTCATCCACAGACTCGAAAGTTAGAGCCACATTTTATTGACTAAGGTTTGACTCTGGGAGTGAAAGGGTTAATAGTACAGTTACATGCATATGCACCTTCTCTCAAAAACTTTACAGTCACTGTGATAGGTCTTTCCCCTCCCTCTCCCCAATCTCTCCTCATTTTTACACCTAATTTGCATAATTATCACATGTCACGCTCGTGCCAAGGATCTGAGGGGAAAAGACCGACTGCTCGCAGTCTTTAGATTTGGTTGTGGCGAAGAGATTAAATACAAACCTCTGGAACAAGATTATGATCATCTTGTGTCTCCTCAAGCCTTTCTTTGATATTTGAATTTTTCTATCACAGTCCTTGATAAAAGACTGAAGATGTTCCATTTGCTGGTAAACAATTTAAAAAAAGCGTTATTAGCTCACTATCGAATCATTTAAATGGGAACTGGAGATAGATGTAGAATAGATGTTTCATAGATGTGGTTCAAATTTTTTTTGGTTTAAAATTTTTCAAACCAGTTTGATTTTTATTTTCCTTTGTCTAATATTCATTACCATAATCTGTAACAAAGGAAAATAAAAATCAAACTGGTTTGAAAAGTTTTAAACCAAAAATAAATTTAAACCACAACATTGACAGCATATCATTTGACCCATCACAGTCAAAATGGCTGAAGTATTTGACTTAAAAAAAATGAATTTCTTTTTTTTTCCAACAAGTTATGTAGATAAATGCTAGGAAAGAAGGGCATTTTGACTGTTCAATGGTCATTCTCAAGTTCAAGAAAAAATATTGGTGTTTCTAAGTGTTTTGCCAACATTGTACAGGGGTGGAGAGGGGCAAGATGTGTGAAAAACAAGTGTTCTAACAAATATGACGATGCTTACAAGTAGCTTACGGCACCTTACACCTTACTTACATCTATATCATATCCATAGTCTCTTTTCTCTGCCGCAATCTCATAGTCTGCCTTCAGGGCAGATTCGTGAATCTTGCTACATGGACCAAGGTCCATTTTCTGCAACAAAACTAGTCAGTAAAATTTACCGCAAATAACAAGCGGCTAAATATTCATGTAGAGTACAAAAAATATATTTTTTTATAGAAAAAAGGTTCACTTAGAAATGGCTTTTTGCACAGTTTTAACTTACAGTTTTGAAGATCCACTGCTCTTCATCGAATAGTATGAAAGGGATACAACAAGACTTAATCAGGGAAACGACTAAAAGAAACAATCCTTTTATACAGTATTTTATACAGTATTTAATAGAGTGGTAAAGTGTGACATCACAAATTTGCAAATTATTTTTATCAAGCCTCAAAATCCCATAATTAGATCAAGATTGCTGCTGTATGATCAGCCACAAAATTTCAATTTGTTAGCACGAATAGAACAGAAGATACAGAGGTTCAAAGTTTGGTACCGTCCCATACAAACCTCTCTAATTTTGCACCTGTTCTAAACTGAAGGAACAGATGCAAAATTAGAAGGGTTTGTATGGAGAAATTAAAACCTGAAGTGGCCATATCTCGGCCACAAATGGCAATGGAGAGCTAATTTTTGGCCAGTGGGTGTTTTTTAATTGGCATGCTTTCTCCGAATAACTGATCAAATTTCATAATTTCGCAAATTTAATTTTTGTGATGTCATAACTTTAGTACTCTATATATAAAGAGTGATATGATACCTTCTAAAACTAATGGTAAACAACATTTTGGGACTATCCTTGTTTCGTGCTAGTGAATTAACCTCAGGGCTAAGGAATCTTCCTATCAGATTGTCAAAAGGGTTACACTGAGTACTAAATATCTCAATAATGACAACATGTAGCACTTCTTGGCAACTTCTCCTGTACATATCAGGATATCAGCCCAGTTCATGACTAAACATTTGGACAAGTCCTTTCTTGCAAAAGTTCAAAAATCATGACCTGTCACAGGCAATCACTAGCAGTACACTCAGCTGCACTGTACATGTAGCACGTCAAACACACAATGCACCAAATAACATTCAGATTGCCGGATGAATCCCATTTTCAAAATCCAGCTTTGATTCAATCTCGTTCCTAGAACCCTTGTTACACTTAACCAGCGGCAGGAAAGGGCAACAAGGACCAGGCTCTGGGATAAAGCGCTCCGCCATGACAAGATTCTTGGACTTCCGGTTTTACTGCGCATGTGTGTGTCCCTCTGAACTGCTCCTTTTTCAATAAAAATTCTTTTTCCTAATTTATCTACAGAAAACTGAATAGCCTCGTGGAATAAAGACTCCATGTTCGAATCCATGTCAAAAAGGGAGTCACACACACATGATTCTTGGACATGCAGTTTATGTCATGGCAGAACGCTTTATCTCAGGGTATCTTATTTTCCATTCAGTTGAATAAGGGTAACAAGGGCTCTGGGAACGAGATTGGCTTTGATTAAAATGTCATTTTCTGCATATACAATGATACATAATTTATCTTTACAGCTATAATCAGTTAAAACAAGCTGCTCACTGTGTTGTTGAAGAGTTCATGAGGACAGAGACCCATAAGGAAGCTCTTGCACACACGGTCATCAGTAAACTTGATTTCATCTTCAGGTCGGGCACCTAAAAGGATGCAAAGACAACAAATACAACATTAATACCAGCCAAATAACAAGAGGAAGATTTCATCAAGTTTTCTGCTTCAAACATGTCAATAAAAATGCCGAAAATACTGTAAATCTTCCATTTAACCCCAAACATTTGCTTGACATGCACAATAATTTTACAATTTATTAATTATTTCGATAAGACCAATGTAGTGTATAGCCAAATATACACTTGCTATAGTAATTTCATTTAACTGTACACTGTATATATTTATTGAATCATAACCACAGAAGGAGACAGGAATCACTTGTATAGATCTACTCATTTCAGTCCTTAATTAGTGGAAATACAGTTAAAAGGATCACAGGGGATCACTGTGGAATTTGACTTCTTTTGAATTTTTTTGTTTTTTTTGTTCAAATAATTATTGAGATCAAGTGCAATTTCTTAAACAGCTGAATAATTTCTCTGAAGCTTGTACATTATTTCAGGCACTTTTCAAGGACCATTACTCTTTGAAACGTGTACAAGAGGCATTACAAAAGGAAGACAGTAACATGTAACCAATAGAAATCAAAACAAACATCACAGTGACTATCTACAGTATTCTGTAAGGGGGCTAAATAGATTATTTATGTATTTTTTGATACGCATGGATGAAGAACACAAAAATTTAAATACACAAGAAAATTGGTTTTGGGTTGTGTGAAACTGTGTTTATATAACAAATTTCATTCTTTAAAACAAAACAGAAGGGCAATCATTCTGGACATTATCTGACTGAAAATTCATATGTTATCGCTTGTTGCTGGAACTAAAATCAAACAGCAGTCCTGCTTGATATCATAATACAATTTTTGTATGGAATACAATAAAAAGTAATCGCTGATATTTTTATTCCAAAATGTTTTCACATATTTTAGGAAATTATTGACCAGTTCTCCAGTCAATGCTGTGTTAACTCACTCAACACAAGTTGGAAGCAAAAAAATTGTCCGAGAGAGAAATAATTTTGGTCAAAGTATAGAATGTGAGTTATATCCAGTGTAATGATTCAGAAGCAGTCCTCAACTTTATAGTGAAGAGCCAAATACTTGTAACTGTTCAAAAGATTATTAACTACATATAACCTTCCCACCACCATAATACAATAAACTATCTGTCCCTACTTACGTACGTCGCCCTACTTACGCATCCAATGACTTGCTCACAGACTACATGTACATGGCTATCAGTGAGCCTTGTTTGAGAAAGCATTCAATACCTAGTATTAATGGGGAACGTCATGGGGAACTCCCGTAATACAGTATACATATACATTTTGGCAAAATTGTAGAATACCCAGCAACTTATTTGCATTTCGTTGAATACAAATCAATGGCGCCGATTGTTTTTTTTTGTTTTGTTTTTTGTTTTTTTGTTTTATGGCGCCGATTGTTTAATCTGCAAAGAGTTCCGACACATGTAAATAAGGTGAATCGAAGTTGCGGGGTATTCTGCAATTGCTCCGACATTTTAAAAACACACTGTATGTGGTGATAGCCCAAGCCATCAAGCTAAACGAGACAGGTGCTAAATATAACATTTACTGCTAAAAGGGATATTTGGAAATGTGTTTTTCAAAGCTCGTACAATGAATAGGGTATACATGTATACAGTGTATGTATGCTATAGGTTACAGTTTCATATGAAGTGCATATATTTTGCACCTATGATCAACTTTACCACAGCAAAACAAATATTCTAACACAATTTAGTGTACGTTTTCAGCTCAAAATACAGTATATTTGAATTTTCCCAATAAACATCTGTCTATACTGTATGTATAATAAATTGGCTTTGCACCACACATGCATATAAATATTTTTTTCTACATTGTCATGTGCATAATAATTATTATTTTCATATTATTGTGTCAGTTTTAAACCAATAGCAAAATGACAACAGAGGCCTGCTGTTGCAAAGCCTCTCAGAGTCTAGAAGTGGCCTGAGTTAATTTTTTCATGGAAAACTCTCCTCAAATTTTATTTAAACTTGCAGTTTTTATTTCCCGTTCCATATAAGCTTAAATTAAACCATTTACAATAGAAGCTCGTGTAAAGATGTGGTCAATACGGTGTAGCAACGCAGAACGTTCATCCGAAGTTGGCTTCCCTATTCCAAACAGGTGCTGAACACTATTTTACTCTCTACATAAGCTTACATGTACTCTCTACGTACAGCTGAGCACGAGCAAAGAGAATTCGAAAAGTTAAAACAATGTGAAAGACAAAAACTCACTCCTCTTGATTGAGCTAGCGTCGACATCACAACTGAGTTTTCTATTTTGTCAGTATGCAAAAATAACCCAATAAGACTCAAACGGAACAAGCGTGTACTGTAAAAATCAACCTACAGTAGCGAACTACTAGTTTCACTTTTACATGGCATATTTTGTACTCACCGTCCCTCTGTGTTCCCATTAGCTCGTCTAACATCTTTTTCATTTGTTCTTGCGCCGTCATTTTGTCTGTAGACTGCCGAAAATGGCAGAAAAATGCTGCTACTAAGTACTTCAATTTCCCAAGGTTTCCACAAAATGGCGGTTGTGAAAGCCTTGCTGCAGCTGAAGGCGAATGCAAGGCATTCTGGGAGTCACATAGTGCATTATGGGATTGTGTGCGAACCAGGGACGGGGGAGGCTGGGCCGGGAGAGTTTCATCCCTTCTTCCCTTTTATTTATTTAAAGCAGGGGCGGGGGAGAACACTCTGCGACGCCTGGGACTTTTTTTGTTCCGAATCATCCAACAAAATATGACGTCACATCCGGTAAAAAGCGCCTCACAGAGTCGTTTTCGCGAACTATCGAAATCCAGTTTCGAGTAGGCATGATTTCTTCGTTTTTTGAACGTATGGTTTGGTTGCATTTTATACTGTGGATATAAAGAAGTTGCAGAGATATTGCTTCGACTTATTCAGCAAAAATTTCGGCAAAAGAGAAAGGTTTAGTGTTGTTTTGAAGGCAAATAACACAACGCGAAGTGACGTGTCATGGCGGATATTTCACGTCTCAAAACAAGTGACGTTCCATCTTTTGCCTCTAGTAGTTCCTGATTCTGTGATAACATCGATTTCTATAGCCCACTCGATTTACAACATCATGGATGAAACATTGGTGGTCATAGTATGTAGTGTATACTCCGGGAAGGTAATTAACACTCGCCGTAAAGTGTTGGAAACCGATGTCGTTGCTCTTGGCCCGTGTGAGCTTACTTGAAAACACAAGAGAAATCTTATACCGAAGGTTGGTATTTTCTTTTCCTACATCTCCTTGTTGTTTCCAGTAAGACACAATACATGTATATTCCGGCTTCGGGGTCATCAGTCGGTTTTGTTCCGTGAATTAATTTTAATTATCAAAGAAACAACCATTGAATCCAGAGAATCAGAAATAATTATTCGAATAATGTCATGTGTGTTCTAAATTAAAACTTTTACTTACTTCTACTGTACAAAGTAGGTCCTTATTAAAGTTTAAAAAGTTTTGAATCATAAAATCTCTTAGGGCCTGTTTACATGGAGGGAGGTTGACCCGGGTACCCGGGTCACCCTCCTAGCCGGGCTACCCTGGGAGGGCCAACTTTTCATACATTTCTTTACAAAGCACACTGAAGTGTTTACATGACAGACAGGGTCACCCGCCTACCCGGGTCACCCTGTCTGCTTGCCAGGGTGACCCGGCTAGGCGGGCTATCTTTTCTGCATGTAAACGGTCAATCTGGGTCACCCTCCTAGGTGGGCTATCTCTGTTGACTTGAAAACCCGTGATAATGGCGGAACAAGCAATAAAAACAGCAAACTCGCCGCTATAGCCTTTCTTCTTGCTGCCATGTTTGTTATGTAGTGCTTTTAAACGTAAATAAATTGCGCCGTTGCAATAAAAATAGTCCGCCAAAATATGAGCCCGCCAAAACAAGAGCCCACCCCAAAAAGATAGCTCGCCTATATGATAGCCCGCCCTAATAGCCCGCCCATGTAAAGGCGGGCTATGTTTTAGCCCGGCTAGGAGGGTGACCCGGGTACCCGGGTCACCCTCCCTCCATGTAAACAGGCCCTTAGTATAAAATACAGGCTGCAGATTGAATGTCGATTGCAGGCTGGGCATAAAAATATGTAGATTAGGTATAAAATGCCCAGGGTGCATTTTACTTGTATAAGCTGGGTACATGAAATCTGCCATGGGTTTCAAAAGTATGTGGTGTATTGGTATGCGATCTTTGGCATATATACTGGTGTGTAATCAAGGCAGTGGTTGAAGTATAAAGCTCACAACAGCCTTTAGAAATAGGTTTTGCAAAATTTTATTTAAAAACAGACTTATAATATTTTGGTTAAAATGTATAATATTATGTTTTTGATTTAGATCAGTGAAAAAGAGTTACAGTGCTGCATGCCCTACTGTTGTTGACATCAGGCCCATAGAGAGGATTTTGAATGGGGGGAGGGTGCGTTAGAGTGGCAAAGTTGGGATTGTACGAGGTGTGAGCTACTAGGGGGTCTCCCTGGGAAATTTTGAAAGATAATTAGTTGTCCGAGACTGCATTTCGTGCGTTTTGAAGTCAGTATGATATGAAACCAGGCAGCCAAAATTGAATGTAAAAACATTAATATTTCTGGGAAAGAATACTAAAAATACATTATTATTGCAGACCCTCGATTAAAGACATTTTTAAGCCAAAGGAGTGCATATTTGGATGAAGAAACTGACTCGCTTGATGTTGTCTCTGTCGATGAAGATGATATGTAAACATGTTCAAAGCTGCGATTGTTTTGATTCAGACTTCATTTTCAAACTACACCTGTCCACTGTTATCGAATGAGCGCAAGCACTACTATTTCACTTTCTTTTGAACCGTTGGTCCACTACAGGTGGACCTCCACAGCCCGTGGGGGGTGCGGACGCACCCATCGCACCCCCCTCCCTACGGGCCTGGATCAATGATTGATATTGTTTTTGTCTGACACAAGGTTAGACGGCAGCCGGGCCTGTAGAAAATTTTGGAGAAAATAATTCCTTGTAACTGAAGGGCACCCATGTGCCCTGTCTATGACAGCATTGAGTCAAAAAGCCCATACCCTGTTTATGAATCTAGGTCGAAAACCCATACCCTATTGGGTGGCACATCCCAGTATAGGCCATATATGGGAGTACAACCCCCCCCCCCCCCCCCCCCTCGGGATCTTGACAAGACAGCTTATGAAGAAAAGTCTATTAACCTCTATTGATATTATATTATATCAATGACCACATTTAAATTGGTCTAATTTATTAAAGTATTGTATTGTCTAATTGCCCCACAATCCTGCGTCCAAAAATTACAGGGGCATGGTTGTGAATGGATGAATGAGTGCCAAAAACATTGGACAATAAAATTAAGTCAAAATATTGCTTCGCTTTGCATTTTTAAGTGTAAGCAGTCCTACCAATCAAAATGAGCTGACTGTGCAATGGTCTAATCCACACAACTTTAAAAATTGACATTCTGGTATTTACAACAGCAGTATTTAGCATACTAGTTGCTTATACTGATGCACATAAAACATCAACATAATCAACAATCATGGAGGAAGACCTGTAAAAAACTTAATAAAACAAGAGAGCCTGCTTAGCTATACATGTAGCTTGCAGGCTAGACCCATAATGTTTATGGCCATGAAATGTTCACTTTGGTACAAACTGGCCCTTAATTTTGATATCATAAGAAGTATGATCAGGCTTCTGCATGATTAAAAGAACATTTTAATTTGTTCCTCTACTAATAATAAATTAGTAAAGGAACAAAAGTAAACTGTTAAAATTATTTTATTCAGAACAAAATAATATAATAGCTTTTTAATGTTGACATTTTTAAAGTACCATTATGAACTCGGAAAGGTGATTGCATGTCGACACTGGGTAAGTTCAAATATTTTGAAATATGTCACATAATTTTTGATTAGACAAAGAGACAGGTTTGCAATAAATTATTGGTCAATCTGGCATTTTATACCCAGTTTGCAGTTTGCATTTTACCAGCGGGCGTATTCCATGTGCATGCCACACCAAAGTATCCTGCGAGCAGGCTATAGAGACCCCTGCTTGGGTAACGCCAACTTTCAAAATTCTATGCCTAGAAGCCAAGTCTGTTGTGAGCTTACTCCAACCACTGCCTTGATTACACGTCAGTATACGGCAAATACTATGATTGCATGCCAATACACCACACACTTTTGAAACCCATGGCAGATTTCATAAACCCTTATATTATAAAATGCACCCTGGGCATTTTATACCTAATCTACATATTTATATCCAGCTGTCAATCTGCAGTCTGTATTTTATACTGACCGTTTTGCCATAATTACATAATATATCTACCCTGAGGGATTTGATGATTCAACTTTTTAAACTTAAGGATCTACTTTGTGCAGTAGAAATAAGTTACAAATGTTCATGATGCTAAGATTAGAAGTTATACATGACATGCATATTCGAATAATTATTTCTGATTCAATGGTTGTTTCTTTGATAATTAAAATTAATTCACGGAACAAAACCGACTGATGACCCCAAAGCCGGAATATACATGTATTGTGTCTTACTGGAAACAACAAGGAGATGTAGGAAAGAAAATACCAACCTTCGGTATAAGATTTCTCTTGTGTTTTCAAGTAAGCACACACGGGCCAAGAGCAACGACATCGGTTTCCAACACTTTACGGCGAGTGTTAATTACCTTCCCGGAGTATACACTACATACTATGACCACCAATGTTTCATCCATGTTGCTGTAAATCGAGTGGGCTATAGAAATCGATGTTATCACAGAATCAGGAACTACTAGAGGCAAAAGATGGAACGTCACTTGTTTTGAGACGTGAAATATCCGCCATGACACGTCACTTCGCGTTGTGTTATTTGCCTTCAAAACAACACTAAACCTTCCTCTTTTGCCGACATTTTTGCTGAATAAGTCGAAGCAATATCTCTGCAACTTCTTTATATCCACAGTATAAAATGCAACCAAACCATACGTTCAAAAAACGAAGAAATCATGCCTACTCGAAACTGGATTTCGATAGTTCGCGAAAACGACTCTGTGAGGCGCTTTTTACCGGATGTGACGTCATATTTTGTTGGATGATTCGGACAAAAATTTCAGCAGTATTCGGCCCCCCTGATTTAAAGTTTTCTCACTAAATAAAGAGTGGAGAGGGAACATCCAAAAAACGCCATTGACACCATACGAGGGATGCTCCCCAGTAATCCCCTGTGATTGCCTTTCCCCGGCCGGCCGAGAGCTCATGGATTACTGCTCGTCTTGAGTATAAGATTTAGTTGGTTTTGCTCTGGGCAGATGTAAGTTAGAAAACCGACGAGTGTGGCGAATCTTGTCAGTATTATCCAAATGAAAATGAAAATCAATACAAGATTTTTCAGGAGGCTGATTGGCTTATTCAGAATTTTGGCTGCTTTGTGTTATTGGACATGTAGGGCATTCAGTTCCACCTCCCCCCCCCCCCCCCCCCCCTTCCCGGGTGTCCACCTCTATTAGCACAGTACAGACCATCGGCAGACGCTTGCCATGTAGCGCTCCTGAAACTCGGAAAAAGAAGAGCTTGAAACCGACAAGTGTTGTTTAATGAAGGAACAGTTAGAATCGGCTTGACTAGTAATACATCATCGCCTACAATACATACCGTAAAAGCTCTATTTAAGCCCCCGGGGGGCTTATTTAATTTCAGGCCTCAATAAGGGGGGGCTTATTAGAGAGGGGGACTTAATAGAGAAGGGGGGATTATTTCAAATCATAAATTTTCAAGAAAATTCACATTAATTTTTCAAACTTTACTATTACACCACTAACTAAAACAGAACAAGAAATGGGTTATATATGACCGTCTTACAAAGGAAACGTCATTTATACCCTAACTCGACGATAGTTTTGGAAATTAAAGACCATGTTTCCATACAAAGTGACTGAAACAACAGAAAATATTTCTTTAAAGACATTATTACATCAGTCTGACGAAAGGGGAGGGGGCTTAATAGAGAGGGGGTGCTTATTACAAAATCTCACTTCCAAAGAGGGGCTTATTAGATAGGGGGGCTTAATAGAGAGGGGGGGGCTAAATAGAGCTTTTACGGTAGATATTGAACTAGCGTGAGGTTCGTATTGGGGAAATATTGGTCGAGTTCTTTTTTTGCAAGTTTAGGACCTCGTTTTCGGCTCGATCCGTAAACTTGCAAAAACAAGAACGAGAACAATATTCCCATACGGACCGAACAAAATAGTTCAATAAAGTTTTTATTATAATGGCTTTTTTAAAACTTTGCTGATAAATTAATCCAACCGTTCTCGGCTAACGCGCGCGCGCCTAAAAGTTAAGTATATACAGGCCACTTTTGCAAAATTCGGACCTCAGAATGTACCTTTTCATCGTGGACCAATTTGCCATATAACAGATATAATAGGATGCCATTCACACTAAGTATGTTAAAAAAGATTGCAATTTAGAAGGTTCATGTATTTTACAGTAAGATACTCCAAAGTATAATTATTTTTCTTAAAAGAGTTTAATATACTTTTTCTCTGTCGTGGAACAAATTTCTTTCTCCAAACCTGCATTGCACATAACCAGTAAAATGTGGCATTAACTGGCTAAGTTTGCACAACACACACAACATTTTGTTTCTAGTGGAGTTTTCTACACGGTGACTACACATCTTTGGAGCGCACGGTTGCTCTAAGGATGTATAACGCTATCCACCGGATAAATCAATATCCAGTGGATAGCGTAGTTGGTTTTATTAGAGCAGTTTTCAATCGAGTGTCGTAGAGCGGTTTTCATTTGAGTGTCGTTAAATCAAAACCAAAACCAAAACCAAACCCAGGATTGGTTTTGGTTTAGCATCTGATTGGTTGAGTAGGCGGCGCGAGTTTTTTTTATCCAATCACAGAGCGTAGTAAAGCAAAACCAAAGCAATTCCGAATGACTTTCGACACTCTTAGCCAACGCCAAAGCAATTACAATGGCCAATCACAACAAACGAAAGCACAGAACGGACGAATGAGAACTAGTACTTGAACCAAATACCGCCAAGCGTGGGAAAACGCGTGTGACCAATTCAAGTAGCGATTGTTTTGCATCTGATTGGTTGGTTAGGTGGCACGGATTTTTAAACCAACCAATCATAGAGCATAGAAAAACAAAACCAAAGCAATGATTACTTTTGACAGTCAATTGAAAACCGCACTATAAACAAATCGAGTTAATAAAGGAAAACTAAACAGTTTAGCCTACATTTACAAATAAAAACACAAAGCCTTATTTGTCCACGACAGTGAGTTTCAGCTTAGATGGTACAAACCACGCAAGGAAGCCTCTCGGTTTCAACATACGGCGGGCAGGAAAACGTCTCACAACTCGCATAAAGCCCTCGGACATACTCAGCATCTTGCAGGAGTCCCCTGGAGTCCCGGTCGATGCAGACGACGTTCTCGTGATCCTTCCGATTAGACTGCACCGCCAGATACCCATCATACTCCCGGTGCCATCCCCGGTAGCATTCCTTGCGGGCGGGAAGCATGATTTGCACGCTGCGTGTCCTGACCAGGCACAGCACGCATGACAGGTAGAAGTAGGTACCGTGCAGCGTGCTGCGTGTCTGGTCCCGCAACAGCGCGTCACGGCTCGCCTGAGACACGTTGGCGAGCGGAGTACTGGGATCCACCTGACCAAAGTACCAGGGTTGGTTAGGCACACAGATGTAAGGGGATCCGCCGGTTCGAGCTTTCTCGTGGCGTGTGCCTGCAGCTTGCCCTGATATACAGAAAAGGACAGTCAGTATGCAGTGGCGGATACAGGGGGAGGGTCGGGGGGGTCCGGACCCCCCTATCAGACCTTAGGGGTTTTTCTGCTTTCTCTATTACCCATAGCAAAACCATCTCCAGAATCTACCAAAATGCACTTTTCAGAGCCTAAAATCTCAATTTTTTTCTGTGGGAGGCCGTCGCGCCTTTACTACTGCCGTCTACTTCCAAACATTTTCCTTCAATCTACATCAGATTTTCGGGAAAACCCTGGGACCCCCCCTATCAAAAAATCCTGGATCCACCTCTGGTATGATTATCAAGAGAATTCAGAGTAAACCGAGTGAATTTCCTACCCAGAGCCTTTCTTTCCGCTTGACCAGCGGCGTGAAACTATTTTTAACATGCGCAGTAATAAGCGAAAACTCTGGCAATCTCATTCCCAGAGCCATTGAGTCCTGGTGCTGACCAAAAGGAACGCGACCTCCAGAGAATAAGGTTGCTGGCTAATTAATGCATCGCAAGCAATTTCAAAATATTGAACAAATCATTGACATGTATTTATGAAAACTTCTAAGTTGAATGAATAAATTTAAACGAATCGACTCTTACCTGAGTAAACTATCTTGGCACCTCCCACGGGGCAGGTGGTCCTCCCCCATCGGATATACGTGAGTCCTCCCCCATCGCCCGCAGTTTGATCCCTGCCGGATGCCTCGTATGACGCAGCCTCATAGCAAGATTTCTCCACTCGCCGGCCCCTCTCCGTGACATAACACGTGGTCTCGCCAGGTTCACCTTTATCCCCCGTATTCCCCGCCCTACCGTGGATCCCGGGTTCCCCGTTCTCCCCCGGTAATCCGGCAGTTCCCCTGCTTCCCTTCAATCCTGCTAAACCTCGATCGCCTAAACAAGGAAACAAAATCATACATTTTCGTCAACAATGAAACAGTTCCGAGACAAACTATCCCACACTGCCGGAGCTTATCCCGGTTTCTGTAGCATGAAGCCGACTAGGAGTATTGCTACTCCCCCTGGATGGGATGCTAGTCCATCGCAGGTTATATTACCCCCCAGCATTTTGTCGTCGGTACCCATTTATACTCCTAAGTGGAGAGAGGCACTATGAGAGTAAAGTGTCTTGCCCAAGTACACAATACAATGACCCAGGCCAGAACTCGAACCCAGACCGCTCGATCCTGAGTTCAACGCGCTAATCACTAGGCCACTGCGTCCCCGTGTCTCAGTTTAAGCGTCACGTTATTGAGGGTCGAATTTAAAATAACGTGACATTCAAATCAATACGTCACACTGGAGTCACGCAACATGACAAGCTTCAAAACGACTCTTGCACAGTGTTTGTTCCCAGAATGTGGTGGTACAGACAATATCCTCCCCTTGTTGATGATTTTCTATATTCCTGTCACCTGTCTGCTTTACAATGTTACGATATTGTAATGAGAAATAACATGTTGATCAACGCACCCTTTACACCGGGTTCCCCTACAACTCCTTTCATTCCTCGCTCCCCTCGATGCCCCGTGAGACCATTCACACCCGGGGGCCCGGAGGACCCCGCTGACCCGGGGTGTCCATCTTTCCCCTGGGGTCCATCTCTGCCGGGGTGCCCCATCGGACCGTCCATTCCAGATCTCCCGTCACTGCCGTCTCTACCCGGCATTCCTGGATTACCCGGAGGTCCGCGCGGCGCTTGCTGATTCTGTTTCCTTGTGTACTGGTCCTGTAAGTATTGAGTTCTGTAAGAAATACACAAGAAATCATCGTCGCTATGTCACGGGGCTATGTCACGCGTGATTTCTGAGCATTATTAGACTGCGAGCAGTCCCTAGATCCCTCTTTCTTTCCGATAGCGAGCGCGAAGCGCGAGAGAGCGGAAATCTAGCGCGAAGCGCGAGAGAGTGGAAATCTAGCGCGAAGCGCGAGCGAGCGAGCGGGAATGGGCTGAGCGGAAGTGAGGCACGAACGAGCGAAAGAAGAAGCACGCGTCGGAAAGAGGAAAGGCGGCAGTCCCTCTTCTTTCGCTCGTTCGTGCCTCACTTCCGCTCAGCCCATTCCGCTCGATTTCCGCTCTCCCCCAGTCGGACTGCTCATGCATGCTCACAGTCTAGAGCATTATTTACCACTTGTTTCATACAAATAGACAGTTAACCTTTTCGCAATCGGTTTCAATCTTGTCCAATTTTGACCATCTGCACTTCATTGCGGCTTCTAGCTTGCGCAGCTGGCGATCGGTGCGATGGCAACTTCGCGAGCAGCGAGGCCGCGAGAGAGTTGGGGAGAGCTCATTTTGACGGAACACACTGCCAGCCACGCAGGCTATGCGGCTTCAAGTATTTGTTTTATGTTTTTCTATGGTTTGAAACCATTATTTAGCGGTTTCAATCTACTACTGTGTGTAACAGAATTGCCGAAAATAGCGTGACAATCTCCGCGCTTTCTTGTGTACGCGTATGGGCTTTCTCTCCGAGAAATCAAGAAAGAAGAGTGAGGGTTGATTCCCCCCCCCCCCCCCCCCCTTTCCGGAAGGAAATAGGAGACGACTACACGCAGACTAATGGTGTAGTCATTTCTATGATTTCACAACATCTCGTTAGAATATCCTCTCAACTGAAATGGCCATAAATTTGGCATCACAGCCTCCCTATTTTCTCGGCGCTAAAAAAGCGAGCGCGGAGCGCCGGGGGGAGGGGGGCGCTTGCTCCTTTTTTTGCGTCGAGGAAATAGAGAGGCTGTGAACAATCTAATCAATTTTAATCAAAGTGAACTTCAGGTTATCAGGTTATGACTGTCATTAGACTATTATTTTTCCACAAAACACTATATATGAAATAAATCATTTCCGGAAAGATCAGTCAAAATTGATGACACGACTCTCAACAAAGGGAGCTTATAAATACCTGCCCTCCACTGTGATCATTTGCTGTTGTAGCCGTAAGATGGCGTTGTGCAGATATCCCCCAAAAGCCGTGTTACCATTGACTTGCTGTCCTTGATTCGAAGACTGTCTGCGCTTTCTCACGTTCCGTTCCCCAATCGTTTGCCCAAGAGTTGTGTCTGCATCTTCTCGCATCTTTATCCTGATTTTCTCCTTTGTCGCAGCTTGAATCGTCTTCCGCTTTGCTATTTCTGCCGTTGTATTCTGCGATTCATCTGGCTTTCCATTCTGAGGGCAGCTGCATTGTGCGTTTGGCGAAGCCAGGAAGAAAACGTGCACGAGGCAGGCTATAGAAACGGAGATGGCTATAAAACTGATGCCTGTGGCTAAGGCAGCACCGCCAAACCTTTCTTTATCCGAACCAGCCATCCTTCTAAAGTGTGTTAACCGATTTCTGAACAAATCGCTTTTTAAAACGACACTTCGCCCGCAGTCGAGTCTACTTTCACGATCTACGTGAAGCAGAGCAGAACTGAAGGCCAGGTTTGTTTTGTTCTAAACAAAGCACCTTTCACTTTAACACTTTGAAACCTAATGCGCTAGGCCAGGGGTCAATCCACGCATTTTAAAAACAGTCAAAGATCTCTAGAAAGAACTAGAAAGTATCAGAAATATTAAAGTCATTAAAGTGTCCGCACAATTCCTTTTTATGCAGAGTAGGAAGGTGATTTTAGCGAAGGTAATTTGGTTTGCCCTACATCTCAATGTACAGTTAATCGAAAGTGTCGTGATATATAAAAACCAAAACGTCAACAGCAAAAGATAAATTATCGAGGGATCTGTCAACACGTATCAATTGCGGCCAAAAGCACTTGAAAATTAAAACATCCCTATCTTTTCTCTTCTCTCAACCCCTGGACGGGATAAATTCGTCAAGACAGCCTCCCGTTAAGGTCGCGCGCATCTCCACGCGGGTAACCAGAATATATTCTGGGTATACATTCTTTTTATTTTATTTATAAGAACGTATAATTTTCGAGCTGAGGCTGAGCCAAAACCGAATGTTCTTATTTTTTGGGCGATTTCAGCCTGAAAATGTTCTTAGTTCATGTTCTTAAGTTACATGGTATAGCGGAATTTCACAAGAAAAAGATTCGAACTGGCGTGAAACCCAGGAAACTCTGCAGGAAACCTGTATAAAAGACCAAAACACAGCCTATTAGCGGTTTTTATACATGTTTGCCATATCATGTTGTTACTATAAAATATTGCATTCAAGTATTTTGAGCTCGTTTGAACTACGTATTCACTGAGACATTTGAAATGTTACATTTTGTTAATGTTTTGAAAGGATACTGGAATATTTAGAGCTCGATGCAAGAAACAAGTGAATAAAAATGTTCTTAGCTAAGTCTCAACCTGGCTATGTTCTTAGCATGTTCTTAAAATTTTGGTCAATCTCAGCCTCAACGTTCTTATAAAAAAGGTTCTTATAAAAAAATAAAAAAAAAGAGTGTATAAGGCTCCGCGGAGGGGCTAAGAAAGATTGATCCGAAAACCTGAAGAGATGAAGTATCTTTTATTATCCCTGTATTATCCCACTCCTAGCCTGCGTAGCTGGCTCTCGAAATGCGAACGAGCGCGAGTCGTGCGCGCGAAGCGCGCGAGGGCGACCGAGCGAGCGCGCGAAGCGCGTGAGCGAGGAGGAGAGCCTGCCCGGAAGGGTGACAAAAGTCGCTTCCGCCCCCGATGACCCCCCGATGATATTACGTGACAAAACTATATCAACTGTCAACATGGGTTTATTTTGATTTTTCAAACGAGTTCAATTTCTACATCAAATTTTCCTGTTTGCTGGAAAGCATGTCCAGATCGAGTTCTCGCAATGTGATAAACTTCAAACGTACCTCAGCCGACGATGCAGCCCGCCAAATTCACGATAAATGATGAATCTTTTGATCTCAAGGACTCGACAATTGTTTGTCCATCGCCGCGCCGGCTTCTGCGGATGCGTATACCAGCGCGTATACAATGTTAAATTTTCCAAGCACTGCTGTTCCAAGCACTGCAATTTCTCAGAAAAGATTGCGGGCTGAAATTCCATGGATAGAATTGACCTCCAGGATTTGATCCTTGATCGTATACTCCAGGGGATAATACTAGAAAGCGGCGAAATTACAATAATCCCGGGAATATAAATGCACGCGTAACGATTCCCTCCTTGTCTCCTCTTCCTCGCCTCTGTCATCAACACGAACAGTTGAAAAATCAAAACTTTTTCCGAAACCAGTCGGTCTCGCTTCGCTCACCGTTTTTTTTTTAGGAGCCTGATCTCAGGCTACCAGTATTAAAGTATTAAAATGCTTTCTCTTGAAGAGATGGCGCAAGCCGTTTGTTGCTCATCCTTCAATACACCGTAACAAAACTGCAGATGTTCACGCGTTCGTATTTCCTTTGAGTGACATATCAATCACCCGAAGCGGCAATTATTCCCATGGGGCGCTCTCAGCCAATGGGAATTTTACGTTCTCTCAGAGCACGTAAAAATTACAGCTTTGAAAGGCTTTTCTTGCAGGCGGTACCTCAGACCTCCCCGACCCAGACTCCGCTCGTTTTCGCCGCTAAAAATTTACTTCGCACGCTTAAAAAAATTTACTTTGCGCCCCAAGACGCCAGCTACGCAGGCTATCCCACTCCATTCAGTAGAGTACAAATAATGCGTGAACCGAATACAAATATATATCCCACGGTATTTGTTGAACAACGCGGTTTTTAGGTGCATCTTTATATACAGATGAAACATTTCGCCGTTAACGAAATTTTTGGTCGGTATTAAATATAAATAAATATTTATATATTGAAAATTTTTACAGAGAAAGTTAAATGATATTTTTCGAATTTTTTCTGTAAAAATTTAATGCAAAATTTTTATTAATATAAATTCCCGGTCGAAGCTCTCGTTGCGACCATTCTCGTAAGCGACCAAGCTCTAGTTACAACCATCATTGTCAAACTCTGTAATTAAAAGCTCTCATATTAAGCGACCGCTCCCGGCATCGGTAACTGACCGCGACCACTTTTGGGAATTCACCTGGTCGTTTCTATTGTGCTTCACATTTAGGAGACATTGCATTATTCGTAATCATCTGAATAAGAGACGTTTTCAATCTCTGTGGATGCAACAACAACAACAACAATTTTATTTGCATTTCATTTACATAGATGGTATTGCATAATAAAGAAATCCTGATAAATATATAAAAAGAAAATGATAATAATAGAAATAAAAAATATACAACCAAAATTAAATGACACTTCGATTCCGATCATAACCCGCGATCAGGCTCCGGAAAGATTCGCCTGATCGCAGGTTATTCCGAACATTTCTTGGCATGTTCCAGTAAAATAGAGGCGAAATAAATTATTTACAGTATCTAAACTAACCTATCGTCCAGCTTTTTTCGCTTCCATGAAAGTTAGACTGTTTACAGCCTCTATTTCTCAGATACGACCGAGAACGGCTCGGCCGGAGGCTGTTAACAGTCTAATGAAAGTCTTCGTCTAGTTCTTTTCTTGTAATAAGTTTTCCATTAAGGGTCGAAAGTAATCGCCGAAATGCTTTGGTTTTGCTTTACCACTCACTATGATTGGTTTAAAAACTTCGCGCTACCTTCTCAACCAATCAGGTGCAATGAGTTAATTCTTGGTTGATTGTGTTGTTTACGTTTGTTGCGATTGACCATTGTAATCTTGAGTACAATTTTGGTTTCACGACCGCTCTATGATTTATTAATTTATTTGTTAAACGTGTTAATTCTTTTCTTTTAAATTTTATCTACTATAGTGTATTTTCTATTTTCACATTTTTCTATCTTTGAGAACAAATAAAGGTTTTTGTTGAAATATTTTCTATATAAGCTTTTTGATCCTGGGGCTGGATAGCCTGCGAGAGCAGACGGGCCGGAAATTACGTCTGCTCTCGCAGGCTAGGGGCTGGAAGATCGGGGGCAGCTGAACCATTGAAGTCTCCGTAGAAAACAAGCAGCAGTGATGATAGTCTGAAGAGTGCTTGCTTTATTTCTTCCCGGTTCCAGTGTTTCATCCTGATGACGAGGCTATTCATCAGACATCTGATTGGTACATCTCAGTGTTAGAGGTCACAGGCTCCCCAACATACTGACCAGCCACCATAGGGAATGATGTGCTAAGCTGGGTTCCTGCATTCCTAGTTTGACACCTAGTAGGAATCAAACAAAAATAATGAGAAACTGATTAATTACTCATGGGAAATCCTTTGACCAGTTTTTGCATTTTTTTACACTTTGGATAGTTTCCCTGGGTATATTCCATCCGGTCAGGAAATTGGTCAGGTATTGGACTCCTGTCCGGGTTTAATTATCCAGTGGTGAAATTTTCGTTTTCCCAGTCCAGACGTTCCTTGTTTGAACTGGTTCTTGGTATATCGAAACTCCGCTTTCAGAAAGTAGATCGAGAACATATAGGCAGTCCCGAGACTAGTTCGTGGATTGCCGAGCGAGAAGCGAAACTCGTTAATTCGCGTGGGACAAAATTTCCGCGGGAAATTCTCGGCTGGCACAGCATCCTCAATCAATCAATCAATCATCAATCAATCAATCAATCAATCAATCAATCAATCAATCAATCAATCAATCAATCAATCAATCAATCAAATCAATCAATCAATCAATCAATCAATCAATCAATTAGTTTATTTTAGTTCCATGTAGCCTGATTTCGTGTTGTTCTTCACAGACTTGCACACAAGTCTAGCTTGATTGACGTGCATTTTGATAACACTGTTTCTGATTGGATAATATCACAGGAAGAAAATTCCTCCTGTAAATGTGGCGCGCTGCAAGTGAAAAAAGTCGTTCGCTCCGGGGCGCCTAGCTTAGCCTACTCCCAACCGGAACCGGAAACGAGAAGCGAACAACTTTCAGAAAGTCAAGTTGTTCTCTTACTTTCAATCACGGCAGTACCTAATTTACTTACTTGACTTACTAGAAGACTCTAGTTTCCGTCGTTTCCTCTTTATCACGCAGTATTTTGCTGCAAACACCGACATAATTATTGTGAGAACTGTCAGGAATAAGATCACAACTCCAACGATGATCACTTCCTCCACCTTGAAAAACACTCCTTTATTCTGAACGCTTTCAATGATTTCTGACGCTTTTGGAACTTGGTGGAAGTTTGATTTTAAGAGACGTTACTGAAGGCTTGGTCTTGGGGGTAGAGATTGAAGGGGTTGGAATCGCTGTAGCTGTTGAAAAAGAATAGTAAAAAAAATACAATTCTTGTTTAGATTCTGTTTTTGTGAATGAACGCGAAATTTATATCTACCGGCGCGCCAGACCCATGATACTCACGCGCGCGGATCGCAAACTTCGCGTTCGTTTCGTAAAGCCTGGGCCAAACGAGGATGAGAGTTGTCTATCGAGAGTTCAAACTCTCGCTCTCGTTTGGCCTGAAACTCTCGTGCACTCTCGATCGGCGACTCTTATCGGCTCTCATGCGCACTCGACGAATTTGAAGCTGCTCACATTTTTATGGGTACTGCGCTTGCGCAAGTGCCCATTATTGTCGTCGTCGAAGCATTCTTAACATTCCTTCGTAAGACTTTTTTGTAACAATTCTTTGAATAAACTGAACATGATATGGCATTGTTCGATTGTTTCGCTTCATTGACAGTGGTGTCAAGTGCAATGCTCAAAAAGAAGATTGGCATATTTAGTGAGCTACATGGAGAGAAATTGCGTTGCAAAATAAATATGAAAGACACGTTTGTTTTTAAATGCTTTTATTTACGTAGGTGTATTTCTTTGACAACTGCACGAACAGGGTCGCGTTTGATTGAGTCACATTGTTGAAGCTTTTGTTGAGTAACCGCCGGTCTTTTAGAGTCCTTCGTACAATTCATTTGTTTGATTAGGGCCCGGCCGCACTAGGCGAATTTTTGTTTGTTTTGCAAAAATATCTGTCATCAGTTCCGTTTCACAAGTGCGAACGGCGATTTTTTCCTACCAAAATTTTGTCAAGCCTTACCAAACTTCAAAGGCGCCGTCATCCTGCCCCAGAGCAGGACAAAATTTTGTCAAGCGTCAAAACTGACAGATTCGTCAATTCTTCGCTTGCCTCGGTCCGTACAACTTGTACCGGTCCAAAATTTTACCTGCTAGCAGCACCTATACTGATGTTTGAGTAGCACAATTTGCTTTACAAGCAGTGAACAGTGCACGTCCGATCGGGTACAAGTTTGCGCTAAAAAGTGACAGTGACAGTCGGGAAAAGCGGCAAGAAACATGCAAGTCGTTAAAATTTCAGTCCGAGAAGAAGAAATATCTAGTTAATCAGTTTGTGTATCATACCACGAAGGCAGGAGAGTAAAAAACTTTAGAAAGTACTGGTTTTAAAAGATTGTCGAGGAGTTGAATGCAAAATTTCACAGCAACAACAGAGGTTTTCGGTTTCTACGTGATTGATATGTTGTGGTTCGCGAAAAATTTGTCATGATTTTTGGTTTTCAAGTGCGTACGCGTTTATCAAAATGAAAATTTGGCGGAGACAAAATTTGTAGTATATTTTGGTAGCGCCAAACAAATTTTGTCAACTGAAGAGATAAATGAAATTTCTACAGGTAAAAGGTTTGTCGTGTGACGTGTATTCGACTGTGACCCTCCATAGGAAAAGGGGGCTTATCGCATCAGCGTTTCAAGGCGTTTATATTTGAAATGCATTTGAAACCGTTTGAAATAATTTGAAACACATTTCAAACAGTGTTAGAAACGTTTACTTTTTTCAGCGTTTGAAACGTGGAGAAAACGCATTTGAAACGCCCATCTGCCAACAACCTGCATTATTATTACCTGACTGAAGCATAATTATTCGACAACACAACAAATGCTGGACTGAAGATGGTAAACGGTAACTTCAGGCGTCGTTAATGAAATTTAAAAAAGCTAGATAAATCACGGTGGTGCAGTCACACTTTTTACTTTCGATTAAAAAGTTCAGTAATATTCCATCGTTAGGTCGATCAATAAAATAAACAACAAGAAAGTTAAGTGTGTTGCCGTGCATCTGTTCAGTAATAGATCACAGATGACGTCAAAATGTGGTAAGAACAAAAAAGTGGCCAACGAGCCGCTGCGGCGAGTTGGTCACTGATGTTCTTACCACATTTTGACGTCTTCTGTGATCTATTACTGAACAGACCCACGGCAACATGGAATCTATTTGTTTATATAATTTTGGAGATATTCGCTTCGGATTTTCACTTGAATGTACGCTAAATAAGCGATAAAAATTATGTCAACAAACATCGAGTTTAGGCCACAGTGTTTTCATGCACTCAAATAAAACTTTGTGAAAACTAAACGGCTTAAAATAAACTACAGCTCAACTCAGCAAATGTTTCGAAAAGCAAATATTTAGAGACTAACCTCTATTCCGTCCTGATATGAGGAAAAAACAATCTGAATTATTCCAGTCCAAATCCCGTTGCAAGTCGCTTATAAACGGCGAAACGATAAGCTTAATCCCGCTCAATTTATCGGATTCTGTTCACAAATTATGAGCTAAAGGACCATCATATTTTCCTCCAAGTTCTAGCCAAGCTTGAACAGCCGATTTAAAATTCGTATCAATTGAACAACATTGAATTTCCTACGGAATATTTCCAGTTTGACGAAAATATTTCTCTGTTTTGAGCGAAGGATTTGTTGGAGCAGGCAGGGCGCCCGCGCGTTTTCCCGCTTCGTGACGTCATTCGTGCGTCTGTACTCTAATAGATAACAGTTCTAAACCAATCACGGCGCGAGTTTTACACAGTGAATTATATAATTATTTTAGATTCTGTTATGTCAGCGCGAATGCTGCTGTGTAAACAAAGATATTACAGTATGACGACAATCAGAAGAGTATGAGTGATGAGTGATTTGAGAATTTTGTTATGTCAGCATGAATGCTGCGAATGCTGTTGTGACAAAGATCAAAGCCGCGTGCTGGATTGCAGAAAATTAATTCACCGCGCTTTCGGGAGTCTGACAGAGGAGGTTGATCACTGACCGCAAAGCATGCTGGTCGTAAATTGTTGCACGCCTCATTTGCCACTGCAGGTCGAGCTGTGCGGAGCTCCGGAGCTCAAAATCAAAACAACATTTGGGAGTCAAAGGGCTCTTAAATTTGCTGAAGCCTATTCAGGAGCGAATACATATAAGTGATTTCAGTGGCAAGACAGCAGGGATCGATGGCTACTGCATCTTACTTAGAAGTATTTCGACTTGCGCTCGAGATTTGGCATTGAAAACCTCGAGGTAAACTTAAGGATTTTCTCACCTTGGTTTTTATCAATCGATTTGTTATCTTTTTAAAACATAAGCTTACTGCCTTTCTTTTTACCATGCTGTAGGTTTGTGCATTAGAGTACATCCATTTATTGCTGGATAATAACGTAAACCCAGCTGTTGTGTTCGACGGCCATGAACTTCCAGGAAAAGCCGGCGTCGAAGCAAAGCGTAGAGTAAGCTTACCACGAATATATTATGTCTGTTTATATTTATTTTTGTTCTCATCTCGATCGAACTGTGTACTCAAACTCTATTTGGTTAATAACACAGGGACAGAGAAAGTAACGTGAGTGCTGGGCTTCGGCTAGAAGAGAATGGAGAGCTTGAAGCAGCGGAAACGTTTTTCAGAAATGCAGTGGATGTCTCTTCTGAAGTGGGTTCCGAAGTCATTCAGGTGATTTCAATGATTTGTAGTGTGAAATGTACAGCAGTCTGAACAAATAACAATTTTGAATAGGACTTTTTGGACGATCAGTTTTACATTAGGGGGCAATCACACATTGCTTGAGCCCACTTTAATCTAAGAAACAACTGCTAGACATAGATCAAAGTTTATCATGTTGGAATAAGTGAGTACGGAAATTTGTTTAGTATTATAGGTTTTGAGTTGCCCCCTCCCCCCCCAGGATCGATCAAAAGTAGAATTTGATTCTTTATGTTGTCATATTAAATACAGACATAAACATTTTTAAAGGAGTCATAATTTTGAAAAAATAATAATAATAAAATTGTTTGTAGATCATCATCATGGACTCAAAATGACAGTTTCAAGTGTTGGTGAGGCCATATCCTGGACCATCCCCTGTTTTCCAGTACTTGCCATTGACTTCAAATCTGCAGTATTTTTACTTGATGGGAAGGAAGTACGGGGTCTGATTTAAAAGTGCCATGCTGACCCACTTTCAACACCAAAGGAAATTGTTTGTACAAAGCAGTGTACAATTCAGTTGAAACTATATGAAACTTCTTCTCACAAGATGGGGAACATGGGAGCATTATGTTTCATTCAAAAGTCGTGGTGTCTTGTAAAGTCTTCCTTTTGACTGGCAAGTCATTAGCTTGTCGTAATTATGTGCGCCTTTCAATAATGTACAAACTCTTCAAGTTTTGAAGCCGTTGAAGTTAACTTCTGTTTCTTTAGTAGAGTTTGCATGTTTTTTAAAGGCGCAGTAAAAAAGTATATGGAATTGTAATACACATTTGTGTACGTATGAAGACACATTTGTGATTTATTTACAATCATTTGCATAATGCAAGTTACAGCAAGGAGCCCAAAAGTGTGACCACTTTGATTAATTCATTCTTTTGTGAGCACAGACAATCCAATCAGAAGCTCTAGTTTGCACACATGAAAGAATGTGAATTAATTTAAGTGGTCACACTTTTGATGTTGACTATAATTTTATTCATTCTTCTGGAGGCACATATACAGTACCACAGTTTCATTGTACCATGTGATAAATCACTGCTTTTTAATGGTTTCCTGTTATTTATGAAAGCTGTATAAAGAGAGATTTAATATTTTCATCAAAAAGTTAAAAAATATATATTTTAATAATTTATTTATACATTACAACGCGGACACTCGAACCGTGAACGCTTTGGCTTTATTTTGGCCTTATTTTGACTTTATTTTCACTTATTTTGTATTTTTTTCAGAAAAAAATACAAAATAAGTACAAAATAAGTGAACATAAGTCAAAATAAAGTCAAAATAAAGCCAAAGCGTTCACGGTTCGAGTGTCCGTGCTGTAATTTGATGATAAATTTATCATACCTACAATTTTTAAAATATATTTTAAAGTTAATAAAAATAATGAAAATGAATCGCAGTAACATGTTCTTATTAGCTATTTTCTTTTGGCCTTAGCCATTGGGCAACTGACCAATAGATTAATCATATATTACAAATGATTATGCATGCAGTATTGATATCTGAAGATTACTTTATATGGTACATGCAAGCATGCACAACAGCATATAGTTCTTGTGCTTTGATGAATTGATCCTGACAAATATGAAAGCCCACATAATGGGACCATATTTGTGGCAATAGATTACCATATCAACCATAACCCTTGGCTTGGATGGCTTGTATTAACTACACTGTATCATATAATGATCTGGGTTCAGAGGTGGCTTTTTGCTCTAACATAGTGATCATTATTTGATAAAAAAAAATGGGGATCACTGAGCCACATATTTACCTACGAAATACCGAATGGTAACTTGCCATACAATGCAACAGGTTACACTATGACCGTCGTAACAATTTGTTCCCAAATGATAAGTCATTGGAGTACCACATATCAACTGATTTTGGGATAGTTGTTAGCTCCTCTCTTGACCAACTTGGAGCCATATTACATGTGTAAAAAGGACATGCTTACACCTGGTCAGGGGGCTTTTGGCAAATGGGCTGATGTACCCTATAAGTGGAGGATAATTATTTTTTACAGTTGAAGCCCTATTAGGCCACCACCCTCTGGGCAAGTCAGTAGCCGCCTAATTGGCAGCTTAATAGGGGTTCGACACTGTAGTACCAGGTATTTCAAATGTTAAAACAAATTACTTTAAACAATTTAACATAATATTATGTGGAACTACAAATAATAAATACTGAAGATAAAAATGTGAAATGGATCCAGAGGGTTGTCCTCTGGGTTGTAATAAATATAAATGACTGCCCCTCTGACTCGAATAAGGTTCTCCTTGAGTACCGCTCCCATCTCGATTTCTTCCTTTAGATGGAGACTTTCCTGGAGTGTTACCAGAGGGCACACTCCCTCTTTTGGATGCCATTGCAGTCTAAAACGAAACAAAACAAGGAATTCTCAATGCAATAATACAATGACACAGGACAAAGATATCACAAGGAAACAAAATGGCGGCCAGTGGTAGTCACTCAATGTATCAGGAGTTTAGAAGAAAATATCATCGAATATAGCGGTCCTAACAGTGTAATTATTGGTTTTAGACAAACATGAGATGAATATTAACTGCTGCACTTCTCTATTAACGACAAAAATAAAAACAACTCAACAATAAAAGCTCTTTTTTTAACCCTCTAATCACTGAAGTGTGAAGTGACACGAGGACAACTTGGCATCTTTCTTTGAAGAATTGTGAGGAAACGGTGAGAGGTGCGATGGGGTGCGCCCCGATTTTTTAAATCTGTCATAATCATAGCATAGGATTTTGAAAAAATCGATCGTGTAGAGTGAAACAGAGAAGAAAAAATAAAGCCTATAAATGTGCCATTCGACAGTCTAAAACTGCACAGTGTGACATTGGGTGAAGGAATTTCAAATGTCTTAAACGATAAGAAAGAACGATCTGAATTCAAAGAAACGTTGCATGACTTTGGTTCATGTACTAATCTAACAGTAACAAGCAATTAAAAGGAGATTTAAATTCACATACCTTCAAACTACATGGTTTTCCACGTCGATGTTCTAAAAATCCGTGACAAAATTCGGCAGAAGTTGATTGAAATTTACGCCGCTGTGATTGGCCAATTTTTATCACGTGGTCAGTGATCAACCTCCTCTGGGAGTCTGACGTTGGACATCGTGACAAAATGATATTAGAAAATGGATTTTAGATCTACTATTGTTAAGTGTGTTAAATTTTTTTCGAAACGAGGAATGATTTTAATATGAAAATATCTTCTAAAATTAAAGACGAACTTTATATCTGCTTGGTTGTAGACGAAAGATAAGATCATCTCATTTGAGCACAGTTTCCGTTGTTTTAAGAAAACAGTGGGTGATTGTATTCAAATTAGCTTGGTTTTAAGTCTTGTTAGATGTACTGATCAAAATGACATGAAGGTAAATAAACTGAACAGAGTTTGTTGTCCGCAACTGAGAAGTCGGCGAGCTAGTTTACGAGAGCAGAGTGTTGCTAAAAGTGACCTAATAAATTTGTTACGTTAAACGTGAATCGTGCAGTGTACTGTAATTACCCAGTTCAGTTAGCTAGGATATGAGCAGAGTCAAGATGAGAACTGTTCTTTGATGGATTCTTGTGTAATAATTCGTCGTCTATTTATAATATGTCAATAATTTCGCGGCGTGTAATTGGTCGGGTTATTACACAATTACAGAGATAAAGGCAAATAGCTTTGACAGTTTGCAGGGGTTTTTTTGGCAGGTTTTTTTTTCAGTTTCGTGAAGTCAAATCCCTTTGTTTTGACTGTGATTGAAACGCCTCGTATGTACAGTGGAACCCGGATAAGACGGACACGAACAATTGTCCGTATTAAGCAACGTCTAATGACTGCAGTAAAAGACCAAGGAAGTGAAACTTTTGTGTTACGCCTGCCACGCAGCACAGTGAGCAAGACAGTTGTCAAACATGTCATGACAATATACAGTGCACAGATAAGCGAGGTTAACTTTGTATGAGAGCGGAAAAGTGACCGTTGTAATGTAAGATAAAATATATGAGCTTTTCGTCGGGACAAACAAAACTGTCCGTAATAAATGCGAAAGGGGAGGGGATAGCCTGCGTGCAGATGTCTCCTTTTCCTTGCGCGTACTAACTTTCGAGTGCCTCCCGAGTTTGTAGGGGGGTACCGCCGGGAAATTTTTGATACAGTCGAACCTCTACTAACGGCCACCTCTCCACAACGGCCACTTTCTTTTGTCCCGGCGGACAGTCCATACATTCACTCTTGTTTTAACCTCTCTACAACGGCCACCTCTCCACAACGGCAACGGCCATTAAAACCCTATCTTTTTTGGCGTACAGTAATAAAAGGTCACGCAACTTCATCTGTACCACGCATCGTCGGGCAATACAGTATCTTATATTGCGGCACGTGTTTAGCCACTGATGGAAGAATCACACAATACTAGAAAGTACAAGGCCCCCATTTTTTTCTATTTTCCATTTTTTTTACGCTTTTACAGTACTGTATTTTTATTTCAGTCGTAAATCGAGTACAGCTGATAAGGCTCTGTGTTTAAATTGCATTGCGAAATTGAAAAAAAAAATGCCTTGTGGCACAGCCAAGTCACATTAAAATAGAACCTCGCAGCCACTCACTCAAGCAAACAACCCTTGACAACTTAATTTCACGAAAGAGAAAGTAAACGATGTACAAACTGATGTACTCACTGTACCTTACTAGCTTTGTTTTGTTAACATTCCTGTTCTGAACATCATTTTGGTTTCTGTTTTATTGATACATTTTGATTGTGTTACGTATTCATATGCTATAACTAGTAATACGTGACTCGCATGGGTCCTCGCGAATCTGTGATGGGGATTGTTGTATCTGGGTATTTATCAAGTAGAACGAACACTGGAACAGGAGAAGAACGCAACTCTATTTTAATCTGCTCGATCCATCTCGTACTTGCACATGCGCATCTAATCTGATGACGTAACCAAAAACCTAATATATAACATCTCCCCCTTCAAAGGGAATAGTTTCTAAATATCAAGGAACAACAATTCTTATAATATCAACAGTTAAGCAATGTCATCACTTATGACTTGTAATCTTTCAAGTAACTTGGTGGTCCGCGAGTTGACCTTGTAGGATAACGTTTCTCAGTACAAGTGGAAGTAGGAATCTCACATGCAGAATTCGGATGAACTAACAAAGCATCATCGATATTAGCAGACTCAGGAATATCCAACAACGAACTAGGATTAACTATCAGAGTCGTATCAATGTCTGTAACAGGCAAGGGAACTCTTGGCAATGGACTTTCAGGACAAGAATGTTCACGACTATCAGTCAAATGAGACTCATCCAATGTTGCTGTAGGAGGGGCCGAGGTACACGGAGTTGTCGAATCAGGAACAGTCTCGCCTGATCGGTCCACATTGGAAGCCATTTCAAGTGGCATAGGATGATCTTCAGTTACTGAAGGATTAGCCGGTGCAACAACATCTACAGGTCGCCTAAGCAGTTGATCCACATGTCGTTTCCACAGGTTACCTGACACTTCAATCATATAGTGTCGAGAACCAAGGACCTCAGTGATGACTCCACGCATCCACTTTTCTCCCCTTCCATAATTTCGTGCCAGAACTGTATCACCTGCATTGAACTGGCGGAGGCCTCTTTTTGCAGTGCGACTAACCATGGTACTGTACTGGCGAGCTTCAACATGCTTCTCAACCGAAGGAATCAGCAAATCCAGGCGAGTGCGCAACCGCCTTCCCATAAGCAGCAATGAGGGAGGTTCGCCCGTAGTAGAATGTGGAGTGTTTCGATAAACTAATAAGTATTTAGCAATGACAGCAGTCACATCAGTGTTAGTAAGCTGGGCTTGTTTGATTGCAGATTTCAAAATTTGGACAACCCGTTCAGCCTGACCATTTGTGGATGGTTTGTACGCTGCTGAAGTACGATGTAAGATTCCATTGTTAGCACAAAACTGTTCAAATTCTCTGGCAGTGAACTGTGCGCCATTGTCGGAAACAAGAATTTCTGGAAGACCATGCCTGCTGAAGATATCACGCAATGCAGTGATGGTTGTTCTAGCTGTGATATTTGTCATTTTTACCACCTCTGGAAATTTGCTGTAAGCATCAACGACAACCATATATGTACATCCAGAGATCGGTCCAGCAAAGTCCACATGTATGCGAGACCAAGGTCGTGCTGGAAAAATCCAGGGATGGATTTGAGCTGTAGGAGGCGCTGATCTCATGGACTGGCAAGTGTTGCATGAAGAAACAGTTCTTTCAATGTGGGAATCGATATTGGGCCACCAAACGTAGGATCTTGCCAATGCCTTCATTCGAGAAATTCCGGGGTGAGTTTCATGCAGTTCTTGCAAGACCTTCTCTTGAAGCAAAGAAGGGACGACCACTCGAGTACCCCATAATACGCAGCCCTGTTGGGTACTCAGCTCATCTCGTTTGCTCTTGAACGGTACCAGTGTGGGATCAACTATCCCAGGCCATCCACTGATGACAGAACTGTACACTTTGGACAAGACTGGATCCACCTGGGTCGCTTTCTTGATCATCTCACTGGTCACATTGGTTACAACTTCGGGTTCCAAGAAGTAGCACTCGATATTTTCACATTTGGGTGACCATGTTTGAGGTAAGGGAAGACGTGACATGCTGTCGGCATCAGCATGTGCTGTAGTGCTACGGTACTCAATCTTGTAGTCGTATGATGCAAGGATAAGTGCCCACCTTTGAAGTCGAGCTGCTGCATGAGCAGGAACAGGGTGATGTGGTCCCAAGAGAGTAAGCAGGGGCCGGTGATCTGTTAAAATTGTGAAGGAGCGGCCATACAAGTACTGGCGAAATCGTTTCAATCCGAAAACGATGCTGAAGGCCTCCTTTTCTAGCTGAGAGTAGTTTCGTTGGGCCTGGGTCAAGGTACAAGAGGCGAAAGCCACAGGTCGAAATTGTCCATCTATCTGATGGGACAGAACAGCTCCAGCACCGTACGATGAAGCATCACATGAAAGAAAAAGAGGCCGCATGTCATCATAATGCACCAATGTTTGTGAGTCAAGTATCAGCTGCTTTGCGGCAACAAATGTATCTTCCTCAACTTTGGACCACTTCCATGGTGTGTCCTTCTTTAGTAGGCTGTGTAGAGGCGCGAGTACTGTAGAATGATGTGGCATGAACCGTGAATAAAACATTAGGAGTCCCAGGAAAGACTTCAATGCAGTAACATCTTTAGGCCTAGGGGCATCACGAATAGCTGTAAGTTTATCCTCAGTAGGATGTAGGCCCTCCCCATCTATTTTGTGGCCAAGGTAAACCACTGATGGCTGAAGGAATTTGCACTTTGTCTTATTCAGTCTGAAGCCTGCAGTAAGAAGTCGTTCCAAGACTAAGGAAAGTGTGCGAAGGTGATCCTCATGATCAGTTCCTGCAACCAGGATGTCATCCAGACGACAAACAGCTTTTGGAATGTCAGACAGTAAGTTGTCCATTATTCTTTGAAAAATAGCTGGACCAGAATGGATACCATTTGGCAGTCTCTTAAATGTAAACAGTCCAATATGAGTGTTGACTGTGAGGTATGGCTGTGATTCTTTGGCAATTGGTATCTGGTGATAAGCTTGCTTCATATCCAGGACACTAAACACAGTGCATCCTCTCAATGCTGAATGCATGTCTTCAATCTGAGGCATGGGGTAGGTCTCAACATTAGCACATGCATTGTATGTTACACTGAAATCTCCACATAAACGAACTTCGTCGCTTTCTTTCTTCCGACTACTACCATGGGGGCTGCACTGACAGCAGAAGTAACTCTTTCAATCACACCATCCTTTTCCATTTTCAGTAGTGTGCTCTCCACTTTTGATTGCAGAGCATAAGGAACTGGCCTGGCTTTGTGAAATTTAGCCTCTTTACTTTCATTTAGCACAACAGGCTTGCCAGTGTAACATCCCAGTTGGGTTTGAAACAGTTCATTGTATTGTTCAAGGACAAAGTCCAATGTCTGGTTTCCTGAGGATGCTGGCATTGTAGCATCAGAAGGTAGCAGAGGTCCAATAAGATTCAAGCCCGGCAAGTTCTTCCAATCCAATTTGACATCCATGAGCCAATTTCGACCAAATAAAGCACATGATCCTCCTTGTACGATCAGCAAGGGTAGCGAGTGCCGTGACCCCGAATATTCAACATCCACATACGCTTCTCCTAGTGGATGCACAGTTTCACCTGTATAGGTTGACAGCACCACATTGGTCGGTTTCATCTTAACATCAGGGCAAACTTCTTTAAAGAAACCAATTGGCGCGAGAGACAGAGCACACCCAGTGTCTAACTGCATAAAACAATCATTGTTTTCAATCTTCAATGGCACAGAAATTTCAGACTTAGACATGGCATTAACATCATACACTACAAACAGCTCTTCTTCCTCTGGTAACTGTTCGTCCATAAACTCTTCTTCAACACACATAGCATTTACTCTATTCTTCTTACAAACTCGAGCAATATGTCCCCTTAAATTGCAGTTACGGCATACAGCATTCCTAAATTTGCATTTAGGTCTAGTATGGTCAGAATTTCCACAAGAAAAACAAGTGTAAGAAGTCGGCTGTTGTGACGAATTAGGAGTCGAAGTTTGACCAGCAGCTTGTCGTGAAGTAGGCTGTACACGTGGATTCGCACGGAAGGAGAAAGGCAATTTAGGAGAATCCTTGGCGACTGAATTCACCGGTTGTGGCAATTGTTGCTGGACTTGTACGGACTCCTTGGCCGCTATTTCATCAGCTATGGCCACTTGTAGGGCTTCTTGAAAGGTGCGATCCTGGCTTAAGAGCTTTTTACGCGTAGCTGGATAGCGAATGCCACACACGAATTGGTCTCGAAGCGAGCGATTTAAAAACTCACCAAAATTACAGGTCGAGGCAAGATGTCTCAAACGAGCACTGTAAACAGACACGCTTTCATTCTCTTCTTGAAAACAACGGTGGAATCGATATGATTCTGCGACTTCCAATCGCTTGGGTTTGAAGTGTTGCTGTAGTAATTCGCACAAAGCCGCAAATGTTTTGTCCTTGGGATTCTCGGGGCTGCATAAATCACGTAGGGTTCCATATATCTTCTTGCCGATGACTGAAATTGTCACGGCGACCTTCTTCTTGTTCGCCGCTGCAATAACAGCTGCAGTCGCATCAGCGGGATACTCGCCAATATTATTGGCAACGAAGTACTGTTCGAGTCTTTCACAATAGGCAGTAAAAGTCTCCGTAGAAGAATCAAACTCTCCAACTGAACCAACAAGCGGCGAAGCCATGGCGAAAATGTACACGCAAGCAACCACGTGCGCGAAGGTACGAAAGAACAAGCTGAACTTTAAGAACGTCATACAATGAAAGAATACAATGAAATATTCGAAAGAAGTAACAGTATATCACCAAAAGTATCCCATCCTCGTCGCCATATGTTGTATCTGGGTATTTATCAAGTAGAACGAACACTGGAACAGGAGAAGAACGCAACTCTATTTTAATCTGCTCGATCCATCTCGTACTTGCACATGCGCATCTAATCTGATGACGTAACCAAAAACCTAATATATAACAGGGATTAATTATTGTTGGGGTGTGAGGGTAATAACCAGGCTTTAGAGATCGACTGGAGCTCGCTGGTCTCCCGACATCTTCCCTTTTATACTGTTGACGGTCTTCTTTTCTCGACGAACGACTGCCCAGTGGACGAGTAACTTGCGTGACACCGCTTAGAATATGTCCTGGATTTCCGACAACAGATTTGCATCAATTATTATTATTTCATGCAAAGAACATTTCCTTTTCTTATTAAGGAAACATTTGAAAACATATTTCCTTTTTTCAACGCCGTGAATAAGCCGCGAATATATTTTTTACTGTGAAGTCTGTGAAGCATATCGAATCGAATTGAAGCCGTGTTCTCAGATGTCAAACCGGTAAATGTACAATGTTGATCGTACTTTGAGAAATTCTTGAGTCGTCGTTCATGTTCCTGTTCTTGATACAGGATTTAATAAAGCCGGGGTTTTTTTGTTCTAAATTCTCCGCACTATTAACGTCCAACAAAGTCACTTCCCATATAAATTCGGTCGATAATTCGATCGATAAACAAACTTGGAGTAATTCTTGCGGCTCCTGTTTCTACAGTTACGTCTACACAGATTACGTCTAAGTCAATGTTATTAAACAAAGAAAAGGAAAAAAAAAAAGAGAGAACGGCCCGGATTCGAACCTAAATTAAAAAAAAAATTAGAAAAGGACGCTTTAGGATTTGAACTGTCGCCCTCAATCCTGAAGATCAGATTTAAAAGTTAGCGCCTTAAGCCATTAGGCCACGAGCGCGTGTGACGTCATGACATCCCCCAACTCCACAAACAAACAATTAAATAAATAAATAAATAAATAAATAAATAAATAAATAAATATGATCGTAAAGGCCACACGAGAATTGCTCTCGCGTGAGCTCTTGGGGGACAGAATTATAAACCCCGCTACGCGAGGCCTTCGGCCTCGCTTCGCGAGGAATAAGCATTTTTAAATAAAAATGTTGTCCCCCCCCAAAAAAACAAATGGTGTCATATTACACCCCTACCTCCCCATAACGGCCACCTCTCTACAACGGCCACTTACCTCTGTCCCCAAGGTGGCCGTTGTGGAGAGGTTCGACTGTATTTCGCATTTCGTGCGTTTTGATATGAAACCAGGCAGCAAAAAGCAAACGTACTAGTAATACGTGACTCGCATGGGTCCTCGCGAATCTGTGATGGGGATTAATTATTGTTGGGGTGTGAGGGTAATAACCAGGCTTTAGAGATCGACTGGAGCTCGCTGGTCTCCCGACATCTTCCCTTTTATACTGTTGACGGTCTTCTTTTCTCGACGAACGACTGCCCAGTGGACGAGTAACTTGCGTGACACCGCTTAGAATATGTCCTGGATTTCCGACAACAGATTTGCATCAATTATTATTATTTCATGCAAAGAACATTTCCTTTTCTTATTAAGGAAACATTTGAAAACATATTTCCTTTTTTCAACGCCGTGAATAAGCCGCGAATATATTTTTTACTGTGAAGTCTGTGAAGCATATCGAATCGAATTGAAGCCGTGTTCTCAGATGTCAAACCGGTAAATGTACAATGTTGATCGTACTTTGAGAAATTCTTGAGTCGTCGTTATGTTCCTGTTCTTGATACAGGATTTAATAAAGCCGGGGGTTTTTTTGTTCTAAATTCTCCGCACTATTAACGTCCAACAAAGTCACTTCCCATATAAATTCGGTCGATAATTCGATCGATAAACAAACTTGGAGTAATTCTTGCGGCTCCTGTTTCTACAGTTACGTCTACACAGATTACGTCGAAGTCAATGTTATTAAACAAAGAAAAGGAAAAGAAAAAAAAAGAGAGAACGGCCCGGATTCGAACCTAAATAAAAAAAAAAAATTAAAAAAGGACGCTTTAGGATTTGAACTGTCGCCCTCAATCCTGAAGATCAGATTTAAAAGTTAGCGCCTTAAGCCATTAGGCCACGAGCGCGTGTGACGTCATGACATCCCCAACTCCACAAACAAACAATTAAATAAATAAATAAATAAATAAATAAATAAATAAATAAATATGATCGTAAAGGCCACACGAGAATTGCTCTCGCGTGAGCTCTTGGGGGACAGAATTATAAACCCCGCTACGCGAGGCCTTCGGCCTCGCTTCGCGAGGAATAAACATAAAAATTTCTTGCACTTTTTAAATTCAAAATGGATTAATGACAAACAATTGCAAGAAACTTTATGTGACATGTAATTTACAATTTACGGACAAATGTATCTATCGATTGACAGGATTTTTGCTGCGGCCTTTCTATTTCGCTCTTCTGTGACCTCTGGCTCTGTTCGGTCCATTTTATCCAATATTGACACACATGCTGAGCCCTTTTGCAGTTCATTATTGGGGTACCCAGTCTTCTCTCATTTTGATAGAGCCTGGGGATTAAAATTCCGTATGAGGGTTTTAGGTCGAATTTATCGTTAACGTTAAATTCAGCTTATAGAATCTCAAGATCTGGTCCAAAATTTAATATTTCACCCAGCAAATCTACAAATGGCGGACCTTCGATGTTATCTTCGTTGATTCAGGCTTCATTTCCAGACTACACCAGTTAGCGAATTAGAGCTTTTCATTCACTTTATTTTCAGCCATCGGTCCACGGACGCACCTGTCGCATCCCTCGCCCTACGGGCCTGATTATTTTAGTGTGGTTAGCCAAAGCAAGAGATGTTGCCTTAGGGCTAGGGTTATCAAATGCAATACACCAAAGAAAAAAATAACAAAACCAACAAAGTTGCTGCACTATCCTCAACGGCGACAACTCGGAGAACGAAGTCTTGACCTATATTATCAATTGAGAGGTCTGGTGAGAGTTAACGAAAGCCATTGGCGTGGAAATGTTTATATCTAGTATGTCTAGTATACATGTTATAAAGGGATGATGTGGATTCATGACTGCTGGGTAGAGAAAAATATAACTTACTGATTGAAATCGTGAGAGTCCCTAACCCATTTCGTTTAATCGGCTCATGGGCTACATGTATGCGCATTCTCTGAGTAAAAAATGCAGTAGCCATGAGCACGCCTCGCGGGCCTATTTTTCTTGAGAGTCGTCGAGAGTTTTCTCTCGTTTGGCCCGGGATAGCGATAGTCGCAGAGAGTTCAGTGAACTAGCCAACCGCTTGGCAACTCTCCTTCTAGTTTGGCTTTGCGCACCGCACAAATGTGTTTTAATTTTAGCATGGTACCTTTATACAATTTAATTTCAAAGCTGAAACGATGCAACTTTGATAAGAAAGATCTTCCATCATAAAATTAGACATGTCGTAATCCAGAGGTCATACAAGGGTGCAATCATTTGATATTTGGAAAGTGCTTTATAAGCACAAGTTCGGAATGCCAGCGATTCCGGGAAATTTCCCTCCAGTTCCCCGCAACCTATCCGATTACTTACAGTCATCCTTCTAGAATTTACAAAAATAACTGATTTTATTTATTTTTTCAATTAAAAGTCATCGTACTCGACCCAAGAGAAAACGAATTAAGGCAAATGTTTAAGCTAGTGCTGAAATAATGTCAAATAAGGAATAGCTGAACAGTCTCGCTTAGATGCAGGTATCGAAAAAATTATGGGCACAACCTTTAAATTTAACACGCTAGCTAGAATCTGCTGACTGGCAAAATCCAAAGGAGATTTGGATTTCTTTCCTTTTGATCGCCGTTGGCTCGTGGAATAGAAGGGGAAATTCCTGGGGAAATTCAACTAGTCAGTTATGATCATAAAAACTAAACTTACCTGAGGCTGGACAGCAAACATTACAATTGATGTAATGAGATTGCTCAACGCAAATGCTACAGTTGAAATAGGCGAACACGCTCTCTACATAGAACGAGCCATCTTTGCATGGAGGTTGGGTCCTGACATATGAAGCTACAGGAGTAGGCCGCAGATCACTTATTTGAATCAACGACAAGAAAACAACAACAGCTGATAAGCTGAGGGTCCCTGATAATACAGTCATGTTCTTACAGCGCTGGAATATCTCGGAACGTGTTGTGCTAGCAAAGCAGTTTCTCTATCCGTGAACTGTGGACTGAAGTTATAAGTAGAATGCTACGTGTTATCAGTATAGTATTATTATCGGGGAGTCCCCTGTTACTAATTTTGGTCTTCGGTAATGCAAAATACCACAGCTGTTGACCAATCAGAGAAAGTCTTGAAATCGAGACCTGACAATTGGCTACACAAAATGTGCGCATGAAGCAAATACGTAAATTAGGAACTAACACAGGAACTAAACTTAAACACCTGAAACTAACATATTCCTTCTTTCAAATCGTCGAGTTGGCCTGATCGAGAGCGTGACACAGCATTCTGACCTCCATAGTCTCAATTTTGTTATATACGGCTAATTTCTTCACGTTGAGTCATCACGCAACGTTTCTGCGTGATGCCACAATTTTCCCAACGATGTCATGCAAATCCCCGAGGGGGGGGGGGGACTCCCATATCAAAGTGACGGGGGTGATCGCCGCACCTTTTAGGGGTGAAAATATGTGGTTTGGTACCACTTAGGGTGTTTAAATCTAAAATGACTTACCGTTAGAGGTATTCCGGTACCGTTTAGGGCTCTGAAGTCGGAAAACAATTGTCAGGAACTAGTTTTGTTTTAGAATTGGTACCTCTTAGAGGTAAAAATTAATTTGAGCCGCACCCAGAAAGCGAGACTCTGTTACCTATTAGGGGTTCTTTTCAAATGTCCGACGATCACCCCCGTCACTTTTAATCAAGTTTCCGAATCAAGTTTCTCTTATTGTTATATAACGAAACTCACCTCGTTAAGGCGGACAGCTAGAGCTGGTTCCGAGGGTGTCCGCCTTAGAGAGAGTTCACTGTATTATTAAACTGACAACAAATACTACGCTCCTGGTCAGAAAATAAAATTTAATGAATTGTTTTTAAGTTTTGGTCAATTTTTACAGATAATTCCACCACCAGCAGTCTGGTGTATCTGTCTACATTCAAGAGACTATGATGCTACATTATAAAACTGTACTGTATCAAGTTTATATACATGCAAACCTTTTCTTTTTTATATTATTTTATTTTCAATTTCACAGTGGATCAAATAAATTATCCATTTATAAAAAAATGTAAATAATCAATATAATAAAACAATAAACATGAATAAATTACAATCATTAAAAAAAAAGAAAATATTTGATCGCCGTACTTGCATTCAAAAGATCTTTATTAGCAAAGATTTTCCGCTTTTATTAAAATGAATTGTAAAGTTAAAACTTTCCCAGCTAGAGCCTTCGCTCTCGAAGGTCAGCGACTAGCAGTAGCGAAGGATCTGGAAACGAGATAGCATTGTTCAGTCTCGGCCAGACTCCACCACGGTCAAACGTCTGAGATAATAAATTAATAATAAATTAAGGCGACAGACCTCAACATTACACCGTGTTTTAAACACGTCTAACTTTTTTGATAAACGTCCAAAAAATGGTAAATCAACAGAATGCTGGAAATATACTGAACTTCTCCTTTTACCTACTTTTGTTTCCTTTTGCACAAGGTTTCGATTTTTCTCGCAAATTATGATTTTCCTTTAAAAGTTTGCGCGGGAAATTGGCGCGCGGGCGACCAGAATTTACGCATTTGCACATGCTCGAACATTTGACCGCGGTGAACCGCCAGACACACAGCGGTCAAACGCAAAAATTGCGCGTCACTTCCGGTTTCCGCGGCCTTGACTTTTCCATGAGTTTGAAGCGTAATGGCCGCGAAGTTTGTAAGGAAACGTTATAGAACATGCAGTGGTAAACCAAAATACGAGCTGAGACACTTGGTGGATAACAATTATTACATTATCTATGCATACTCCGAGTACAAAGCTTTTAAAGTTTTCAGTAAATTTCTTAAGTTTGAGCTTTAAAGTGACGAAACGCAGATGACTTCGTAAATTTAGGACATTTCGCAGTGGGGTTTTGGCCGCTGTGGGGCCGCTGTGGGGCCGCCGGCCGGACATACAGTGTAACATTACGCACAAAGTTTGAATTGCGCAACATTGCAGAAGTATAATCGCTTTCTACATCTATGCGCGCAACAATTTCAAAGTGTGTCCAGACGTAACTGCAACATTGCCGCGGCAAAATGGCATGGTGCAACTATCAGCCATTTCCTGCCTTCTGGACATCAGATCTGAATACAGCAGTACTTACTACGATCTGTTTATGTTTTCGACTTTCCTTCTCTGTAAACAAAACTGAGAAGCTACGTGACCGCGTCAACTGAAAATGTTGCGCGCCTTAGAGAGGTAACCGTCTTTCCACAGTGGTCAAACGCAAAAATTCGACGTCACTTCCGGCTTTCGCTGCTTGAATTTGGCAAGAGATTGAAACATCATGGCCAAGAAATTTGTGAGAAAACGGTTACAAAACATGCAGCTAGCCAGGTAAACCAAAGTACGAACCGATAAAGCAGGTGGATAACAATTATTAAATTGTCTAGGCATACTCAGCGAACAAAGCTAAACTTTTCAGTAAATTTCTTAACTTTTGGCTTTAAAGTAGAGGACTTCGCAATTTTAAGACATTTAAGTTTTGGCGGGAATTGCGCGCGCGCAGTGCGTTTGACCGCTGTGAAGACCGCCTTCAGTAGTGTCCGCTTTGAGAGAGTGACTGTACACGGTGTAAAAGAAAACAGATTTCACCAAGAATTGCGCATTCACGAAATACTATCAATTAACATCATAATTGAATGGATTGAAAATCTGTGACATCCGTGACAACCGTGCGAACTTTGCCTTCCATGTGACCATCGCCTGTGGCGTGACGTGAATCATTTGTCTCATCTTTAAACTCCACCATCATAACTTCTGTCACCACGTCAGACCGCTGGGAATCACTCGTGCCCATGCCGTCCCTCGCCTCGCCACCGCGTCCCAGAGAAGATCTGATAACGATGAGCAAGAGGACCAGCAAGGATGCGACCATAAACACGCTAATGGTGGAAACAACGAGTATGTTTGGCAGATACTTGTCGGCTTCTGAAGGGAGAGATTTCTCTTTCTTCACGCCGGGGACATCTTTTGCTTGAGGAGGAGTGTTTGATGAGCTCAAGTTCCTTGCATTGCTACCTTCATCTGTTGAGAGAGATCATTTCATTATTAAGTTGGGACATTGTTTGGAGTTACTTATGGTTGTTAGTCACTCTTTCAGTCTTAGGTGTAGCCTCCCATCTGGCGATTTTTTTTTTAGTTATTATTTTATTTTTTAATTTTCCGAGCGGAAAAACACTCGAACGAAAAAAAGAGAGCCTGATCTCAGTCACAGGTAGACAGGTAGTGAGTGGTCTTTTTCATGACGTCAGAAGTTCATGATGACGTCACATCACAAGAAGCACACGTTCTACGGCAAACGGCAAACGTTTGCAGTCGTTTCTCTTTACTTTTCCTCCAGCCGTTAAATAAATAACGATCCTACGTATACCAGCAGCATTTTCGTACTTATTCACTTTTAGTTAAATAAATCCACTCACTTTGACGTAGAAACGCTGAAACGTCAAACGGCAGACAGCAAAATGGGATTTTTGCCGTTTGCAGCAAAAACACACGTGATGCTTAACCTTTTCACTCCAAAGAGTACTGAGGAAAACATCTTGAATTTCATTTTGCAAAATTGTCAAAAACAAACAGCACCACATGAAAGTACTGCTCAATGGCTTTCATTTGAATGGTCACACACTAGGGTTTCATCCACAGACTCGAAAGCTAGAACCACCTTGTACAGCATAATAAACAGTACCACATGAAAGTACTGCTCAATAGCTTTCATTTGAATGGTCACACACTAGGGTTTCATCCACAGACTTAAAAGTTACAACCACATTTATTGACTCAAAGGTCTGACTCTGGCAGTGAAAGTGTTAATCTCTCTAATATCAAAGTTCTCCGAAGTCCACGCTCTTCCCTGGGAACGAGGTTGCTAGTCCCAGTACCCTTACACACAACCGAGTCAGGAGGGGTTGGAGAAAATGGGAGAAATAGAGGGAAAGAGTAGGGAAGGGAATCCTTGTAGAACTCCACGAATGAACGTACAATGCGGAGAAGTATAGAATCTTCCCGTGGTTCCCGCGAATTATTTTCTTCGTGACTGATGCTTCACTGGCGACTCTCATTCCGCCCTCGCCTCAGACGTGCAGGGTGGGCCTGGATGCGCGCGACATTTGACCTGGATTATGCTCTCGTACCGTGATACGTAAATACATTTGAGTCTCAGCTAAAAATATACCGATATTTCGTGAATAAATATAAACTTACTACGTGCCTGACTGAGCAGCGCTTCAACCAGACTAGACTTTGCGTTACTGGTATCCGGTATTGTTTACAAATCCCGTTTGCGTGCGAGAGACGACAGACATCATAAGCTCGCATCACGGAAAGAAAGATATCCCATAAATTAATCAACAAAAATTAGGTCAATTGATTTTCTGGACAGAAAAAAAGGAATTCCATTTCTATCTAAATTCAGGTCAATATAAAAGCGATGTTATTTAGACGCGCGAGCAAAACATTTTTTGGTTTACACAATAGTTTATGTACCTGCTAATGTTATTGTTCGATTATATGAATACCATTAACAAATTTTCATGGTGATGAACTATAAAACAGTTTTCAGAACCCGATGTAACAATAGGACTGGTAAAAAAAAATGATTGGAATAATCAATTATTTGAGCTAGGATTAGTAATTGACAGCACAGGGGTTGTGTATGCAAATCAGTTGGATTTGTCACTTTCGTTGTGCATAAAGTCACGAAATTAAAAACAAACACTGATTTCGAAAAAGCGATGCCTAGAACACTACTCTGAATCGAAAAAAGGAATATATAAAACCACCATCGAAAACTAGCTCAAAGAGAGAGAAAATCGTCCTTCGCAAAATTCTTCTAATTCCTTATGAAGGTTTATTTTTTCGAGACAAAAAAAAAACACAATAGCCTTGTTATTTGTGTGAGATAATCCATTACAGACAAATCTTTCCAAAAAGAGCAATGATTTAACATACCAGTTCCTAACAAATTTATGTTCTTCGAGGACTGTTATTTAGAAATTATGCGTCGAATGCTGTTGAACTAACTAAGGAAACTGATTAATATCACCAGATCACCGTGGTGTAAATTTTAAAATTCTTACCTTGAATTTCGGTCTCTGCAGATTCACAACACGAAAAGCATTGCTGTACTTTGGATTTGCATTCATGGCAAGGAACATATTTCTGCTTCGAGCTGTCGAAAAATTTTCCTTCCTTGCAAAGCTTGGAAACTCCGCCGTTAGATCTACCGGCAAAAAGCACCAGCAGGGAAGCGTGTATGCATAAAACGAGCAACGGAAACTTCAACTTCATTTTCGTGCCGAGAACGAAGTCGCTGCGAGAGTTTGATGTTTCGATTGAAAAGCACAGAAATCAGAGGAGTTGTGGCTCGAATTTCAGTTTTCGAAGATGACGCATCAAGGGAGTTTATAAACCGCTACAGGAGGACCGCTAACAAACATCCGCGCTGCTCTCGGAAAGCCCACTGCGGTACTATATCGGGTACCGCCTGTGACGTCATAATATCATGCAACAGCGGTAAAACGTTTTGATGTAAATTCAATTACTGTAAGCGTCTTTAGTCTAATGAATACGAAAGAACCTTCATTGTATTTTCATCAATCGGAATGTTAGAGTTGTTTTGCACTGATTAAATTCAATTGCATGAGTATAATGTGATTTGTATGTCAAATTTCTCAGTGTTTTATTACCGGAAGTAGTTCGTTCGAAGTCATGATCACGCCTTATTCTCCAATGCGTCCGATCATCGTCTGTTCAAGGGAAACGTTGTTGATACCAGGGAGGGGGTGGGAGTGGGAGAGAAGGATTACAGTCCGGACTGTGTGTTGGGGAGCATCCTTGCATCCCTACTCTATCGTTTGGTCGTCACGCAACGCTACGTACACCCGGCCCAGGGGAGTATAGAGAAGCGTTGCGTGACGACCAGAAGTGGTGGTGACCCATTCGAACAGATTTCAAAATGAAAATGGGTTTTAATTTTATATTTCAAATTGAGAGATACAGACATTATTTGCTGGGAAGGAAGGATTGCGTGACCAACTAAAAATATAAAAATAATAAACTAAAAATTAAATTAAAAAGACGTCAGCCTATAGCTAGGAGTCGAATATGAAATTACAGGTCGTTAAATTTCCCCTAACGGTCCCCATCCCCCACCCCCATGTAATGCACCCCGACTGTGTATGTTACATTTCGTGTTCCTTACGTAACATACTATTCGATATTTTTGGCCAGGTTACTAAGTCACTTGTAAGTAAGGACACGAGGCGAAAAAAGTCGAACTATTTTCTTTCTTTTTGGAGCAAATTAATCGTGTTTCTGATGTTCGAGTCTGAGGAAGTTGCAGAAGGGGAGGTTAGTTTTATTTTAACTTTCAACTCATGATGCGTTCATTTATTTTCGAAAGCTTTTCAGAAGATTCAAGAACGTGAAAGTATAAGTTTATTTAGCGTCGCCATTTTGGAAAATTCAACTTTATGTGCCCCTAATTGTTTGTTTATCTGTGTTAGAATGGCAAGCAAGATAGACAATCTTTTGGAGGAGAGTATGAGCCTCCTAGACACGACAAGGGAGGTAAGGGACAAGCACTGACTTTAGCATTTTAATTTCCAGGCTTTTGATGAATCATCACATGCGCAGTTTGCATACACCCGGGGTGTCTAATCGAACGTTCGGCAATCGAACAAAATCGAACACAAATCGTTCGATTGTGTTCGTTAATCGAACACAATCGAACGTTCAATTATCGAATGGTCGGCAATCGAACACAATCGTCAAGAGATGCAGTCCGAACAAAATCGAACCGGATTCGGTTCGATTTTGTTCGAATGAGTTCGATTTTGTTCGATTGCGCTCGATTTTGTTCGATTGGTTTGATTTGTTCGATAATCGAACTCACACAAAATTAGATGTTCAATTATGTTCGATTGCCGAACGCAATCGAACGATTGGTGTTCGATTGCATTCAATTGGTTTTTTGTTCGATATAAACGTATGCACAGAATTCATAAACTTATAACAGATTGGCTTTATAATGGTAAAAGGACTGAGTGGAATCAAATTTGGTCTGTGATCAGAATCATGAAATCAATGTGATTATAATACAGACAGAATTGGATGGCGCAAAGTTCTGTTACTGTACTAATTAATCATCACTGTATCCCTCCCCTTTCTACGCCTGCCACGCAGGCTATGTAACAACATTTTGAAGACCCATGTGCCACTTTGGGTCCTGAGTGAGTAACAAATTTTAGAAAATGCAACGACTGATTAAACTTATTGGTGAATGTGTTGTTCCAGAAAATATCCATACCCCAAGGAAGGTTGTTTGGTTTGAACCCCCTCCCCCTGGACATTACAGTTTTATAGCAGTTATAGCTTCTTACTTTCCTTAAAAATGTTGGCTTTTGAGACCCCCTCCCCCTCAGAATTTCCAATGACCTTCCTTGGGGGAATGGATATTTTCTGGAACCGCACAATCAAAAGAGAACATTTGAGATTGTTTTTGAGATTCATGCAAAACAGAACTCATTCGAGTGCAGCTATCCAATTACAGTGCATGTAAATCATGTATACTGTCCAATCACTTGAGCATGTTGAGTATATTGTCCTATTAATGCTCAAATAGGGTCTGGAATTAACCAATCTGATTCCAGAATTATGTTGTGGTTTTGATTAACAACACAATACAATGATTTCATTTCTTATCTAGGTCAGTACAGCCATGATTCTGGAGCAGAATCTCATACTTATCACAATGTACCAGAGGAAATCAGAAGGTTCATTCATTTCTTTCACCAGCATGTTACTGAACAGGTTAGTACTCACAGTTATCTTCTCACTTATCAATCTGATTATAACTGCAGTTGGTTAACTCAGTTGGTGGGTGTATAACCCAGCCAGGGGTTTTAGCTGTGGCCTCTGTTTTCCCCCTCCCTCTCCTTTTCCACCGTCTTATCAGTGTTATGGGTGCTGTTCCCTTTGTATGGGGGCTCATGGCTGGCCAGGATTTGCCAGCCATGGTTCAACAGTCTCCATCTAGGAGCTGGCTGCCAATAGAGGAAGCTCCTGGATGTTACAGGCACCTCCATTTAGCGATGCAGTTGTTATGTATGTAACAAAATTTGCTTGAATCATACTTTTTTTTTGTTTCCAGAATCTTTATGAAATACAACAAATCTATGAAACAAAGTAAGTACATTACAAACATTTATTTAGAGTTGTGTGATTTTACGGTAAAAGAGCCACACACCGGTAATGACAATGTTTACTCTCACTACAGAATGTGTATGGTGCAGATAAAAAACAACAACTTTTCTTTTCCGAGATTCAAACCGGGCTGTATTGGTGGGAGGCAAGTGTTCTCATGACTGCGCCATCCCTGCTCCCCTAAAATATTTTAAATCAGAACATATTTTCACTCTAATCAAGATTGTTGCTTTATGTATTGTAGAATATTTACAATCAGAATTCCAATAGGTTGAAAGTTTACTCTTATGATTTTTCCTTCCCAGTTTCAACAAATTAACCGAGAGACATTTTGAAAAATCCGCTTGGCCTGATGCGGATTATGTTGCAACACTTGTGGATGGAGGTAAGATTTGGAGGTTAATAATTATTATTAACACATGCAAGAGTTTTATCTTCTGACTTTTCATGGTGTGAATCAAAAATTTCAAAAATGGAGGATTTCTGATGCCTGATGAAATTATTGATGGTGCAACAAATAACTATTTACACTCAAGGCTGAAATGTCGTTTAATCATTCCTTTTAGATCTTTGCTGCCTTATATTTGTTTTTATATTGGTAAATTATTATATCAGTAAAGTAAGTTTATTTGTTTAAGTAGTTTTGTTAAGCGCTATTGGTTTATTAGTAGAAATGGCGCTATAGAAATAAAGAGCATTATTATTATTAAATATAGTACTGTCATGAAGCCGTGAATTGCCCTCTGTATCAAATTTCATAGATCAGGGTTTGTTTCTTTTCTTTCAGACCCAGTGTTTTTGATTCTCTACAAGGAGTTGTACTACAGACACATCTACAACAAACTCAAGGTACATGTAACGCAATTATAATTTTAGAATTTGGTCAGATGTGTCTAATTCCCGGGCCAAACAAGGATGAGAGTTGCAGAGAGTTCAAACTCCTACTCTCATTTGCCTGAAATTCTCATCTGTCATGTACTCTCAGTGACTCTTGTCGACTCTTATGCACTCTCATCTAATTTGAACCTGCTCAAACTTTTCTTTAGAGTCATTAAGTTTCTCTCATTTGGCCTGGGCTGGTGATCAGTCGCTGTGAGTTGAACAAATCTCTGGTGAAAGCCTACTCTCGGCAACCAGCGTGGGCTTAGTATCGTATACTATTATTTTCTAGCTCTGTATGGGTATGTGTGCATTTTATGCTTTAAAATATGGTAATCATTGACATTGTGTCTCTTTGCAGCCAACATTGGACCATCGCTTTGAATCTTACTTCAACTACTGTGATCTTTTCAACTACATTTTGAGTAAGTTTGGAGTTTGTTCAGTTATAACATTTTGAAGTTGACGTATTTACCAATGGCAACCAACTTAGTAAAGAATAAGTTTATCTTTTTACTGCGTCTTTCAATTACACACAAACTCTGACATTCAAAAGTCAACTAACCAATGCGTTTTTCAATGCCATCAATAATAATAACTGGTCAACGGACCCTGAAAAAAAGAAACAAACAAAATGAATCAAAATCTAGCTATCACAACCCAAGGACGTGACCCTTTGAACCCGTTGAAGTGGACTTCTGTTTCATGAGATGTGCGCTAAGATGATTGACGGCAGCAAAAAATCCAATCATTGATTGAGCAGAGGTTGCATGTTATTGAAAGGTGAAGTAAATCATACAATTTGTATTATTCCAGACACAGATGAACCAGTTCCTCTTAGCCTGCCCAATCAGTGGCTATGGGATATTATTGACGAGTTTATCTACCAGGTGAGTGGCCATTATTTTCACATTATTTTATATATATATATTTTTTCACATTATTTTTTTATTCCCAATATTGGTTAACTAACATCTATATGTACGAGTATATTATATACAATGTAAAGCAGACAAATATCCACAAAAACTCTTATAACAAGTTTGTAATCCTGTAAAATTCTGATAAGCTCCCCCCCCCCCTCCCCCCCCCCACTCCCCACCAAAAAATAAATAATAATTATTATAATAAATAAGCCCCCATGCAATGGTAAGTCCCCTGAATATAAGCCCATGGACTTCCCCCCTCAGTAATAAGCTCCCTCTCCCCAAACAAAACTTTGTGCATGCATTCACAACAAGTAAATCTCTACTATATATTTAATGGACAGTGATCGGTGATCTGATCTGGATACTCTCTCTTTCAGTTCCAAGCATTCAGCCAGTATCGATCAAAGTTGCTGAAAAAGCCAGATGATGAAGTAGGAATGCTGAGAGGAAACACAAAGGTATGGCCTGGCACTTTTGCGTACTGCAAAGGAAGATAAAGTGTCTCATTGCAATCTAACAGACTGTACATTCACGTTATGATTCAAAGGTTTTCTTTGAATATACTGTATGAAAAAGGAGGGCACATATTTGTGTTGAAATTCATGACTCTTTTACTGCACCTGCCCTTTCAATAACATTATTAGTAATGTATACACAGTGTCCCCATTTAGTGGTTTGTAACTGCTATTCCAGTCAGACACTTAAATAAAGGTTTTTATTTTTATTTATTTATTTAAACTTTGCTCAAACAACAGTTGTGATTTTTTTGCTGCCGTCATTCATCTTAACCGATGTTATATGAAATGAAAGTTTACTTCAATGGGACAGTGGGTTCAAAAGGTCACGTTCTTGGGTTGTGTTTGGTAGATTTCGATCCATTTTGTTTTTTTCTTTTTTCAGGGTCTTTTGGTTGTCGTTGTAATTGAAGGGCTGAGGGCATAACCAGCCTATATTGATTTTTAGGACCTTTTTTTTTCCCCTAAGATTTGCCGTGTTTTTGGAATGTGACCTAAAAATTAGTTACCAAACATTTCCCCGTTATTTTTTTCGCTAGTTTCTCCTTCGTTTTCGAGAAATAACGTGTTGACAAACATTCGTTTTAATGGCGGTAACGCTTTGTTAAAAAAACCTTTGTTTCTTTGAACAATGAAGATCAGTGAAACGGTAAAATGGCCGTTGTTACAATGATTTACTAATGAAATCACTGCCCCTTTCAGCGTTGTGAGTTATCAAAATATTTAGGTTGTTGCAGCGGCAATGGAGATAGAAACTAAATAAGAATTGAACGTTTACCTGACCTAACTGATGCTACAAAAGAACATCACACCGTGAAGTAAAAACACTGTTTTACAGTCCCCCTCCCCCTATCAATGTTGGAGCCTAGCAATTCAATCCTGTGAAAATAAGGTCTTGTCTGCAAATGACGCGCAACATTGATTGGGGGGGGGGGGGGTAGGGAGAGTCGCTGAAACAACGTAACGTAAATAGAAAATCCCTGTAACGACGGGCATTTTACCGTTTGACTGATCTTCATTGTTCAAAGAAACAAAGGGTTTCTTTACAAAGCGTAACCGCCGTAAAAATGAATGTTTGTCAACACGTTATTTCTCCAAAACGAAGGAGAAACTAGCGAAAAAAATAACGGGGAAATGTTTGGTAACTAATTTTTAGGTCACATTCCAAAAACGCGGCAAATCTTAGGGAAAAAAAAAAGGTCCTAAAAATCAATATAGGCTGGTTATGCCCTCAGCCCTTCAATTATGATTGACGTCAGTGAAAAACGCAATCGTTAGTTGGGTTTTGAACTTCAGGGTTTGCATGTTATTGAAAGGCACAGTTAGAAACTGAAGGGCAATATATTTCATAGACAGTCAACTCTCTCTTAACGGACACCTCTATAAGACGGACACCTGGTGTTGGTCCCTGCACGCCAATTTTCAGTCATTTTACTGTATCTAAACTCTCTATAAGCCGGACACCTCTCTAAGACGGACAGTAGTGCTGGTCCTGATGGTGTCCGTCTTAGAGAGAGTTGACTGTAGTCATTCAGTATTTGCATAAAGTGCCCTATTCACAATATAATATTATTATGGTAAGTAACTGTAGTTTGTCATGAGCGTGGGACAAAGAAAAAAATCTGAGTCCCCCACGGGATTTGAACCCATGACCTTCCGTACACCGGTCGGATGCTCTAACCACTGAGTTACGGAGTATCTCATGTGGTGAGCGGTCATATACAGTGGAACCTCGATATAACGATACTCGATATAACGATGTTCCTGGTATAACAATCAACATTTTACGGCCTGGCAAATGTTACAGTAAATGTATGGAGAAAACTCCCGATATAACGATACTCGATATAACGATATTCCCGATATAACGATCACAATCTGGCAGCCCAAACGTAAAATTTACCCCGATATAACGATAAAATCAATCATCGCGCAATGAAAAAGGAGGCTTAACACTTGAAAAGATATGACAATACTCCCGGGCAATACTTTTCCTTTATAATTTAGTTCTCATTGCATAAGGACTGTAACGTGTCTGTCAACAGCTTGTTACGATAGGGATTTGTACAGTACATGACAAATCAATTATTAACAATACCCCGATATAACGATATTTTTGGCTCTTTTCCCGAAAAATCGTTATATCGGGAATTCGTTATTACGATCTCCCGATATAACGATCTAATTTGGTCGGTCCCTTGGCACATCGTTATATCGAGGTTCCACTGTACTAGGTTCATATGTGACACGCGTCCTGCATACTGCTAGGATCAGCAATGTCAAAAGCGTCATGTGTAGTAATAAATGTAAAGATGGTAAATGTTGAGCTCGGTCATATGGCTTGTTTCTTTCAGATCTGGAATGTTCACAGTGTTCTGAATGTGCTATATTCTCTAGTGGAAAAGTCCAAGATTAATCGCCAGGTCTGTCTCAATGCTTGCTTAGAGAGTAATAATATATATGCTTACCTAATGAGGAGATCAAATTATGCCGACGTAAACAAAGATTAATATAATAAAAAAATTATGTAATTTTAAATATGTTTTCCTTGAATGAAGAAACTGATCAGCAACAAGACTCAAATAATTTATTATTGTCTGTGATATTTAGACAAATTCTCCCTACTCATACTGTGGGAATGTTTATAGATCAGTAAGGGGAATTTGTATATTGATACAAGTGTTTTTGTTGTAGTTGGAGGTGTATAACCAGGGTGGCAACCCTGATTCAGTAGCTGGTGAGTTTGGGATTCATCCAGTCTACAAGATGCTGGGTTACTTCAGTTTGATTGGTCTGCTGCGACTGCACTCGCTGCTCGGTGATTATTTCCAGTCCATTAAGGTCCTGGAAAATGTTGAGCTAAACAAGAAGGTACAGTAAGCTAGAGAATTAAGATCATAATTTGAGAATGATGTTTGTCACAAGCATGGGACAAAGAAAAAAATATGAGTTCCTGACAGAAGTCAAACCCATGACCTTTGGCAGACAGGCCCCAATCCCTAGGCCCCAATCCCTAGGCCCCAATCCCTAGGCCCCAATCCCTAGGCCCCAATCCCCAGGCCCCAGCGGTGTGTGAGAAAAACATTTTCCACTTATTTCGTTTCACTCTACCAGTGGAAAATTACCCTTATTGTTGAACTATTTTTGGTACTTTCAGAGTCTGTACTCAAGAGTTCCAGCCTGTCAAATCACTACTTACTACTATGTTGGATTTGCATACCTCATGATGAAGAGATACCAGGTAACTTAGAAAACTAATGTTTAACAATAGACTGTGAGCTATCAAAGTTGATAGAAACCGAGAGCAAGTAGTTTAATATCGTTTTAGCATATCCCCATATAGCTGCCAGCCTAAAAAAAATGAAATCCTGGATATCGCCAATTTTGCCTAAAGGTATTTCTTGCCAACCCCACGGCATACATTTCTTTGTAAAAATTGGGTTCTTATATTTCCATGAGTTTGCAGCAGATTTTTACAAAGCTTCACAATTTGACTAAATTTGGTATCAAATTGTTCCATGAAGTTGTTTTTGGCTTGAACCCACACCCTCCTGGAAATTCCAGTTTAGCTTCATACTTTCCTTTAAAAATGTTGGCTTTTGAGACCCCTCCCCCCCCCCCCCCCCCCCCACCCCCTCTGAATTTCCAATGACCTTCCTTGGGGTGGGTATGGATATTCAGGGACCACACAACATACAATGTAGGTAGGTCTTTGTTTCTTGTCATGATTATTTCCATTAACATCACAGCTACGTTTTATTGGAATCATTCCAAGATCACACTAACCAATGTTTTGCATTGATTGCCTTCTTCAGGATGCCATTCGCAGTTTCTCCAATATTCTGCTGTACATTCAGAGGACCAAAAATATGTTCCAAACCAAGTCTTACCAATATGAACAGGTGATAGAATATGCCACAAGGTGTTACCTCTTTCCTCACAGTATCAAATGAAAATACAGTTGAAGCTCTCTGAGCGGACACTCGTAAGTGCTTGGCTACTTACGGCCGCCTTGACAAAACCCTGTTTGAACTCTAGCTCATACAAACTGTATTAACACATTCCCGTAAGCGGCCAGCTCCAGTTGTGGACACTTGTTCTGCTTTCAAAGTGTCTACTTACGGGAGCTTTGACTGCATTAGCTGTGCTTTTTAAAATGATAGTGAGGCATTATACCAGTAATTTAAGTAGGTGCCCTCACGGTGGCCTAATGGTTATTGCTTTGGACTCTGGATCAAGCAGTCTGGGTTTGAGTGGTGGCCAGTGTCTTTGTGTTGTGTTATTGGGCAAGACACTTATAACTCTCACGGTGCCCCTCTCCACCCAGGAGTATAAATGGATGCCAGCAAATATTGTTAGGGCAACCTGACAAAATGTGTTGGGGGGGGGGGGGGGGTGGGGGGAGTAGCAACAAGTGCATGAAAACAAACCAGTGATGTCAGCTAGCGTGCACCAATGGGAAAATAGTAAACACTTCATTAACCAATCATAGTGTATGGCTTGCTGAAGCAATAAAAGATGTTTGTGAACGGTTAAGAGGGTAATTGTGAAGAACAGCTACCCCAAAAAACCTGTTGGCCAACTGTCGACAGTTAAGAGTGTTGGTTTTTCACAAATTAAGTTTGCTTTTTAACTTCTCTTTCATTTTCTTTCTCATCAGATAATGAAGAAAAACGACCAGATGTATACACTGTTGGCCATTTGTCTGACATTGTGTCCACAGGTAAGAAACACTTCATGATCAATCCCTGACTTCTCTGAACCTTTTTATAAGAAATTCCAATAGGTAGGTGGTGAGACTTGAGCACCTGATCACCTTGGGTAAAATATGTCTTGTCGAGAAAAATTGTCCCAATAAGAATTATAGCGTGAGGTCTGTATTGGAGAAATATTGGAAATTAATGCATCCATTCTCTTACCCTGGTCCCAGAGGGTTTTTCATTTTCTTTCTTCTACTGAACTTGATTAAAGCGAGTTGAAGCGTCGCCAGGGTACCATTCTGTGCAAATATACGTACCAAAGTTAAGCAAATACTTGCATTTTTCAGCCCACTTTTCATAAACGCTTAACCAATATTGTCCACCTGACATAAGGGGAAATTGTTTCTACTTTATAGTTTTATTTTGTTCAATGTTTCATGAAAAGGGATTCAGCGAAATTAATTCATGAGCGGTCCATCTTAGCAGTCCATATTGAAAAATTTGGGCCGCTCAGGTAACCAATCAGAATGCTCCTTTCCATCAATCCTTTCACAACCTGTCTGTAATCCATTTCCATCCTCGTCATCGTTAGTCATCCTCACCTGCTAATGGGTTCCTGTCATTTGTGGAGTACTGTTCTACAACAGCAAGCCATTATTGTTGGACTGTGATGTTTTTGAGCTTCTCAAAGTCATGTTAAAAATAGATCACAGTATAACACAGTGCAATTAAGATGTTCTTCGCATTTTCAATTTTGTTAATAGTGAAGGGTTTTCTTTCTTGTAGCGAATTGATGAAAATCTCCACTCACAACTTCGTGAGAAGTGTGGAGACAGGGTGCAAAGACTGCAGCGTGGGTATGTTTAACATTCAGTTTGTGGTTGTCTGATGTCATTAGCAAGATAGTCAAATTAAAGGGGTTTTAGACTAGAAATTGACAGAACTTTTGTTTGGGCCATAAAAAAGTGGCCATAATAATGCTAGAGGTGGTTGTATGGTGTTTATCAGGCAGGGTTGCGCTGTGTATATGTATCTTTCTCTCTCTCTTTTACTTGATCCAGGCTTTCAAATCATAGGGAACAGATTGTGATGTTCTATTAGACTGCGAGCAGCCTTTTGCATTTCCTAATCTTTCTGGGGTGCGAGATGCAATGATCAAGCGACGAGCCAATCTCTCCTCATTTTTACACCTAATTTGCATAATTATTACATTTCCGCTCGTGCCAAGCTAGGATGTGAGGAGAAAAGACCGACTGCTCGCAGTCTAGTGCAAAGTAGTGTGTAACTGTTTTTGTTGAAAAGGAAAACAAGGTCACTCACCCAAACACTTCCTTATCTTTCCCCAAACTTGTTTCTTTTTCTCGTTATGTTGTGCATTTATGTCACTATTTTCCCTCGTTCTGAGATCATGGGTAGGCATTTCTTGCTCTTTTTCTTAAATATAAAGCAAACAGTAGATGCTTGTTCAAATATTTCAAAATTACTATTAATAATTTCTTTTTACAGAGAGGTACAGACATTTGAGGAGTCCTTCTCGTATGCCTGCCCAAAGTTCGTATCTCCTGTACCTCCAAACTTTGATGCTCCACCAGCTAATTTTAACAGGGTGAGTTCATTTTATTGTTTCCAATGTGGAGAAGCACAACAGTCAAATTGGACAACTTATTAAATGTTGATCTTGAATTTGATACAACAGAAGCCCTAGGTGTAAAAATAGACTAGGAACAACCAGGATAAAACATAGTTCCAATAAAAATATTATATAAATGTTAGCTACGTTCTCTGGTTATTTTTAAAAAAATATAAGCTTTCGGCTACCAGTCTGTAGCCTTTGATGAATGAGAAGAGAAAACAACATGTAACATATACAGAAAAAATGTGTGAAAGAGCGAAAAAATGAGGGTGTTAATTAAATGTTCTATTTTCTTAAAATAATAGAATATTGTCTTGGCAATGGTCTTGAATTTGTATTAGCATTAATAATTAGCACTGTATGCCAGGATTCTAGCGTCTTACGGGTGTGCGGTAGTTGCCTTTGTCAATGACTTGTAAATTTTCAAAGTCATTGAATGGCTTTTTGACCAAGCGTGATAAGCAATATTGAGCCCTTGGTACCTTTTGGGGTTTGAAAACATCTGCTGGTTTCACCAATGTAACACCAGGAGCAGTCAAAACAAGGAATTTTGTAAACAACATTAGATTGGAGTTTAATAGCAGGTTGAAGCTAAGTAGTTTGCTTAGATATTAAAATGTTGTTACCTATCATCTTCTGTAACACAAATATAATATATCTGATAGTTCTTTTCTCATTTTCTCAGTCATGAGTATCATTTCCTCTTCTTTCTTCAGGAACCATTTAATCTCCAGCTGAAGGTTTTTATGAATGAAGTGTCGCAGCAGTCTCTGATACCAGTCATTAGAAGGTAAGCAACTACATTGACATTTTTTTTTCTGTGGAATCCAGAAATAATCCTAGCAGTTTGCAGTAAGTTTGTCACATTTGATCCTAGTTCATATATTGCCTAAGCTCTCACGAGTCTCCTGTAGCTCTGTGGTAGAGCGTCTGACTGGTGTGCGGAAGTTCATAATTCTGAGTTCTCCCAACAGGAGTCGAACCAAACAAAACTCTCTGGTACTTTCTTTGTCATATGAAGTAATTATTGCCATATTTTTGTTTTCAGCTATTTAAAACTGTACACCACAATGCCCATTGCAAAGCTGGCTGCTTTTCTAGACATGGTGAGTAAAAAAAGGAAATGATTTGACTTCTAATAACTTGAACCTTCAAGGGAAATTGGCGGGAGTTATCGAGGGTAAAATTAGTAAGAAAATGACCTGAAGGGAAAACAAATTTACTTCGAGTTAGCGGGAGGTTCGAATTATCGGGGTTAGAGTTATCGAAAGTGGGAGTTTCAGTTTGATCCTCAAACCTTAAAGAGTTGGAATAAATATATTTACAGCTTGGCCTTTGGACAATAGTAAGGATCACAAACCAAGAGTCCGTGTTTGGTTTCTTTACTGAAATGTTCTTAGTCGTGAATTTTGGCTTGCACAAAGGAAAACGATAATTCGATTTGTTGCAACTGCAGCTTCATAGATGTATTTGAAGACACACAACTCGTGATGATTTTCTGCAGACTGCAGCACAGGCTAGATTCTCAGTGTCTCAATAAAGCCCTGGCTAAACGGAGACGCAAATAGACGCAAGTTGACTTGCACGCACTTGCGTTGACTTAAATGACTTGTGTTCACTTTGGTCAAGATCAAATATGAGCGCAAGTAGACGCAAGTTTTTCACCGATTGGCTACCCAACGTAAGTCGACGCAAGTTTTTTGTTTACTTCTATACTGAATTTCAGCCCTCGCAAGAGCATTCAATTGGATTATTTTGCCGAGCAACTTGTGTGAGTCTTGTGTGCACATGTGAGTAAACTTGCGACTCCGTTTGGCCAGCCAACGCAAGTCTGTACGCAAGTTCATATTTCAAAACTTCAAGTTCGCCGTTCACAATCCGTCTTAATCTTCTCCATCCTTAACCATCCTTGTTCCTGTTTGGTTTATTATCACCTCTTTGGTGTTTTTCTACCTCAGTAAACTATTATTTTGGGGCTTTCTTCAATTTGAAGGTGATTTATTTTTGCACTTCGAAAAAATGACTTAAAATATCGTGACATAGCTCCTTTGTGCCGGCCTATTGAGCCATTATAAGGCTCCGTAAAGGCTTTCATTTACTCATTGTTTGTGTGTTTCTTACAGGATGAGAACCAATTCAGGACTCAACTGCTGTGCTTCAAGGTAAAGTCTCAATACTTATTGAAGTGAAATCTGAATTGGTCAAATGTTATATATGACGTCTGTTTTGTAGACCAATAAAAACATGGGCAAGGGTGAGGCTAACACACCCTAACAGTGTAGGTCGCTAGAACAAGGCTGTTATTGAATGTGTGCCTAGTATTACTTAGCTTCTCGTCATGTCTGGATATTTGGTATGGGAATCCAGTGTCCCGTGCAATTACAGTCGAAGCTCTCTGAGCGGACACTCTCGTAAGCGGGCAGCTCTACTTAGGGCCGCCTTGACAAAACCCTGTTTGAACTCTAGCTCATACAAACTCTGTATTTACACATTACCGTAAGCGGCCAGCTCCAGTTGCGGACACGCCCACGTCACTCAATGGTCAGAAGAAATTGCATTCATAATAGCCTTTGTTTCTGCTTTGTTTTTAATATTAACCCTTGTTGCTTTATCTGTCAGCATAAACAAAGGAATCTTGTGTGGACTAAAGGAACAGACGCGCTTGAAGGAGAACTCCAGTCCTCGTCTGAAGTAGACTTCTATATTGATCAGGTAAAGCACCATTATATAGAGCGGTTTTCAATTGAGAGCCGTAAAACCAAAACCAAAGCAATAATATTACAATGGCAATCACATTCTGCTATGTGTTTATTGACACTATAATAAAGTTCATTCATTCACAGCAATCGTAAACAGCAAGCCTCGCATGCAGTTCCCTTAATCCTTAACGTACCAACTACGCATACAGCTGTTTCGAGAAAGGTTGTCGGAAAAAGCGGACGCGACAATCCCGAAAGGTATCGTGGGTAGTTTTAAGTTCACGGTTCCTTGACTTCAGCATTTCAGGGAAATCTGAGAAAATGGCACGAGACGCCATGAAAGTATGTTTGCGAGTGCTAAAAGAAAGCAACAAAAGTAGGTTCGACAGCTACAGTGTCAGGAACGTACCTTGCTGATCATATCCCAGATTACCTTTCGGGATTGTCGCGTGCGCTTTTTTCCGACAACGTTTCTCGAAACAGCTGTATATGCGTAGTTTGTAGTCTTACACATCAAAGCCATTGTGACGTCATCAATGAACACGTGACGAGATTAGTTTGACACGCATCCGATGCAGAAAGGATGGATCTTTGTAACCGTGCATCAATTTTGGAAATCTAACAAATTCTGCCAGAGTTATGCTGGGAAAACCTGTTCAATTTTTGTTGAAAAATCAGTGCCAAATTTGGCTCTCACACCCAACATACTTCCAGGTTCATTTTTCAGCTCCCTTACAAGGTTAGGTCAAAACTTTTCCAGCTGATAGGAAGTGTATCAAGCGCCGAAGATAGCAAGAAAAGAAAGGGGGAGTAAAAGGAAAGGGAAAGAGAGAAGGAAAAAAATCAGAAGAAAAAACCTTTTTAACATCTTTCCCTAGTTCTCAAAAGGGCATTTTTAGCAAAGATTGGCCAAATTTGGGGTGACAGCACCAAAAAAACGGGTTCCGTGACCCAAAAATGCGTTTTTCAGTGCAAATTCTGGTACAAAGGGTTAAATGCTGATTTGTGTTTATTTCAGGATATGATTCACATCGCTGATACAAAAGTTGAACGGCGGTATGGAGATTTCTTCATTCGACAGATTCACAAGTTTGAAGAGGTAAGGAGAACCGTTCATAAGGTGACGTCATGTTGCTTAGCAACATCTGTCGAAAACCGCGGGTTCAGTCATGACCCGTGTTGATCACGTGCGAGTCCGAAGTTCAATTTGTTGTGAATACTGTGGTTACCTTTTCATTTTGTGACGTGTCGCCTTGTGTTCCTCTTTCAGGTGACCAAGAGTATCCAGGCAGTGCAGTGACACAGGACACCTTAGTGCACAGGAACACCAGCCGAGAGAATGTGTGATTTCGAGAAAAAGAAATATTCCTAATAAATTATTGTCTAGCCTTCGAGGAAGCTCTCTTGAGGATGGGGGTAGAGGAGAGAGAAAAACGTATCTTCCCTATCTCCACCCCCCAAGAGAACTTGCCCGCAGGCTAATAGTTGTCCAATTTAGAGCGATTTTCAATTGAAGTGTCGTAAAATTTGGCTAATCACAACAAACGTGAACAACAGAACGAACCAATGAGAACTTGAAGCAAATACACGTGACCGGCGCCAAGCGCGGGAAAACGCGTGTGACCAAGTCGTGATTGGTTTTGGTTTTGCATCTGATTGGCTGAGAAGGTGGCGCGAGTTTTTTAAACCAATCACAGAGCGTATTAAAGCAAAACTAAAGCAATTCAGCGATTACTTTCGACACTCGATTGAAAACCACTCTTTGACGTTTTCCTCGCGTTACCTACAGTAGGTGTACTTCTGCAATTTTCTTCAGTTAGCTCTTTGACTGCTAAATCCTTAACAAGGTCTATTGTCAAGACTGTGATCAACATCTTGTTTCTCCTTAGAATATCAATACACTGTTAAGAAGACAAGTGAGGAGAATAGAGCAAATCATCAACCTTTTATTAAATATTGAAAAACGTTTTAAATCGCAACACAACCAAGCAAATAGCATTATAAACATATAGTGATGCAAATGTACATGCAGTAACTACAAAAACCAGGCAAAGAAAAATAAATAAAGATCAGCTATGTGAAGTCAATGTTTTGGGTACAATTTGTATTTTGCTTACTTGTAGACACGTCGCCTTTTTTTTCCCACTCGCTACTCCCACAAAACGAACGCCTGGACTGCAGGCTACTTATAAGGTAATTGTAACAGTTTGTACTCTGGGTTTTTACAGTTCGCGCAATCGCTCCAAAAAAAAACCCTCTGTTTCAAGATTTCTGTTTCTCCCCTCGCGCGCGCGCCCTCTCACGATCGAGTCGCTCTAACTGAAGGTAATTTCTTCTCGCAATTATTTCTGAGGATCTTTGCATTTGACTTCAGAGACTTTATAACGGTTTTGTCGGTGTTTTCTTCATCAGACAGCCGATCCATTGTGGAAATAATATTATCAAGCGCCAAAAATATTTCATCGCACGCATTCTTTGCTTCGGCAATTGTTTGTCTGACTTTAACAACTTCCTCCAGCAGCGCGTCTGAATTAATGAAGAGTTTACTGTCATCAAAGGCTTTATGCAGTTCATCTTTGATAAATTCAAGTAATCCAAAAGCGACAGACGTTAGAATCCTGACTTCCTTGGTGGCTTCATCGATATCTGGAGCGCCGATTTCTTTCTTGTTTTGTTCTTGTTGACGAAGTACAGCTGTCAGGTTTGCCATGGCTTCATCGTCCGCTTGAGTTTGACTCAAGAGTTTATTCATTGTGTATTGAGCGAGGCCCGCTTTTTCTTTACAATCGTCGAAGTTCAACTGCTCCATAGCAGTGCACATTTCCTTCAAAGCTGTATTCAAATAGAAAAAGAGGTTATCTCGCGTGCCTCTAACTATAGTATCGATCTTTAACGCTTGATCTCTCGCGGTCCTCGTGTCCCAAATTTTGACAACCTTTTTCGAAAGATTTGCCAGCGATTGTTTCAATCCCTCATAGCGCTGAAACAGAGAGTCTAGCGCGTTTGATAACTGAATAAAAGGCTCTTCTTGCTGTGTGGGAGCCATATGGCAAGAAGAATTCGTCAAAACGAATGTTTTTTTATGCAAATATTGTATGTATATGCAAATATACCATCATCAGTTTGTCAAGTATTTATAAACAGTGTCAGAGTTCTCGTGTTTTGGCCCGCATGATGAATGCGGAAATAATTTAATCGCAGGTGATCTGAGTGAGATTATTTTTCTTTGGTTTTAAATTGTTTCACGGTTCGCATGTGCCGGCTTATCAACTTTATCCGTTAAAAAAAACCCAGTAGTGTAGTGTAGTGGCCAAAGGAGCAAAGCTTTGGAATTGGCCACTACCACAGTGCAGTTACAAAGAGAGGAAATAAAATTCATACAAATAAGGCTCTAGTCGATATTACAACGATATAATTATCAAGGGAAGAGTGAACATTTTTAGTTGAGAAATGAATATAAATTAGTGAAAATAATTGACATTTGATTCCCTCGCGTCAATTGAGTGTCGTAAAATTTGGCTAATCGCAACAAACGTGAGCAACAGAACGAACCACTGAGAACTTGAAGTAAATACACGTGACCGGCGCCAAGCGCGGGAAAACGCGTGTGACAAGGTCACGATTGGTTTTGGTTTTGCATCTGATTGGCTGAGAAGGTGGCACGAGATTTTTAAACCAATCATAGAGCCTAGTATTAAAAGCTTCGGGATTGCTTTCGACACTCGATTGAAAACCGAGCTCTTCGACTGCTGGCGTCACTGCTAAATCCTTAACAAGGTCTATTGTCAAGACTGTGATCAACATCTTGTTTCTCCTTAGAATATCAATACACTGTTAAGAAGACAAGTGAGGAGAATAGAGCAAATCATCAACCTTTTATTAAATATTGAAAAACGTTTTAAATCGCAACACAACCAAGCAAATAGCATTATAAACATATAGTGATGCAAATGTACATGCAGTAACTACAAAAACCAGGCAAAGAAAATAAATAAAGATCAGCTATGTGAAGTCAATGTTTTGGTACAAAATGTATTTTGCTTACGTATAAGGTACAGTGTAGACTCGCCGCCTATTTTTTCCACTCGCCACTCCCACAAAAGGAACGCCTGGACTGCAGGCTACTGAAAAGGTAATTGTAACAGTTCGTACTCTGGGTTTTTACAGTTCGCTCAATCGCTCAAAAAAACCTCTGTTTCAAGATTTGCTCAACTGTCTAAAGTGGACTGTTTCTCCCTCGCGCGCGCGCGCCTCTCACGATCGAGTCGCGCTAACTGTAGGTAATTTCTCCTCGCAATTATTTCCGAGGATCTTTGCATTTGACTTCAGAGAGTTTATAACGGTTTTGTCGGGGTTTTCTTCATGAGACAGCCGATCCATTGTGGAAATAATATTGCCAAGCGCCAAAATGTTTTCATTGCACGCATTCTTCAGATTCTTTCCCTCGGCAATTGTTTGTCTGACTTTAACAACTTCCTCCAGCAGCGCGTCTGAATTAATGAAGAGTGTACTGTCATCAAAGGCTTTGTGCAGTTCATCTTTGATAAATTCGAGTAATCCAAAAGTGACAGACGTTAGAATCCTGCTTGCACCTTTTGTGACTTCCTTGTGACTTCATCGATATCTGGAACGCCGAATTCTTTCTTGTTTTGTTCTTGTTGACGAAGTACAGCTGTCAGGTTTGCCATGGCCTTATCGTCCGTTTGAGTTTGACTCGCCAGATCATTCATTGTGTCTTGAGCGAGGCTCGCTTTTTCTTTACAATCGTCGAAGTTCAACTGCTCCATAGCAGTGCACATTTCCTTCAAAGCTGTATTCAAATAGAAAAAGAGGTTATCTCGCGTGCCTCTGACTATAATGTTGATCTTTAATGCTTGATTTCTCGCGGTCGTCGCGTCCCGAATTTTGAAAACCTTTTCCAAATGATTTGCCAGCGATTGTTTCAATCCCTCATAGCGCTGAAACAGAGAGTCTAGCGCGTTTGATAACTTTAGAAAAGGCTCTTGTTGCTGTGTGGGAGCCATATGGCAAGAAGAATTCGTCAAAGGGAATGATATGTTTGCAACAGGCTTCAATTCTTGTCTAGTATTTATAAATAGTGTCTCAGTTCCGTCGCGTGTTTTGGCGCACATGGTGAATATAATGAAAAATGTAAATCACATATTCAATGATAGCACCCGCAGGTGATCTGAGTGAGATTTTAAAACACCTGCTTTGCGCCGCGCGCAGGAGGCAAAAATGGGCGTTGGTTTGGGCGGACACGCGTGGGAGGACAACGCGCAATTCCTTGTGCGCGCGCGCCGCTACTGGCGTGGAATATCATTGCCGTTATATCAGCGCTGATAAAAAATGACTGACTGTTCCCGGAACAGAAAATAGAACCTTGTAGCACTTTTGTTATCTTTCTACAGGTGACAAGACAACCTCGTTCCCAGGGTCTCTCTTCTTCCCGCCAAACGCAACAAGACTTATATCTTTTCGCGCCATGCTGTGAAAGTTATTTTTATTTCCTTCTGATCGATCGAGGCTCCGACATCACGTTACTCGAATTGACCAATCAGGTAGCTCAGCTACGCATTGAAAGTTAAAAATAGATTTCAAAATATTATCATTGGAAGAGACCCATGTATGGGGGAATGCTTCTCTTAGATCATTCTCTCTATGACGTTTCTCCTCCTTTACCTACAGTAGGTGTATTTCTGCCATTTTCTCCAGTCAGCTCTTTGACTGCTAAATCCTTGACAAGGTCTATTGTCAAGACTGTGATCAACATCTTGTTTCTCTTTAGAATATCAATACACTGTTAAGAAGACAAGTGAGGAGAATAGAGCAAATCATCAACCTTTTATTAAATATTTAAAACGTTTTACACCCGGTAAATCGCAACACAACCAAGCAAATAGCATTATAAACGTATAGTGATGCAAATGTGAGTGCAGTAACTACAAAAAACAGGCAAAGAAAATCAATAAATCAATAAAGATAAGCCGCGCTTTCAAGGTAGAGCGTGGGGCGCACACCCTCTTTTCCTTCTCTTATAAATCCCCCTTTGGAGTCTACGCGGCGGGAGGAGAGAGGCCTACTTATAAACTACAGTCAAAGCTCTCTGAGCGGACACTCTCGTAAGCGGACAGCTCTACTTACGGCCACCTTGACAAAACTCTGTTTGAACTCTAGCTCTAGCTCCAGCTCCAGTTGCGGACACTTTTTCTGTTTCCCGAGGGTGTCCGCTTACGGGAGCTTCGACTGTTGTATGACTGTAGACTGTAAATACACAGTTCAGTACCCTGGCTTTTTACACTTCGCCCAATCACTCGCAAAGATAAAAACCCTCTAGTAACCAGGGAAGGCAGTTTGTTTCAAAAGTAGCAAATTATCTTATAAGTGTTCTTTCACGCAACTGTGTAAGCAAGTTGGAAGGGCGCGCGCGAGAGGAGACGGTTACTCCCCTCGCGTGTTTCCTCGCGCGCGCGCCCCTCCAACTCGTTACGCGCTTACGCGCTAACTGTGGGTAATTTCTCCTCGCAATTATTTCCGAGGGTCACTGCATTTGACTTCAGAGAGTTTATAAAAGTTTCCTCTTGTTTTCCTTCATCAGACAGCCGCTCCATTGTGGAAATAATGTTATCAAGCGCCAAAATATTTTCATTGTACGCATTCTTTGCGTCGGCAATTGTTTGTCTGACTTTTTTCACTTGTTCCTCTAGCGCGCCTGAATTAACGAAGAGTTTACTGTCATCCAAGGCTTTGTGCAGTTCGTCTTTGATACGACGGAGTAATCTCAAAGTGATCGATTTTAGAATGCTGCTTGCACCTTGTGTGGCTTTCTCGATGACTTTATCGACATCTGCGACGCTGTTTTGTTTCCCGTTTTGTTCTTGTTCATGAAGTACCGTTGCCACGGCTTCCAGGGCTTTAAACATGTCGTCCGCTTGGGTTTGACTCACTAGATCATTCATTGTGTATATCGCCGTGTCCGCTTGTTCTTTACAATCGTCGAAGTTCGGCTGCTCCATCGCATTGCACATATCCTTCAAAGTATTCAAATAGAAAACGAGGCTGTAGCGAGTTTCTCTGCCTAAAATGTTGATCTTTACAGCTTCATCTCTCGCGTCTATTGCAATTTTGAAAACCGTTTCAGAAAGATCTGACAGCGATTGTTTCAATCCCTCATAGCGCTCAAACAGAGTGTCTAGCGCGTTTGATAACTTTAGAAAAGGCTCTTGTTGCTGTGTGGAAGCCATAACTTTTAAGGAAGAAGATTCAGCAAAATCTTCAACACTGGAATCGATATTTATGCAAATGATCTTCAATTCTTGTCTGAATTTGAATAATTTTAATTGTCAGATTAAGATTGTCAGATTGTTTTGTGAGCAGAGCATTGTATTACGCCGTATTACGCCTTGATCTGAGTAAGATTATTTTAATTAATTGGTTTTAGTTTCGCCTATAAAGCACCTGCTTTGCGTGTGGGGCGGGACACACGCGTGCGAGGACTACGCGCAGTTTCCATGTGCGCGCGCGCCAGTACTCTTTCGCATGCCGACACTGCCTGGCGTGGAATTTCATTGCCGTTATCAGCGCTGATAAAAAATGACTGACTGTTCCTGGCCAAGAGACTATTGTCCTGGCTCAGAAAATAGAACCTTGTAGTACTTTAAAAAAAATATATATTTCTACACTTGACTCGACTCAGCTTTTAACGACTCAAAGTCCGGGAGACAAAGTGAGAAAAGTGCTCGGCAGACCTTCTATTTTTCCCTGAGAACACAGCTAATTCTCGAAATCTGCTCGCTTGCGAAGCGATTCAGGCCACGTCCACAAATTTTCGTTTGAAAACTCATATATTTTTTTAATAATGCGTTTTCTTCTATCGTCCACAAAAACGCTGATGAAAACGGATCCGGAGTTTCGGAACGTTTTCAAAACGCATCGCTTTTCAGTGTGAACAGCAGGCAAAACATAGATGAAACCGGGAGACAATTGAAAATGCTGGCGCCGTATTGAAGATAGGCAAAAACTGCATAAAAAGTATGCTTTTTATTCCCGTATAAAATACCGATTTCATCCTAATAAACGGTCAGTAATTATTCGGATAGGTCTCTCATATCATTATTAACTAGAAACAGCGAATTTACAATTTTAAAATGAAAGCAGTGATGTTTATTCTTTTATTTATACAGGTGCTCTCGACAAACACTGCATTTACTTCCGGTTTATAGATTATCATTAAAAAAAACTCATTTTCCTATCTGAATAAAGATTACTTTTCCTACAAATAATGATTCAATTGATTGCCTAAGGAAGTGGAAATTTTTCAGTTTATTTATAACCACCGACCATGATAATTTCAACCTCGTTTGGATAATTTTAATTAAAATTTTACCTTGCGCTTCATGAAGATCGCGTGACTGGTCACATGCGTGACTGGTCACAAAATCGATCGCCAGGAAACGGAATATGGAACTCTCGCAATGACGAAACTTATATATCGTGTTTGTGTTTGAGAAGAAGACAGTGTTTTACCGGTTTAGGAGGTCTATACGATCTTTTGCAGCACAATGTAAGTAAAAATAATTTAAGAATTATAGGAAATACGTGTATATTTTAAAATTATTTTCATAATCAGATTGTTTACAATAAACGATGCATGACCTCGTTGTTTCAAGTTAGACACGAATTAGTTTCAATCCCAGCGCACATAACGTTTCTGTTTACTTAATCTTAAATGATCTTCTATTCTTTTTTACACGGCACACCACAGTTCCTCTGATCAAGCGGTTAACACGGGGAATAATGGCGGAATGGAGTGCTATACCCATTCAGGACAATCAACAATTACTCGCCAAGATTTGCAATCCATGGACGTGGCGAATTGCCAATGGTTTCATGGCTGTGTTCTTTGGCTTAGCTGCCTATGTTCAGGTGAGTTTAGAGTTTGTTTCCGTGTATGAGAATAAAAACTAAGCGGCGAATTTTGTGACGATTCGAATTCGTCATTCAAAGAAGACTCTCTCTGATTTATGATTCATAAACACCATGGTAATAATTAAGACGGATAGAGAAATTTATGCTGCCAGGTGAAAAACATGATGAGTCGCTCTGACGTATCTGATGTACATAGAAATGGCTGAATTGAGGTCTGGAATTAGATATAAAATATTTATAAAGTTTTAGTTTGAGAGATGTAGCGATTTCAGGTCTTCATTTGGGACGGGTGGTACTCTGCAGTTAGTGATCCTGTCAATCAAAAGAATACACGTAGGTACAATACAGTGGAACCCCGTTCATCCGACCACCAACGGGCCATCAAAAGTCTGGTCGTATTAAATATAACAGGGTGGTCGTATTATTAAAAGGGGTTCTTAAATAAGAAAATGACTGACAGAACTTTAGTTCGGGACAAAAGAAAGTGGTTGTATTAACGAGGTGGTCGCATTATCGAGGTGGTCGTAAGGCGGGGTTCCACTGTAGTACAGATGAGAATTAGTTAGCAGTGAAAATATTTTTAATAGCCTCAATTAATCGGGCTAGTCCACGGCGGTAGGACACCTTCCATCCCAGGGGGCAGGGATGTGGCCAAATTGTTACCCTCCCCTGTACCCCTGGGCCTTCCTTAGTGATTATCATGCCTTTTAGGGGTAAAACATGTGGTTTGGTATTGGGTGTTTAAATCTAAAACAACCCCCATTAGAGTTGTCCAGTACCTTTTAGGGTAATGGACAGCATACATTGGTTAATCCAATATTTTGCTATTCTCATTTTGAAATTTTTTTTTTTACATCAACAGATAAATGACCCTGATCCTATAATATGGATGGTATGTAAATTTTATTTTATAAAAATTCAAAAGTTTACAATTCAAAATAGTATCTCAGACAGGTATTATTAATTTAAAACCTTTCTTTACTAAGATATTAAATTTTGCAAAGCAGAAGATTTAAGCGTTGATTGAGAACATATCTCTGGGAAACCAGGAAACCTTAGGTGTTCTCTCTTGTTTTGATGATCATGCAATTCGGTGACATGATTGCTCACAGTAGAGTCCAGACAGGGACTGAGGCTGACCAGGATACACAGGGTAGGTAGCCTGCATGCAGATGTCTCGTATTTCCTTGCTGCCATATGCATGCAGGCTACAGGGTAGGCAGAGGGGGACAGTAATTGAAAGGTGTGCCAAAAATACAACAGAGTTATTTTTAATTATAAAAACAGATACATTGTACAAGCTGGGTTACTTTACTTTGATTATCAGTTGAGTAAGGCACGATGGAAGTTTGGTGACAAGGTTTACAGGTTAAAACTACGTTGTTATCATGAGCTACTGACTTAGTTTCCAATGGTAACCTGTGTGTTGCTGACGCTTTGTTACCATTGACGTCAGTAACAGACAGAAAGTCTGGGTTACCATTAGAAACCTAGCCAGTTGCTCATGGCAACAACATAGTTTTAACGCCAAAACATTGTCACCAAACTTCCCGCACGCATTACTCAACCGATAATCATAGTACATGCAGAGGATGTGAGAGGAATGGGTGGGTAGTGAGAGTAAACCATAATGGCACATAGATTTGAAGAACTTTTATCCTGTGTTTATTTTCCAGTTGATCTATGCAATGCCTTGTCTTCTCTGTCTTGTTTTAGCCATTGATCCATCATTACAAGGTAATAAAAAAAAATCAATTTAATGATTAAAATATTAACCCTTTTGCTCCAAAGCGATATATAATTTACAGCATTTTAACTAAAACAACATTATGTTGTTAAAATCAATCTATTAGCACCTTCCATACAAATTAAATATTTTTTTGATATTTTCATTTTGAAGATCATTTCTTGTGGAAATTGACAGCTGTCACTCATGTTGGTGTCTGCATTCTGGCTGTGTGTTACTCACTAAGCATCTTATTTAGAACTGAGATTGGTTCTAAAAATCCACTGAAGTATGAAGAGGGAAGGTGAGGACTGTCTTGGTGCAGTTTGAAAGAAATTACTAAAGCATGCATGAGCAAAATTTCCAAAGGTTACAAAAATTGCAGCAAGAGTGCTATTTTAGCAAGTGCTATTTTATAGTGGCCTTTGAAAATTTAAGGCTGTGCTTATTTGTTTATTATAGTAATCTTAATCTTCTCCAATCTTTAACCATCCTAATGTTTCATTCTTCCTTATTGTCACCTCTTTGGTATATAAAGGGTGGCAAATGGTAAATTCGAGACATTTTTCTCTGTGAGCCCGAAACTTTTTGTCTTTTTAGATTGCGAGACCGAGATTGAGACTCTGAGATGGCTTTGCGAAAAAATTTAGACTGTGAGACGTACAGAACCACTAAAAATTCGACTAAAATTTTGTGAGACCCATATTTTTTGAAAGACCATTTGCCACCCTTTATTAGTAAAACTTTTAAAAATAATAATTTAAAATTTAAACTTTTAATTTTTTTTGGAATTACATATGGATGGACTGGTTTGCTTAATTGGAAGAAACTATACTTTAAGAGATATTTATTTTTATTTTACAGAGAAATTGTAGGGCTTTTGATCATTGTAGCCTGGTTGGGGCTCTGTCGGCTGACAAGAGTCAAAAGGTAATAGCTCCAAGACAGCCATGTCAAAGTATTAAATCAGACTGCAAAAATTATACCAACATAATTTGCATAATTTTCATGAATTCTAAACCATGTGAAAATAAATTAAAGGGCATAAGGGTAGCAGTAGTTGAGTTAAATTGATCATTTATCAAGACTAGGAGAATTTGATGCATATCACAGTAAAATGTAATGTTTTTACTTTTCAGCTTCAGTGAAACAACTGTTTATCTTTGGACTGCAACAATAGCTGTTTCTCTCATTCCATTTGTTCTGTGGGGTTACTACCTAACCACATGGGATGTATCTTCACTACAAAGTCACTGCAAAGACATCATCTCAAGACACCTGTATAAACAAGAGATATAAGAAATTAATTAATATAAGTTGCAGTGGACACAGTAGTCTCAAGATATCTAGATCTATATTTAAGTGAATATATGTCTTAAGTTTGTTCCTTCATGAGAAGAGACCACATTTTGGAGAGGAGCTTAGCCTTATTTTTCCAAACAACGGCTGGTAATCAAGCCTAAGTGAATAATTAGATATTTCATTAGCATAAATAATTTATGCTAATTATTACAAAGCTACAGCAGTGACATCATCTCACGACATCTGCACAATGATAATATGAGCATAAATTAAAGATGTAATATATACAGTAATGTATATCTAGCAGAATTCAACAAAACGTGCCCACCGGACTCACAAAATGCTATTACCCCCCTCCCCCCTCCACCCCAGTGGGGCTATGGCTAGCCAAAAAAGCCTGCACATAATTTTTGCCGGACTAAGCTAATCTATTACTGGCCTCAAAGTAGCACTCACCCACCTGGCCCCTTCCCCTGGGTCTGTCAATAAAATCCCTCAATAAAACTTCCCTTGTACCAATAACCATCAGGTGAAATACATCCACTCTCTCAAAACAGGATGGAAAAATGACCACCTACATAGATCCTAATATATTATAATTATTAAGCTTATATTTAAAAAAATACGTTTAAATCATGATCTAGAGTGATTTGTAAAAATATTAAAATAATGTATCCAGTTTGTATAAATAACTTATTAAATATTCAGTGATTTAGTGACTTGATTTTTGAAGAAAGTAATAAATTACAGTATTGTCAATTTTGTGATGTTAGTTTTACAGTCTTCTTTATCTATAAACCTACAGTAACTATCAAAATTTCCAATACCAGTACTTACCAGTACCAGATTATTTCACTTTCCTATTGTAGCCCGCGATGTTTGATTTTTTGACGAGCGGGTAATCGCGTGAACATGCGCGCTAAATAGAAACATTACGAGAGAGCTGAGCACCGGGGACGAGTGATCGTAGCGAAGTGGGATTGTTTTGTGCCTTTTTCCCTGGTATTTTCCTCTGTCTGCAAAGATGCAACGAGTATTTACCAGAAAGGTGAGGTTTTCTTACATTCTGCTATGTTAAATACGAACAAATAGTTCAAAGTTAAGGAGTTATAGAGCGTTGAACAAACCGTGATCTAATATACCTGCCTCATATGAGCTGTACTGTGATGAACAACTTGGGGGTTATTAAAGTACAGATATTGTATTGAACGAAGTTTTACACTGAAGCACTAGAATTACACGCAATTCCAAAATGTTTTCTGACACATTTCTTCCCGATTGAAAGAGGAAAGTTATTGATCATGAAGCAAGTATGATATTTACTCCTCGTTATTTTTATAAACCATTGCGTGTGTCGATCTCTTCACCTCTGTTTCCCTGTCATGCGATTTCCTTGCTAATTTATATTGCTCAAATGCAAGGTAGTATTGGATGAAGGTCGTTTAGCTTAGACTTTGGATAGCGTGATCAAAGAACACAATGTAGTTGCTTGCATGTGTATTGAAAATACAGTTATAATAAGCACCCTCCCCTTAGTACATCAGAATGTTGCTCTGTCAATGAAGCCACCCTCTAAATAATAATATTATTATAACCCTAAATTTGTGAAGTTGTATTATTCTCAGCCCTTTTCTATTGTTTAATATTGTTTTTGATGGTGTTGAGTTACTGCAGATGAACATGTAATCTGATGCAAGTCTTTCAATAATCTCAAATGCTTATTATGCTCTTTGGGCTCGTCACACAATCTTTCCTCCCCTCACGAAGGGGAGGAGTACGTGACGAGCCCAAAGAAAGTCTGCGTAGGATGCTATATTAGTGGGTGAGGTATAAAACAAATTCACCGAAATTGACCTCTCTCTAAGGGGTTAAATAAAATAAATATAAATAAAATAAATGAATCAACTTTGTTTAACGAGGGTATCACTTAACAGTCTTGTGACTGACAAACCTGTGGCCCTCGGATCCCAGATCAAATTGGAATTTAGAAGTGTTGGTTTTTGAGGAAGGAGGAAAACCGGAGTACCTGGCGAAAAACCCTCGGAGCAAGGATGAGAAATATTCTCTGTCAAAGATTTAACATAATAATATGTTGCTAATAAACTTCTTATTTTTATCATACTCACATCTAAGATAAGCAAGCCATGTAAAATTACTGTCAGTTCCTTTGTACAGTGTGGCCAATAGGAAGAAAATTAACCAATCAAAACAGAGGAACAAAGGATGACAATTTTTTTCGTAAACAGACCAATAATGTTGAAGCATCCAGACAAGATATCTGCAACAAAATAATATGAAACTAAGCAAAGTTGTGGACATCTCAGAAAACTGTGTCATTTTTTGATTGGTTGGTTTTGATCCTAAATTTTGAGCATCAGTGTATCTGTTAGTCTCCTTCGCAGCCGTTATTTGGCTCGTCACGCAACGCTTCCCGGGGAGGGAAGCGTTGCGTGATGAGCCAAATAACGGCTGCGAAGGAGACTATGTATCTGTCACAAAAACGAGTATTCAAGTTAAATTTTTTTAACTCAAAATAGTAAGAATTCACCATCAAAGAAGGGATCAGTAGAGTAAATACAATATAGAGGAGCTGGTAGAATAAAAATTCAAGTAATAAACAAACCATTATTTGCTGTCACTTTTCCAAACAGTGTCTGTGTTTTCCATCATTCTTACAATCCTGAACTTTTGCAGTTTGAAAATTTTCAAACTGCAAAGCCAAGTGTGTCAGCATAAGTGGGGTTTTTCTGTGTACAGCTTATACCACAATGTTTTACATGCATATTTTCATATTTGTTTCAGGCTATGTTTTCTGTCCGAGCGGCAGTCTATCATGGCAGACTCTTCACTACTTCATATGTGGCTGCTCAAAAGGTAAATTCCTGTTGTCTGACATTACATGTTGATCGGTCTTGAAGACCTGGCATTTGCTTGCATGATACCACTGACCACCCAGCTCTAATGATCCAATCTGTAAATTTTATTATGATCGTGTACTTTTTGTTTCCAGGTGGCATTGAGTAAATTTGAATCAGACCATTATCTGAACTATCAACACTTGGAAGACAATTTGAGAATAGTCCGTGATAAGTAAGTCCTTGAATCAGTTCTAACAGACAGTGAAATTTAGAGCTTAGGGAAGATGATAAATGTTGGCCAATCAGTACTTCTACGCTGAGAGTACATGTGTATGCAAGTTGTTTTCTTTCCTGATTTACAAACTGCGTGTTTTTTTGCTTGCCTTATCTGAGGTTCTCTATCACTCAATCTCTTAGTTCTCCTTTAGTTCAAGCTAATTTAACTTATGAGCACTGGGTCTCTTTCACCAGGTCAAAGGAACAGAAAATAAGAACATTAGGAAAAAATGAGTGTAGCTGAGTTGCGGCTAGGGTTAAACTTGTATTCAACATACTAAAAGCAGCACACATCAAGTTATTTAATTTTGCATACTGTGAGCCGTGTGAAGCACATTAAAACAACTTTTTTATTTATACTGTTAGTAGTTGTTCTGGTTCACAATAATTGTGAACAGCAATTATTGCTGTTTTTGATTTACTGGTAAACTCATTTTCTTACAGGCTTAACAGGCCATTGACTCTCTCTGAAAAAATTCTTTATTCTCATTTGGATGACCCAGCAAATCAGGTACATTATTGAGACTCTCTATGGGTATTTCCGACAAAATCAAAGTCGCGATGATTCCCATTAATAAAATGATGATTTCAGAGATTGAAGCGACGATTTACAAATTATTGTTGGTCAGATAGAAATATTAAAATAATGTATCAAATATGTCAGAGTTAGAAGATTTCATATAAATTATCAGTCATCTTTCCAGACAGTTTATTTTTCTCAATAACGCTGTCAGGCACTGAAAAATTTCCAAATACAATAATAATAAATTATTTAAACAATGATTTTGTTAAAAACATTCATTTGATGATTTGTTCAAAAAGCGAGACAAAAATAATTGAAGTCTGTAGGTACCACCGTACCCACAGAGAGGCTCATTATTGCTGAATATTGATCTTAAAACTTATATTAATTAGGCGTGGCGAATGTTAAATTTGAGACTTTGCAAGACGGCAGGACTAGCATTTTTCTCTGCAAGCCCAAGACTTTTTGAAATTTTAAACTGCCAGACCAAATTGAGACTCTGAAACAGCTTTGCGAAAAAATTGACACTACGAGATGTACAGAACCGTTAAAAAAACAAGACTGCGAGACCTGTGAAATTCAACTTGTTTTGTCCTAGTAAAGGTAAAGGAATCAGATATAACCAACATGTCAGCAAACACACCACCAAGTATACTTCCTTAGTGATTTTTTTAAATTACAGGATATACAAAGAGGTGAATCATACTTGAAGCTGAGACCTGATCGAGTTGCTATGCAAGATGCAACAGCTCAGGTAAAATTAAGTAGAGTACAGTTGAAGCTCTCTGAACGGACGCTCTCGTAAGCGGACAGCTCTACTTATGGCCACCTTGACAAAACCCTGTTTGAACTCTAGCCCATACAAACTCTGTGATTTACATATTCCCGTAAGTGGCCAGCTCCAGTTGCGAACACTTTTTCTGCTTCCCAAGGGTGTCCGCTTTACATGAGCTTCAACTGTACTTACATGTATTTGTCATCACAAAAGAGTATTTTAAATGCAGACTGTACATGAGTCACGTGTACTCTTGGAGGAAATTGTGGCTAATTTATCACATGTAAAACATAAGTTAGTTAACCCTTTCACTCCCAGAGTCAAACCTTGAGTCAATAAATGTGGTTCTAACTTTTGAGTCTGTGGATGAAACCCTCGTTTATGACCATTCAAATGAAAGCTACTGAGCAGTACTTTCATGTGGTGCTATTTGTTTTTGACAATTTTGCAAAATGAAATTCAAGATTTTACCCTCAGTTTTGAACTTAGCACTCTTGGGAGTGAAAGGGTTGATCTTCTTCTAGCCCAGTTAAATCAGTACCTGATATCTGTTCATTTGCTTTCAGATGGCTATGCTTCAGTTTATCTCCAGTGGACTTCCTAAGGTGAGTGTGTTAGTGTTTCCCTTGGGGTGATTCCTTAGCATTACAATGCACATCTATACAGTCTGTGCATAATTTTGTGCGTAATTAGCATGCACACATTTAGAAACATGGTAGCTTTTTCTTCATGGCTATGCTCATCAGGGAAGACAGTGTAACTAATCATTTTCTTGTTCAGTAAACAGGCATGGTGACCGATCTTTTTTTCACATAAGTCTAGCAATCATCCTTTCTCTATATAACGAGTATAGACCAATGATTTGTATTTATTTCTATGTCACAAAAATACATAAAATCACTGGGAACGTGAACTTACCCAGTACAAACACGTCTTTCATAGTTGATTTTGTAAGGAATTATGAGGTGGTTTTAATCCATCATATCTCTCTCCGTGGGAATGGTGATCTATTAAATTACATTTTTGTTGTCTATTTGAGGCCTTCTGCACGCCACTTGGCTTATAGAGGATGAGTGAGTGATTGTGTTGTCTATTCTGTACACAGGTTGCTGTTCCAACAACTATCCACTGTGATCACTTGATAGAAGCTCAGGTGGGGGGCGTTCAGGACTTGGAGAAGGCCAAGAAAATCAACGAAGAAGTATACAATTTCTTATCCACAGCATCAGCAAAGTATGGTGTTGGCTTTTGGAAACCAGGCAGTGGAATTATACATCAAATAGTTCTGGAAAATTATGGTTTTCCTGGAGTGCTGTTGATTGGTACTGACAGTCACACGCCAAATGGAGGTCAGTTAAAAGGCTTGCAATGAGTTATTCTTATGTCTAGTGTTTGTCACTTAGGAATTCATTTATTCGTAAGAGCTCTTACATGTACTTTAGTTTTGGTATGTAAGGCCTTTGCCCTTCTTTTCGACATTATACAATAAACTTACAAATGGGTAAAAATAGTCTTGCTGATTTAGAAACTGACAATGATATTAATTATTCTTTTGCTGACTATGTTCATTCTTAGGGAATCACTTTCAAGTTAAATCACTTGCAAGTTCTGACAGCATTACAGTGAAGATGACGCTACCGTTGCCACTCAACAAAGTTTTTGATTAATTTTTGACATCTTTTTGACAACTTTGATGGGTTCCGTTTTGTGGCGTCGAGTGGCAACGGTAGCGTCATCTTTGCTGTAAACACAAGCCTGTTTAAATTTGATTATAACATTGAGTGGTATAGGGTTTGCACTGGTATTGCAGTAAAGGTTGTGTTTGAATCCCATTGAAGCCTGAATTTTATTCTTTTAGGCCTTCCTTGCAAAGATCATTTTCTCTTTAAATCTTTCTCCCATAGTTCATATATAATATGTGGTTCAGATGTTATTGTACTCACTGGTGTTTTGTTTCAAGGTGGTCTTGGTGGTCTGTGTATTGGTGTGGGCGGAGCAGATGCAGTCGATGTTATGGCAGATTTACCATGGGAACTCAAGTGCCCCAATGTATGATATCACATTATAGTCTATTGTAACTCTCTTATTTGATGGACTAACATCCCATTAACGTTTGGCATGTTGGAAAATGAAATTGAATTATTAATTTTAATTCAAATCAACAGGTAATAGGAGTGAAACTGACTGGAGAGCTTAAGGGTTGGACATCACCTAAAGGTACCAAGTACTGCTATTTCTGTCCTTTTTTGGGGGGGGGGGGTGGGAGGGGGGGTGGGAGTGAGAGTATTTTCATTATTTCCTGGAGTTAACAGTTAATCATTTAATACAATGTCAATGTTGCTGCGACTTGTCATCACAACTCAACTAGGAGAACTTCTGAATCAGTAAGAATCAAGATCAATTCAGTTGGGAAGATATCCTTGATTAAATACGTTAAACATGAAAGGAAACAACTACCTACTATTAATTATAACTTTGTTTGTGATTTGTATGTCATTGATTATGTTTTGTTTTGACAGATGTTATCCTGAAAGTGGCTGGAATTTTAACAGTAAAAGGAGGAACTGGTGCTATTGTAGAATATTTTGGACCTGGAGTAGATTCCATTTCCTGTACAGGTATTTAAACTTCTTAAATTTTTAAAACCACTAATTCTTTGGTAATGATAATATTTGCACTTATTAGCTCAGTGTTGGCCTTCTGTCAACGTATTGGTTGTTTACAAGACAGATATTTTTTGCAACATCAACTGTGGCCTTCTTATTATCATTTCACTAGGAATGGGAACAATTTGTAACATGGGTGCTGAAATTGGTGCCACAACGTCAGTGTTTCCATATAACTACAGGATGGAAAAATACCTCAAGGCAACTGGCAGGACACAGATTGCTGACCTTGCCAACAAACATGCCGCTTTTCTTCAGTCTGACAGTGGAGCAGACTATGATCAAGTTGTTGAGATCAATCTCAGTGAGGTGAGCGTCTGCTCTCATAGTCAAGAGAAAGTCTTTATGTTTAGTCCAGCTCAAAAGTAAGTTACTACAGTGTAAGTACTTTCTTGTGAAATGCATCTCATTTCTCGCAAGATGAGACTGCCATTTCTCTTGAGAAGAGTCTTGCTTCTCACAATAATAATATTGCATGTGCACATTGCATTACAATACAAATAATGCATTACAGCATTACAAGTTCATGTATTTCTAAAAATCTCAAAATAATATCAATTGAGGCCTTGTACTTACTTATGTCCTCTTGTGAGAAACAAGACTTGAATTGCGAAAAACAAGACTCATATCAGAAAAAATAATTTTTGAGACATTGTGACTTGAGCTGTTCAAGAGAAAACAATAGCAAACTTACAACCTCGTCCCCAGGGCCTTCTTGGTATTCAAAATGGCAGCAAGAGAAGATCGACCCTGGCAAACACCAGATCACCTGACCTTAGAATCAACCAATGGCGAGCTTTCTGCCATTTTGAATCCAATTAAAATCTCCAATATATTTGGAGAATTCTAAGGCCCCATGATGCGGTGTTGATTTTCTTCTCTTAGTTATTCAATCTCACATGCTTTCTTTTTCCAGCTTGAACCACATGTGAATGGTCCGTTTACACCAGACCTGGCCCATCCTATCTCTAAATTGGGCTCAACAGCTAAAGAGAAAGGCTGGCCAATGGACATTAGAGTTGGTGGGTAGCAGCTCATTCTGTCTCATACCTGTAATCATTAACCCTTCTTCTCTAGAATCAAACATTGACTCATGATCAATGTGGTTCTAACTTTTGACTAGATTGTAAGCGACAGAAGTGGAAACGGAAGAAAAAGAAACTCTTCTGATCCTTCCAATTCCAATCCACCGTAGGAAAAAAGATGGTGGCGGTACATTTTACCACAATACCTTGCGAACCTAACACAGCCAATAGGCACATAGAAAGCCATATTTTTTTAGAAATTTGTCACTGTACTAACAACATTGTGTATACTAGGTTTGAAGATTTTAGAACTTTTCTGTGCGTTTTTATGAGCATTTTTAGGGTTTTTGTGTGCTAAGAATTATGGGTAAATGTACCAGTCGCCATCTTTTTTCCTACGGTGGATTCCATTGAGCCTCCGACTCCACTTACGCCTCCATAATTTGATTTTCACTGCCAGGTCGTAGCGCTCGCCTCCTTATGTTTCCGATTATGACTCTGCTTCCGATTCCATCGCTAGTGTAAACCAAGCTTAAAACTTCAAGCTTGTGATAATAAATTATTATTATTGATGAAAGACTTCTCTTGGTTTGTTAACAGGTCTAATTGGAAGCTGCACAAATAGTAGTTATGAAGATATGACAAGAGCCTCAAGTATTGCAAACCAAGCTCTCAAACATGGACTTAAGTCCAGGTACAACCTCACCTTGTCATTTCACTTCACTTCTCTATTCAAGTGGCTAAATATTTAGGCGTGGTTTCCTATTTGCGATGTGAGCTCAGGCAATTGCAGGGACTTCTCTTGTTTAGTGGTATTAGTTGTATTTTCACTCATCATTGTGGATTTCCAGTTGTTTTTACTTTCAAGTTCTGCTTGCTGATCTTTGCAGATCATCGCTCCCACACCCAATTCACTGATTGGATCAGTGTGACATGCCTGGTGATTGCTGCTTGTATGGTTGCCATAGATACATGTAGCTCCGTACTGTGCCAGTATTTGTTCGGCTCTACCAACCTGTTAGATAATTAAGGCAACCGTCAGTCCTTCATTTTGTCCACTGTCATCATCATCATTATTGCTCTTGGCGCTAGTAGGCGCATAAGGCCGCAACATTCTGCTACTGCTCTTGCTGTTCCATTCTGCATGCCGTCCCACTCTCGCCTTCCCCTTTTCAAAGTGAGAATTTAAGGTCAAAATGATCTCTTGCATCCTAGGTCATTATACACAGTTACTCCTGGATCTGAACAGATTCGTGCAACCATTGAAAGAGATGGAATTGTAAGTTCTACATTTCTCCTCAATTCATTTGTGAACTTGTCATTTTCTCATGAGAATGAAATAACAACACTGTCTCTCATACATGTACATTTTTTTTAACTTGTATTATAATAATTATGTCCTGAACATTTTGGATTACTATTATTTTATTAGGCTGAGACGTTAAGAGAATTTGGAGGAATAGTGTTAGCAAATGCTTGTGGGCCTTGTATTGGACAGTGGAACAGGTATGAGGAAAATAGTCAACCCTTTCACTCCCAAGATAGCTAATTCAAAACTGAGGAAAAAATCGTGAATTTCGTTTTGCAAAATTGTCAAAAACAAACAGCACCACTTGAAAATACTGCTCAACAGCTTTCATTTGAATTGTCACACACTTGGGTTTCATCCACAGACTCAAAAATTACAACTTACAACATTTATTGACTCAGGGTTTGACGTTGAAAGTGAAAGGGTTAAAACAACTGTACTGTTTTGTGTTTGCAGACAAGATATCAAGAAAGGAGAAGCTAACACAATAGTGACATCATACAACCGAAATTTCACAGGACGTAATGATGCTAACCCCGCAACTCATGCTTTTGTCGCTTCACCTGAGGTACTAAAAACTAACATACTTTAAAGTGCCTATGAAACGAAATGAAAAAGTTGCCAAAAATAGTCCTATGGTATTACTGATAATGTTTTGAATGTTAATTTTTTCCATCGTACCTTTACTTTTCCCCTCGACCTTCGCAAAGACACGCTGTCGTGGGAGACATTTGCTCGCGCGGCCATTTTGATTTGATGACGTCACAGGGTTTGCACATATCTCTGATTCTTCGTTCTGCTGTTCATCTTCGGAAGGTGAACTAGCGGAGTTGGAATCGCTTTCTGACATCCTTTGGAAAGGTCAAAAGCCCGCTTGTTCTTTGTACGATCGTCTGGTAAACAACCTCGTGCAAACCCTGTGACGTCATAACGCGAACTGACTCGTACCCAGTCTACCAAAAATGTGTCTCCTTTAGTTACGGCAAATTTGGGATGTTTGAGACCATATAATTTCGTTTTTACACTTTTCTAACAAATTCCACCTCTATTTTTTAAATTTCGGTACCCAAATGTCTTTATTTCTCAAAAAAACCATTTCGTTTCATAGGCACTTTAACTGAGACAGTATTCATGAATCTTCATTTTTGTAACAGATAAATAGGTACTGGTGCTCCTGTAGTTATAGATAGGTAGGTAGCCTTCTTAGCAGTTTTGTTGGTGTGCGGTGGAAAAATACATGTATGTGCTCCTCTCATAGCTTTGCCGCTCGTTTCCGTGGCTTTGCCACTCGCATATTTTGCCATTGTGCGCCAACAAAACTGCCACCTAGTACATGTAGGGAGCTACTAGGTAGGTGAGTAGGTACTCGTAGGTACAGTAGGTACATGTAGGTAGGTAGTTATATTGTGTAGCTATATTGTGTAGCTATATAGGTAAAGGTGGATGGGCGGGTGGGTAGCTAGCTTTTAAAAAGCATACTAGTACTTTCACGTTAAGTTTAATTTGCAAAAAACTGCATCAGTGTGTTTTGTTGATCTGCAGATAGTGACAGCGCTGTCTATTGCTGGTGACCTCAGTTTTAACCCTGAAACAGACTCTTTAACTGGCACAAATGGTGAGGCATACATGCAGTTCCCTCAGTTGCTGATTGCATTAGATGGTTCAAAATTTGAACAAGTATTTCTGCAAAATGAAGTTGATGTTCTTTTGAATTTCTAGGTGAATCATTCAAACTTGAGAGTCCTTATGGTGATGAACTGCCCAACAAGGTAAACATATTTTTAATTAACAGTCTCATATGTGACTTACTTATAGCCCGATACGTGGACCTCACTACTGTACATTCATTGAAATTGTGATTAATCCTTGCAGGGTTTTGATCCTGGCGAGGACACATACCAGGTTAGTGATAAACTCGTTTTGTATTGGTAATTAATGTTGTGAGATTGTGAGATTAAGTCTTCTCCATTATTGATCATCCTGTTTTGGCTCAGCCACTTTTATTCCCATGTTGTGGTTGTTTTATTTTCCCTCCACATTCCACAAGGAGAAGACGGGCTGTAATGGCATTGTACGTTGTACAACTTTGTAGTGGCATTGTACATTGTCTGGCGTCTGTTGGTTTTTCATTTTAATGCCTTTTAGTTGTTGCAAATTATGTTTGGGGAACTAGTGCTATAGTCAATTTTTTTTGTAGAAGCATGTAAAACTGTAATTAATAGTTTCCATTTCTTATAGCACAAGCCATAACATGTACCTTGTCACCATCATGTTACATCATGCTCTGACGAAAACCGCATGCAAAGTTAATTTACTGTAGCTGAATTTTGTTTGAATGGGTACTATCCTCTGCTATGGTAGCGCTATGGTATCTCTGTTGAAAGGAAGTTATAATGTTTAACAGGCTATTTACTACCTCTCTACAGGCCCCACCAGTAGACAGTTCGTCTGTTTCAGTAGACATCGACCCTGAAAGGTGAGCTCTTATGGCAGTGAACATCATGTTAACTACTACCAGAGACTTTTTTTCTTTTTCTTTTCTTTTTTTTTGAGTTACAAAGGAGTTGAGATTGCTACCATGGAGAAGGCTTTCAAAAATCAGAAAAATTAGAGACTTTGTATGGATTTGGGGACGCCATCTCTGAATTAGAGACATTTGTATGGAATTTGGGCAACCTTTGACAGCTCACAGCCTGGTTACTGTGCAATGTAACATGACCACACTTGGTAAACTTACTCATTTTCATGCAATCTTTCTGGTGATGGGATTCAGACACAATTTGAACAACTTGGGGTAAACCAGGGCCCAGTCTTTGAACTTCGGAATGGGCAATAATATCCTAAAGTGAAATTCAATGTTGATCACTGTTGGTGTGTTTTGTTTTTCCTCAGTAACCGGCTTCAACTTCTCACTCCATTTGACAAGTGGGATGGCAAGGACCATGAGGACATGACAATTTTGATCAAGGTAATCGTCAATAAAAAAGGGTAAAGCCGTGCTCGGGCCAACAATTCACTGGCTTACACTGCTGGAGCTTATCCCTGTTTCCATAGCATGAAGCTGACTGGGTGTATTGCTACTCCCCCTGGATGGGATGCTAGTCCATTGCAGGTTACCCCCGCCGGTACCCATTTATACTCCAGGGTGGAGAGTAATAATAATTTGCAAGTTCCATTTATACGTTTGAAAGGTGATATTTCTTTTGTAATAATTTTGCGGTATTTCTTTACCAGGTGAAAGGCAAGTGCACAACAGACCACATCAGGTAGAGTACATGCAACCCTCAATCATTCATTTTGCTCCGACAAAGGTCTAACACTTGAAACATCAGCTTCACTCAAAGTTAGATATGTCTCCTTCACAGTTTTTGGCTTATCACGCAAATTATTCTCTGGCTTGTCATTTAAAGAGTTCTCTAGTTTGTCATGCAAATGTCTACACTTTTTTAACGCCTTGTCATACAAAGTATTTTTTATTTCATTTTTTACTCTTATGGCATCATGCTGACTAGGGAACGTTTGGAAGCTCATGCTATTTTTTTGATTGGATAATGTATAACCCAGGGGGTTCTCCAGATTTAAAGTGACCTGGGGACATAAATTAAAACCTAAAAATATCCCTAGGGCTTGAAGCAAAACCAAAAAAAATTCCCTGAACCAAAATTAAACCCGAAATTTTTTTTTCTTGCCCCCCAAAATCATTTTGCACCCCCCCCCCCCCCTCGGGATATATAAGAATTGAAACTGATTCTAAAATGATTTGTCGAGAAGTTTCCAACCGTGTTCAGTGCTTGAACTTGTGCTTTATTCTACTGTTACAGCGCTGCAGGTCCATGGCTCAAGTACAGAGGCCACTTGGATAATATTTCCAACAACATGTTTATTGGGTGAGTGTAAAATGATAAATACTGCCCGCCATTATCTGTCGGCAAGTCTAGTGGGTTTTTTTAACTGTCGGATCATCTTCCCGCCAGTAGGCACATGAGGCCCAAACATTCTGTGAGACCTAAAATTAATAAGCCCTCGGCGGCTTAGCAGAAGAAATACGGTATTGATATTATAAGTAGCCTGCGTCGCAGCAACCTCGTTCCCAGTGTCTCTCTTCTTCCCGCCAAAAGCATCAGAAAAGAGACCCTCTCTTTTCTGATGCTTTTGGCGGGAAGAAGAGAGACACTGGGAACGAGGTTGGCGAACTCAACCGCCGGGAGTTCGTCTACGACGCAGGCTATATTATAAGGAGAACTGAAATAGATGAAATAAATGTTGATGTGTGTCAATCCACAGAGCCATCAACAGTGAGAATGACAAAGTAAACCAGATCAAGAACCAGGTGACTGGAGAGTATGGAGCCGTGCCTGACACTGCACGAGACTACAAGGTACTGTACACTCTGCGCTGCTTTACTGAAGGGGTCTCTACCCTAGTCAGAGGCTTTCTCAGTTCTTTCTTCTAGAATGAAAAAGCACCCGTGATGAGTCTCTCACCGCTTCGCAGCTCAAATGCGATTGAAATGAACTGAGAAGAAGAGAAGAAAGAAAACCTCTGAGACCAGGGTAGAAGGTGTCAGGGTACTTCATTTCCGTTAGCCTGCGTGGCAGACGTAGAAAGGGGAGGGAGGAGGGGAATTCGGGCACGAGCATGAATTGCGACTCTCTACTCGCGCTTTGCGCTCGCACCCGAATTCCCCTCCTCCCTCCCCTTTCTACGCCTGCCACGCAGGCTACATTTCCGTCGCCACAGAGAGCTAGCGGTAAATTACCATACTGATGACGTAGCTCTACAGGGATCCGTATATTGTCTTTGATTGGTTGTTGCTGTAATCTAACCAATCAGAGACAATAATGTATCTCTGTAATGCTATATTATCTGCAACATTTCTTTGTAGGCAAAAGGAGTAAAATGGGTTGTTGTCGGAGATGAGAACTATGGTGAAGGAAGCAGTAGGGAACATGCAGCTCTTGAGCCGAGACATCTTGGAGGACGAGCAATCATTGTCAAGAGTTTTGCACGTATCCACGGTATGTTTGTTATTGTTGTTGTTGTTGCTGCTGCTGCTGCTGCTGTTGTTGCGCAAGACCAGGAGAAGCATGTGTTATGTCCACCACTCAGATGAAAATCGCTCTATCAGTAGCCTGCGAGCAAGCTCTCTGGGATTTTTTGGGGGGTGGGGGGGCGGGAAAGTGAAAGCTCTCTTTCTCCCGCTCTTTCTCTTTTCCCCCCAAAAACGCCAAGAGAGCTTGCTAGCAGGCTACTCTATCAGTGAATAATTGCGCAACTTATTCTTGCTGTTTTTTCTTTTCAGAAACCAATTTGAAGAAGCAGGGTAAGTTTTGTGGTCTAAAACTGAGTAACAGCCATAAAATCAATATTTTAAACGATATCCAGGGGGACATTAAGGTCCAGAATTATCGCCTTAGGCCTGTAGTTCTATAAAAACACAGCACTGCTCATGTGTAAACTTTGGTGTGCCATTCACGAATGAGAAAGTATCAATTAATAGCCAGTATCTTGTTTGTTATTATGAACCTAGTAAATTACTCTAGTTCGTCACGAGTCTCCCTGTAGCTCAGTGGTTAGAGCATCTGACCGGTGTGCGGAAGGTGTTTGACTCCCGTCGGGGACTCAGATGTTTTCTTTGTCCCACGCTCGTGACAAACCGAAATAACTTCTTTCTCATCTTGTTTGTTTGCTTTCATTGACAGGACTTTTGCCTTTGACGTTTGCTGATCCATCAGACTATGACAAGATTCAGCCTGAAGACAAGCTCTCTCTGCTGGGTCTTAACGACCTTGCGCCTGCAAAGGTACCATGGGCTGAGCCCGCAGTTTAGCCGTGTCGCGGTTAGAAGTCGCTAAGTAACGTGACGTATCTAATGTCACAACTTTCGCCGACTACTTGAATTTGCGAGTCAGTAAATGTAATTAAGTCGCAGAAATCTCGCTGGTATTACTTGATTGGGCTATATTGCAATACACCATGGAAGCAAATGTTTTCTACTTTGTGAACTAGTGAAGGCATTGCGCTGAGTCGAAGCGCTTTCAGCGAGTTTTCTGGGACTTGAATTACATTCGACGCGACTGAAATGCGATGTATAAAATTTGGACCTTACAGGGTTAATTGAGCAGTAGCAAAGTTGAGGGTCTCATTTTCTTCTAGATTTATATATTTTCAACAGTTTGGAGCGTGAAAAAGTTACGGATGTCAAGAGCTTTCAACCTCTCAGGGTTCTCATCAGGACATGATAATGAATATTATATTAGTTGAGGGTGGTTTTGAAAATTGAAAGAGGTGTAATGGTGGAAGGCTCGAGTTGCTTAAATTTGTTCATTTTGCCTTTTTTCAGCCCGTGAAGTCTGTGGTGAAGCACAAAGATGGCAGCCAAGACGAGATCCAACTGAATCATACCATGAACGAGCCACAGATTGAGTGGTTTAGAGCCGGCTCGGCACTCAATAGAATGGCCGAAGTGTCTGGAAAGTAGGCCTCCCTACCCAGGACAAGCGCGCTTCCGTGTTTAATTAACTTCAAGTTCTTCATTTTAGCTTGAAAATTACTCAATACAGTAACGGAAGCAGAGTGTATATGAGTTGCCCAAGTTTTCGTGAGAATTTCCCAGTGACAAACTAAATTGAAGTCGATATCTTGGCTTGTTTTCTGGCTGATGTATTTAATAATGGACACTTGTATAGCTCCGCAGTTGTTTGTTTGCCCGTCTAGGCGACAAACTGATTGAAAGCTTTTTAGCCGAGAGGAATTTATTTTCACCATGTTCTAGCTCGATTCCCAAAGTAGTATTAGAGAAGAAAGATTGTTAAATATAATTATTAGTTACGTGTTCTTCAACAATATTAAAACAGAGCTTTGTTTGGTATTTGGTTGTTTTATTCAGTTTCCCTATTACAGTCGAACCTCCAATTATGGACACCTCCCGTAGGTGGACACCTCTCGTAAGCGGACACTTGGTCATGTACCCAGCTACATACGAACACTACATTTTTAAAGGGACACTGTCCAGGCGTATTTATTCAAAACTGTTATAAATGCATGAAATGGTCCCGAAATCTATGAAATAAGAACTTTTAAACTCTAACTAAATGAGAAAAAGCAATTTCTTCAAGAAATTCCATACTGCAACAAATCTTTTGCAAAATTTGAAAGATTTTCGAGCCAAATTTGAAACTTTGAAAAACTGACATCCTGACGTTTTTTCAAAAATTCATATTGCAATCCATTTCCATCCTCGCTGTCGTTTGTCATCCTCACTTCCTAATAGGTTCCTGTCATTTGTCGAGTGCTATTCTACAGAATCAAACCATTATTGTTCAACTTCCTATGATCTAGATATCGTTTCTGAACTTCCCAAAATCATGCTAAAATCAGGACAGTGTCCCTTTAACCTCCCATAAGCGGACACCTCTAAAGCGGACACTTTTTCTGGCCCCAATGGTGTCCGCTTACGGGAGGTTCGACTGTAGTTTCTTGTCTCTCAATTCCCATTTCCCTGGGAGACAGTGTGGCAAACTAGTACATGTATCTTATGGTCTTGTCATCTTGAGGTCCCGAGTTCAAGCCCTTCAACAGCCAACAGTCTTCCTTGTTCATATTACCATATGCGCTTCTTTATTGGTTATCACCGCAGGATCAGATTGAACGCAGGATGTGTCCAAAGCTGTATATAATTCTCCATTTTAAAGTATCTATGGCAATAAAAAGTTGTCATGGAAAAAAAACAAAACGTTTCTCCACAAAACGCATCAGGTCAGTCATTATAACTCGAAGTTATCTATTGTTAGCGGAGGATCCGGGCGGAGGATACACTGTATTAAAGGAGCTATGTCACGATATTTTAAGTCATTTTTGCGAAGTGCAAAATCACCTTCAAATTGAAGAAAGCCTCAAAATAATAGTTTACTAAGGTAGAAAAACACCAAAGAGGTGATAATAAACCAAACAGGAATAAGGATGGTTGAGGATGGAGAAGATTAAGACGGATTAAAAAAAATTGGCCAAGATGTGCCATCCGTGACGTACTACTTTAATACTGCGAGGATAAGTCAAAGTTTACATAAAGTGAGTGCAGACATGATAAAACTAGTGTGACAAACTGGTTTACATACCGAGTAGAAAACGTTTTCCGTGTTTCCATGATTCCATAGAGTTATGGCAGAGATTCTGAGTGAAGTTTTGGAGAACGAGAAATACTGTGGAAACACGAGCCTGAGTTCTCCCTATTTTTCACGAGTGTTACCAAACACAGGGAAAATGTAGACACTTTTACTACGCGCTCTCTGATTGGCTCAAAGCCATTTACCATAACTCAATGGAAACATAGGAAATTGCTTCGTGTTTTTATTTCATAAAGACAATAGAAAACTTTTTCCTGTGTTTCCATAGTGTTATGGTAACAACACTCGTGAAAGTTTGGGAGAACTCGAACATTGCTGTGGAAACACTCGCCTGCGCCCGCTCGGATAGCCAATCACAATGCAAGATTTATGACTGCAGAACGTGAGAGACAGTCTGTGCATGCATACACGACGTGTCAAGCTTTTCTAACTCTCGATGTGTTGTTTGGTTTCAAGACTTTCAGGCTTTATTTTGAATATTTTGGCTTGGCAGGTTAGTATTTTTATTTTTTACTAAGTTAACATCAATTTAATATCGCATTTGACCACTTATGATTCAACTTTAGTGGAAAACATTGTCATGAAACGTCTTGTCAGTAAGCTATCGATCTCCCTTTCAACCTGTCAGAAGCAAATATCGGCGCATATTTTGGCGTTCTTTGTCACCAATCGACTTCTAAGTTAAACCTAGTGTACTGTGGTAGTCACTTGGTAAATCGATAACGATCGACGGATGGTCGTTAGCTTATAACTTGCAAAAATTGTATGTGATAGATACAATCTGTATGTCAGAATGGCGAGCCGAAGGCGAGCCATATTTGTAAATCCCATACAGATCTGACGTGAATATTGTATCGAGCTTGTGACACGAATGCATCAAAATGTTCATGTTTATCGACTATCTTGGCTATACAAATCATTTTAGGCGAGTTAATCGAAGGAAAAGGTTATGTAATTCAGTAATTCAGGACAAAATCTTTCTTTTGTATTTTCTTTATGAATTATTAATAAGTGCTGTAAGCATAATTAGCTTATATTTGGAAATCTAAGCTTATATGCATACATGTAAGCTTACCAAAATATTTCGCTGTTGGACCAATGCTGAATGAACTTTGAAACATAATATGTGATGCTTCAAAATGTAGATATTTAATTGATTAATTTTACAATAATACAAAGTTATAACAAAATAATGTACCATATAATTCAGATAATAGGCTCTGGACGATGATAAACACGGCAGGATTTATGTCAATTTAGAACAAACAAATTATACTGGAATAGTAATTTTTACGAGATGTGTCAAAGGTACAGTATAAGCAGGTTTTGATGGTACAATCGAAGCTCCCATGGACACTCTTGGGAAGCAGAAAAAGTGTCTGTAACTGGATCTGGCCATTTATGGATTATGTGTAAATACAGAGTTTGTATGAGCTAGAGTTCAAACAGGGTTTTATCAAGGCGGCCATAAGTAGAGCTGTCTGCTTATGAGAGTGTCTGCTCAGAGAGCTTCCACTGTATTTCTGATGTATGAATATTTCATTTTTTCCCAGCAGATTTGTGATGAGTGATTCATTCTCCCCACAGGCGTATCTCTGCATTGTTTGCAACCAGAGTTTTGATGATCCATCGTGTCTAACAGACCACGAGAGAACTCATGATATCAAGGTCAAACCTCACAAATGTCATCACTGCGATAAGATGTTTACAACAGACAAAAACTGTAAAGAGCACGAAAGATTACACACCGGTGTTATGCCATACAAGTGTCCTCACTGTGAGATCAGCTTTAGAACACGAGCACATTTTTCTATACACAAGAGAGTACATGCTGAACTGCTGCACAGTTGTACGTATTGCGATAAGACTTTTACAGTAACAAAAACTTGGAAAAGTCACATCTTGATGCATGAAGGGGAGTCAAGACCTTACAAATGTTCCTTTTGTAATGAGTGTTTTGGACAGTTGCAAGATCTTAAAGAGCACAAGGAAATTCATACAGGTGTAGACAGACCTTACATCTGCCCTTTATGCAAAAAGGATTTTGAATCCAAGGTTGTGTGGAAGAAACATATTCATAATCACACTGCAGAGAAGCGTTTTAAATGTCTGCATTGCGATATGAGGTTTAGAGATATATCACATCGCGAGGAGCATGAGAGAGTACACACAGGTGTCAGGCCTTATAAGTGTTCCTATTGCGGCAAGACTTTCACAAAGACGTCAAATTTGAAACTGCATGAAACAATACATACTGGTCACAAGGATTACAACTGTCCTCGTTGTGATAAAGTATTCAGACATCCATCGTCACGCCACGCTCATATGTTAAGAATACACAAAGGCGTTACACGTTACAAATGCGACTACTGCAGCAAGTTCTTTGCCAGTCGCTTTAATCTTAACAGACATGTCAGGGTGCACACCGGTAGCAAGCCGTATAGCTGCTCTCAGTGCGACAAACAATTTTCTGATCCTACAGATTTCCGCAGACATGAAGTAGTTCACAGCTCTGCAAGACCATATAAGTGTACAGAGTGTGGAAATAGCTATAAAAGAAAATCAAGCCTGTATCAACATAACAAATGCAAGCATTGTAACGTGGATGAGCATGCGCTGGAAGATGATACAGCAAGTGTTGTAGTTGTTGCTGAGCAAGACACCTGGTTGTAGCCTGAATTTCAGCCACCTCTTCTGTTTACATACAGAATTCTCCCAAGAGAGTAAGCGGCCAGGAGTAGGCAGTTTAAATTCCGGCTACACTCCTTGATTCCATTTCTTCAGAAAGAATGTCAGGATGGACATGATAGGTCAAGGGACCAAGTGAAAGAAAGTGTATCTTATAAACAACATTGTGATTATTTATTTATTTGTTTTTGTTTTATTTCAATGATCGAAGGTGCACTATGAAAGGGTTACTTATAGCACCTACTTTTCATGCCCTACAATGTTTTTAAAGTATGAATTTCATACTTTGATCATCTTCTACTGTCTGTACTGACATTTATTGACCATCAAAAGTTAACATCAGATCTAAATTGCTGGTTTGCAACCATTCTCGAGAGATTTAAATGACAAAGACCCTGGCGGCCATGTTGGATGACAGGAACAATAAAACTAATTTGAATTATTTTGTTAATGGTCATCCAACATGGCAGCTATGACGTCAGTTGCAAACCAAGAATAGTGTAATATTTCTGTAAAGCTTTTAGTATGGCCAGTGGTGGATCCAGCCTGGAGTAAAAGGGTGAATGATGCCCAGATTGAAAAAGTAACAAACGTAAAACATTTTTTTCAATTTTCTTTTTGGGGTTATTTTTGGGTAAAAAGGGGCAACACTTTTTTCTTTGTCTGGTAGTTTAATCGGTCAATCTTAATTTCTTTATCCGTGGTCAGGCTATGTTGTGGTTTAAATTTATTTTTGGTTTAAAATATTATCTAGCCATATTAGACAAAGGAAAATAAAAATTAACTGGTTTGAAAAATTTAAAACCAAAAAAAATTTGAATCACAACATATACATCATGGTTTATATAATAAAAAATTGTTTTCAGATAGGCTACATTTTAGGTTAAAGTGCCTATAACCCTTGCTCAGACTATATTTTCCCCGAAAGTAATTGCCTTATGGAACATTATTTTGCCAAAAAAACTTCCAAGTTTTGAATTGCCATTTTTTTACAGCTATTCAAAGTTAGCGAAAAATCATCATGTGTGCTTCCTGTGTCATAATAATCGAGCGATAAAAGAGTCTGGGGACGAGTGTTATAACAATAATAATAAAATTATAATAATAATAGAACACATTTATGACGTAGCCTCCGGAACACGCTTCTGACGGTCTTCACAACTTCATTGCTTTTCTACTCTCTAATCATAAAAAAATGCCAGATCGATGCACGGTATGCGGGTGTTCAAACACAAATAGCATAGAAAGGGAATATCTCTTCAACAAGTGATCGTCTTCCGTAGGCTACGTCACAAAACAGCTCGGCCCAGGCTCACCGCGCGCGCGCAGATTTTCAGCGCTGAGGCGCGGGTTTAAATGCTTCTAAAATAATGAAGGAAAAAGCGAATTGGATTTTTTCTTTTGAATATAATATCTTCAACCTTCCTAGTTTAAGAAATATATATAGCTAGCGAAGGGTTATAGGCACTTTAAGACTTAATGTCTGGGTTAGAGCAGATTGTTTTAGAAAGTTAACTTACTGTATGGTTGGTGTTCTTATCCACTGTAAGCTTGTAAGTGTTTATATAAAAAACTGGTTTTCAGGTAGGCTTTGAGTTTGTAGAAATTATAAGTATAAATATTAGGGAAATGTTTGTCTTATTCACTACTGATCATTGGCAAGTAAAACCAAGAAAAGGCTCTTCGTAGAACCCTGCCACGGGTCGAAATCAATTTATCAAAAGAGGTGGTATAATTTGTGAGACCACGTTTTAGTGTGAGATTTTTTCATGGTAGTTTGAAAACTTTAGAGGAGTTATATGGAAAAAAGTTGCCGGAAGGCAAGCCTATAAATATCCAGCAGCATTTTCCCATACACATCTTCATAATTTTTCAAACCGTGGCAGAGTTCTTCAAAGGACCAGTGCAAGATAGCTGAGTTTAAAAAGTGTTGTTTAGATTTTTCAGTACACTTTCTGATGTTTAAAACAATGATATTTCCAGTCTTGCTTTGCCTGCATGGGTCTGAGGCTTGCAAGTTTTTAAAAGAAAGCGATGTTTACTGTTCAATAAAAAGTGCTCAAAGTATTTTTGTCGTCTATCTTTTTCTATCAGTAATGGGCAGTGAAGGATAAGTGCTTGAGACAGGTAGCAAAATCCCGGGGGGGGGGGGGGGGGGGGGGGGTGGAGACTCCCATATAAAAGTGATGGGGGTGATCGCTTTTATATGGGAGTCCCCCCCCCCCCCCCGGGCAAAATCATGTATGTATACAACCTCGTCCCCAGAGTCTTCTCCACTTTCAAGATGGCGGGTGGGCGCAAAGAAGACCCTGGCGAAGAGCAGGTCACGTGACCACAAAATTAGCCAATCGCGAGCCCGCCGCCATTTTGAAACAATCAAAATCTCCAATATTTTTGGAGACACGTGACCTGCTCTTCGCCAGGGTCTTCTTCGCGCCCACCCGCCATCTTGAAAGCGGAGAAGACTCTGGGGACGAGGTTGGTATGTATAATATTTTGACTTTTTCATTGCATTTCAGCCATCTCCTCTGTTGCTTACTTTCTTGCGAGTAAGTGACAGAGGAGATGGCTGAAATTCAGGTTATGCTATTGAAAAAATCTCACAAAGAAAAAATAAATGGCTAATGCACGACACCCTAGCCTCCTCGCAGACTTTCTTTTGGCTCGTCACGCAATCTTGGGGAGCAGAGATTGCGTGACGAGCCAAAAGAATGTCTGCGAGAAGGCTAATGACACCCATGATTTTGAATGGTCCAGTGGGGGTGGGTGCATTTATAGCCAATCAGAATTGAGTGATTTTTTAAAGTGTATTATTACTAGTGCAATTCAGGCACAAGCTGTAAGACATTGTCATTCAACAAACAACGTAAACTAAAAGACTTATTTTATTCCGTAAAGGAGCTGAAGGGGCAAGAAATATGATTGTATGACGCTGGGTAACCTGCGATCAAGCGTTCTTTTCCTTTTCTTTCTTTTCGCGGAGGGCCTGATCGCAGGTTAGACGCTGGGAGAATTTGTGAACTCGTACGTACACGACGTACCATTTGCTTACGAGTATCAACACTGGTCGATCGTGGGCTCGTCTTCTGCTGGACGCCGTTTGTGCGTTTGGACTGTTGTTTGAAGAAGTCTTCATTTTGACGTTTCTGACAGTCTTTTTGACTTGATTTGCAAGCTAAGGTGAGTATTTTCATTTTGCAGAAACTTACTGTAATTTAATGTGAAGTTAATCAAGGAAAATACGTTCAAAGTGAGACTCGGTCGCTTCGCCAAATCGTCGACCACACTGAAGTCAACTTTAGAACGAGAAAAACACTGAGTGAATATTCCTGTTATCTTTCGCGTAACATGCTTTTGGAACGAGGATTATTCCAGTTTTACGTGCTACTCAGTGACTTCAATTCAGTGCGGGCGAGTTCATATCATAATTACTTGTAGTAGGTGTCCCATTAGCTCTATGAGCTAAACATGACACATTAATAAAGATATTATTATTATTATTATTATTATTATATACACTTGCGTGCAAAGCGAAGCGAAAGGTGTAATCCCGGGGGGGTGGGGGGGGGGGGGGGGGGGGGGGGTCAATCTGGCCATGGCTCACAATATTATGACCCTGGCGAAATGTAATGTATCAAGCTTTATTTGACCCCTAAAATGTACCACTATATAACTTAGTGACTCCAACGAAAATTAGGTTGCAATCAATGAACGGTAATGAGACTGTTAAATGATAATTTTAAAGATTTCATGCCTGATCTGTGTAGACCACACACACAGTGTGACAGTATTTTTATTTCTTCGCGTGCAACCCTAAATGATACCATGATGCATGGCTAAAAATATTAGCGTTCTGTCCTGAACACCCTCAGTGATACCAAAATCCGACGACGAGCATCCCTGCCCCTTTCACATGGGAGTCCCCCTGGGTGTAAATGTTATTAATAATTATTATTGTTATGATTGCATCATTTAATGTTCTCTTAATTTATTTGATCAGACTGCTGATGATCACGAGTCAGTCAACATCTGACGAGGTTAACAGCAGTTCACAGTATGACATGAGTTTTACAACATCAGATGACCTCGCAGTCCACAAAACTACCCACGCTGATCTCACACCTGAGACAGCATGTGAGACATCTGAGGAGGTTAACAGCAGTTCACAGTATGACATGAGTTTTACAACATCAGATGACCTCGCACTCCACAAAACTGCCCACGCTGATCTTATACCTGAGACACCATGTGAGACATCTGAGGAGGTTAACAGCAGTTCACAGTATGACATGAGTTTTACAACATCAGATGACCTCGCAGTCCACAAAACTGCCCACGCTGATCTTATACCTGAGACACCATGTGAGAGATCTGAGGAGGTTAACAGCAGTTCACAGTGTGACATGAGTTTTACAACATCAGACGACCTCGCAGTCCACAAAACTACCCACGCTGATCTTACACCTGAGACACCATGTGAGACATCTGAGGAGGTTAACAGCAGTTCACAGTATGACATGAGTTTTACAACATCAGACGACCTCGCAGTCCACAAAACTACCCACGCTGATCTTACACCTGAGACACCATGTGAGACATTTGAGGAGGTTCACAGCTGTTCACAGTGTGACATGAGTTTTACAACATCAGATGACCTTGCAGTCCACAAAACTACCCACACTTATCTTATAACTGAGACACCAAGTGAGGATCACATAGCAAGTGACAATATAGAAAAAGAAAAGCCTTTGAAATGCTCGCATTGTGATAAGAGATTTAGATATCCGGTGCAACGAGACACGCATGAGAGAGTACATACAGGTATAAAGCCATTCAAATGTACTTACTGTGACAAGACGTTTTCAATGTTGTACACTCTTAAAAAACATCGACGAATACATACCGGTGAAAAGCCTTACCATTGTCCTTATTGCGATGCACAGTTTGCAGCTAAAGTAGTCCTTACACAGCATGAGAGAATACATACTGGAGTCTATCCCTACAGCTGTCCCCACTGTGACAAGAAATCTAGATTACTAGCAAGTCTGAACAGGCACATCTTGACACACACCGGTGGGAAGCCATACAAATGTGCGCAGTGTGACAAACAATTTGCTGATCTAAAAACTTTAAAGTATCATCATGCAGTGTTTCATAGGTTGGAGAAACCACAAAAACGCAATGTAGAGAAGCGTTTGCAATGCTCCTATTGTGATATGAGGTTTCAATATACATCACATCGAGAACAACACGAAAGAGTACACACAGGCATCAAGCCATTCGAATGTACACAGTGCGACAAGACGTTTGCAGTGGTGTCTACTCTTAAAAAGCATCTACGAATACACACTGGTGAGAAGCCTTACCATTGTCTGCAATGTGATGCACAGTTTACAAATAAAGCAGGTCTTACACAGCACAAGAGGATACATACTGAAGTCTATCCCTACAGTTGTTCCCACTGTGACAAGAAATTTAAAGCTTTGGCATATCTGAAAAGGCACATCCTGACACACACCGGTGAGAAGCCCTTCAAATGTTCTCAGTGTGACAAACAAGTCGCTGATCAATCAAGTTTAAAGAGACATCATGCAGTGTTTCACAGTGCGGAGAAACCAGCAAAGCGCAATATAGAGAAATGCTTCAAATGCTCCTATTGTGATATGAGGTTTGTATGTGCATCTCATCAAGAACAACATGAGAGAGTACACACAGGTGAGAAGCCATACAAATGTACGCAGTGCGACAAGAAATTTGCAGTGGTGTCTACTCTTAACAAGCATCTACGAATACACACCGGTGAGAAGCCTTACCATTGTTCCGATTGTGATGCACAGTTTACAAATAAAGGAGGTCTAACACAGCACAAGAGAATACATACTGGAGTCTATCCCTACAGCTGTTCCCATTGTGAGAAGAAATTTGGAAGAGAGTCACGTCTGACAAGGCACGTCTTGACACACACTGGTGAGAAACCCTTCAAATGCTCTCAGTGTGACAAACATTTCGCTGTTCAAATGGGTTTACAGAGACATCATGCAGAAGCTCACAGTTCCAAGAAACCATTCAAGTGCACTGTGTGTGATAAAAGCTTTAAAAGAAAATCACATCTGAATAAGCATATGATGTCTAAGAAGGCTCATGCCGAGGATCAGTCTACAGGTGGCAAGGAATTCATATGTATGCATTGCAAAAAGAAGCTTGCAAGCGCATCTTCTCTTAAAAACCATCTACGAATACACACTGGAGACCATCCCTACAGCTGTCCACATTGTGACAAGAACTTTAGAGTACTGTCAGGTCTGAAAAGGCACATCATGACACACACAGGTGAGAAGCCACACAGATGTACACAGTGTGACAAACAATTCCCTCAAAGAAGAGATTTACAGAATCATCATGCAAGGATTCATGGTCCTGAGGTATCATATGTGTGCACTGTGTGCGATAAAAGCTTTAAAAGAAAATCAAATCTGAATAAGCATGAGAAGGTTCATGCTGAAGGGGATCAGCACATCTTGACACTCACTAGTGAGAAACGCTTCACATGCTGTCAGTGCGACGAACAATTTGCTGTTAGAAAAGATTTACAGGAACATCGTGCAGTGATTCACGGTACGAAGAAACCACAAAAGCAAAATGTAGAGAAGCGTTTGAAATGCTCCTATTGTGATTTGAGGTTTGCATATCCATCAGATGTAGAATATCACGAGAGAGTACACACAGGTGTGAAGCCATACAAATGTATGCAGTGTGAGAAGATGTTTGCACAGGCATCTACTCTTAAAAGACATCATGCAGTGATTCACAGCTGTGAGAAACCATACAAGTGCCCTGTGTGTGATGAAAGCTTTAAAAGAAAATCACAGCTAAAAGTACACAAGAAGATTCACGGTAAAGAGCATCGACCTGTACTTGAAAATAATAACATTAGTATTGTTGTTGCAGCTGTACTTTGAAAGGATTAAGACAGAATGGACAGTGGCTTGAGAGTCTGTATAGGATCACATGTTCTTATTTCACCTAAAATATATACTGAAAGCTGCTGGTTAATTGTCGTAGAAGGGGTCTTTAAAATTAGAATTCTGTCATAAATAGGTCAAATAGCTAGGGTAGGAAAATCAGAGATTTGTGTCTTATACAGTGTCAGGGTTTGAGCGGTGTAGGTAAGAAAGTACCCATAGACCGTATTCATCAATGGCGGCTGATTAATTATTGCGGGCGAGCAAAAGCGAGCCCGCAGACTAATCTTGAGAGCGGACAGCGGCACGTTCTTAAACGGGGATTTGAAGCTAGATATGAACATTCCTTTCGTCTTCCAACTGGTATGATTGGAATGTGAACTCTGTATCAAGAGAAGTGCATCACGTGTAAGAAGTTATTTGTTGCACATGCGCATGTTAATCGGTAATGGAACAATACTGATACAGTGTTGTTTTAAAAAGATGGTTCGTTTGTAGTTGACAAACGATGAGTTCGTACAATAAAATACGGGTCATTGGAGATCATAGGGGAGAGGTGAAAGATTTATTCAACTTCAACTGAAATCAATTATAAAGATGTGTTGACGATGAAGTCGTAAAATTAAATACGAGTCAAAGGAGATCAAGTCGGGATCAAATGGCCACGTGTGAAATGATCGAACGCCACGCATGTCAGCGTTTATGACAATCTTTATTGCCCTAAGGATCCTATCAAATTTCTTGGAACGTACCTCTCTCATGATGAAGTAAAGAATAATAACAACAACTTCTTCATTAAAATAAAGAAAATGGAAACAAAGCTTAATATATGGCTGTCTAGGGATTTGACACTTTTTGGTAGAACTTTGCTTGCAAAATCCATAGGTTTGTCTCAGTTAATTTACACCGCTTCTATGCTATCCGTTCCTGAATCTGTGATACAGCAAACCCAAAGTAAGCTATTTTCCTTTCTGTGGAAAAATAAGAGAGACAAGATCAAGAGACAAGTTTTGTATCGCCCTCTAGACAAGGGTGGTGTAAATTTTCCTTGCTTTAGGCTCGCGGTTAAAGCTGATTACGCCTTAGCTGGATTGCAAGATTCCTCAATAAACCAACGAAACCTGGAAAGCAATTCCGAACTATTATTTTGAAAAATATGGAGGTCTATTGTTTCTATTAAATTGTAACTATAATGTTAAGAACTTGGACAACAAAATTCCCTTGTTTTATCGTGATCTTTTGCAATTCTTTTTAGATCTGCGAAGTAATTTTGTAGATCCACTAAAACGTGAATTTATCCTTTGGAACAACAAAGACATTCATATCGAAAACCAATCATTCTATTGGAAGACGTGGTTTTCCAAAAATATTGTTTTCGTTCAAGATTTGCTCAACAGCCAAGGGAAATTCCTTTCGATAGAAGAGTTTAGGGAAAAATATAATCTCAACTTGAATTTCTTGCAATATTGCCAGATTACCTCTGCCATCCCAACATGGCTTAAACGATCTGCTTCAGAACATAGGGATATTCGGCAAATTATTTCACTTGAAGAAAGTCATCAATACCAATTATCTAAAGATATCACTCTGGACTTAAGGAAAATGCGCTGTAAACAATTTTATAAATTATTTGTGGAAACCATTGATGTCGAACCCACTGCGATTAAAACTTGGCGGAAATATTCAGGAGAGATTGCTGATCAATGGACAACCTCAATACAAACAACTTTTAAGACAACGCGTGATAATAAATTAAAACAATTTTATTTCAAACTGCTACATCGAATTCTAGTAACTAATAAGGAACTAAATCGCTTTGGGATAACGAATGAAGTGCAATGTGCTCTCTGCGGCGAGAATGACTCTATTGAACATGCATTTCTTGAATGTCAACCATTGATAACTTTATACCAAAAATCCCTGAAATGGTTTAATGATCTTCATAAAACAAATGTTAAACTTGGCCCGATACAAATTTTCCTGAATCTACTACCACCCATCCCTAACTTATCAAATCAACAGATAAACTGTTTGCGTCTCCTTCTCTTACTTGCGAAGCAATACTCTTATGTTTGTAAGACGTTGCAAAAGAATGCTGACACCGCGGAATTTATTTCCAAATTAACTTTTCAGCTTAAAGTAGAGCGTAAAGTGAGCTTGGTGTGATTACTTTAACCTATACAGACAATAACATAATTTATTTCTCAGTAGTGTCATATCCGTTTTTGTAGGTATGTTCATGTAGGAGTAAACAGTGTAAGTAACTGTATGGTAAACAGTGTGCGAGTGTTGCATTGTAAATAGTGCACGTAATTGTATTGTAAGTAGTGTAAACAATCGTATTGCAAGTTGTATAAGGAATTGTATTGTAAGTGGTGTAAATAATTGTATTGTAAGTAGTGTAAGCAATCGGATTATAAGCACTGTAACAAATGAAATGTAAATAGAGCAAGTAACCATATATTTTAATAGGGTAATAATCAGATTGTAAGTAATGTTTTTGTGTGTTGCAAATAAAATTAAAAAATAAATAAATAATAAAATAAATAAATAACTAGAACCGGAAAGATAATTGTTGATTGTTACAGTAAGGGTGGAAATATGTTTGCTACGGAAATATAATCTTTTGTTGGGTGTAAATGTTTAATGCTCTCCCGAATGCTCAGGTCTCCGGTAAAACGAACAATATTTTTTTCAGCCCGGCCAAGGTTACAGCAAAATGTATGGAACAGCGCCCGGGTAAAACGAAATCCGTCACGTGTGAAATGATCGAAGCCCACGCATGTGTGCAGCCGGACGTGTCACAGAATCCGCGGTACGGTCTGCGACACAGGCTACGCATGTTATCGTTATGCTAAGCTTTATTCAACTTTAATCTATTTTAGATTATGTCATAAAGTACTACTGTATATTGAAGTTATTCGAACAGAACAGGCAATGATAAAGCCACGATGGGTACCAGTGGATTCCTAAATCAAAGCCAACGTGACTACATGTAAACTAGAACCGGAAATATATTTTTGGAACGAATACATGTCATCACGCGCCTGAATTAGAGATGGAAATCCTGTCAACAGCTCATTTTATGCTATTATAGTGATATCTACGCCGCTTTGGTCTCCGCGAGTTCTTTTGAGTTTTTGTTATCGTTGCTGAGTGCAGTGCGCAATATTTTGGTGCAGTGACAAGAATTAATTAAACGGATACTTGTCAAAATAAAATAAAAAGGAAAAATACATCTGAAAATTTAACAGCCTAACAAAGTATTTCCCCTCAAATTACAACGTATTGGAAATCTGTGATTTAAAGATCTTTCAAACATAAAATTGGGTAAAAGTATTCAGGGAGAAAAAAAAATCGAAAGAAGAAAAGTGTGAAAAAACCCACAACAAAAACATAAAAAATCAGTCCGCCGGAATAAACCTTCATTTTGGATATAATAAAAACGGAATAAAATAAAATAAATATTCAACGATACTTCGCCCGCACTTCCTAACCCATGGTTACTACTAGTATATTCATGCTAATCAGCCCCTAGCCTCGTTAGTATGTGCAAAATTCAAAATAATTTTTACTCTAAAATGAGGCTAGGGAGGCTGATTAGCATGAATGAATATAAAATGATAATTAATCCACCGCCATTTATGAACAAGAATTTTCGAAGAAAATATAACCGGGCTTTTTTATCAAGCAAGCAAGCCGTTTTACCTGCTTTCTTGCTTGAAATCTATCAGATTAGTCACGGCAGTCACGCTGAAGTCTGATGTTTGCGTATAGTGCCTACTGTCAATTTTCTTGCCTCTGAGCAGTCTTTGAAGATCATTCCTCAATATAAAGCCAAAGTTGAATAAGAGGAAAAAACACGACAACATAGGTACGAATCGGTGTTGAACCATCAATCGCAGACGTTCCGCGTTGCACCATCATCATTCGCAGCTATTCTAGTCACAGTTCGACAAATTGCGTGAGTCAAAATGTGATATTGTAACGTAATGGTTGTTATTTATAAATCTTCTGCATACAAGGAAGTGAATTGCTGCACCAACACGAAAAAGTAATGTATTTCACACTAAATAAACAGCAGAGTATTCATGTTCAAATCAAAAGTAATAGCTTGATATGAAATTTGACCTAACGGCGACCCTGGTTTATCACAGACGTTGACTCATGTGACCCCATGACGTAATCGTCCTTATTTATAAATCTGCATTTCTCAGCAAGTTTCTGTTTTTCTCAGAAAATATACGGAAAAGATATGTATTTCACACAAAATGACAATTATTTAACAGGACAATATTCATAAAATATCATTTAGGCAAAGGATGACCCTGGCGAAATCTAACGTAGCCTTGATAAAAAATTGATCTAATGGCGCTTCCAGTGTTGTGATGTACGTACGCACCTCACAGACAATCTCTTCAAGTCACGATTCGACGTGACCGTATGACGTAATCGTCCAAATATAAATCTGCACGTCTCAGCAAGTTTCTGTTTACATAAATCTGCGAGTCTGGGCAAGTTTCTGTTTTCCTTTTCGGAAAAGAAATGTATTTCACACAAAACAAACAGGACAATATTATGACCCTGGCGAAATGTAACGTAGCCTTGATAAAAAATTTGATCTAATGGCGCTTCTAGTGTGTCCACCTAGTAGTGAGTACAATGATTTAATATTTTGACGAGTCAAACTCACCGACGTTGCGAAATCTGTACGCCGCTCCGATGTGTTTACGCGGTCCTAAATTAATATCTATTTGGACCAGTCCAACTTTCACATAGGCTCGATTTCCGCCGCTCTCTCGAGTCCGGGCTTCGTTCTTCCCCGAGAAAATCTTTCACAAGGCGAATACATTCATATATATTCATACTCACCCCTAGCTCTCCTCCTAGCACTTTGGCGGAGTAGAGGTATAAGAGATCGACGACAAAAAAAAAAAACAGAAGCTATTTTATTAACCGGGCTGGGCCCAGGCCCACGCCCGGTTAATAAGGTCTATAAATATGAGGATGTCTAATAATGGAAACTCTAGCGAATGCAGCGAAATCGTTTCTAAGTGAATAGGACAAATGAAGAATTAACCTAAAGTGAACAGTCTGGTAACTTTTATTTTGAACTATTCTTGATAATCTGTAAATGAACCTGTCGCTCATGCCTGGACAGCCTGCGGAGAGCGTCGGTATTACAATTTGCTAAAAATCTTAGGAATGTTATGCATGATATCGCAAAAACTAAAGGAATGTGAAGTGTGACCAATATAATTTGTGATTTTCAGTAATAAAAACCGAGCTACCAAATTACATGTAAACATGCACAACGGTAAGCAACATGATCACCAAACAATTTATCAGTGGTCACTTTTAAAAACGTCATGCATCAAAGCAACTTTAGCAAATTTAACCCGCTCCGTCAAGAACAATGACTAGTTGTGGTCAACAAACAGAGGCCAGTTGTGATGGCCGAGAAACAATGACCAGTTAGCCATACACCCCCGCCAAATGTTTAAATGACCCCCCTCCCCCCTTCCAAAAACAAATATTAATAATAATGTTTAAATCATTGTTCAAAAACTTTCCTAAATATTAGAACATTCCAACAAAATACAAACACATCGCCCGCACTTTCTTTCTTTCTGGAAGGCAAAAAATAAATATTGGGTGGGTCACTCTTTATGACTTCTTTTATGAAGTAGTAGGAATCTTCGTGTAAACATACACCACATACCAGTTGTAAGAACTTTCAAATCAGCTGAAGGAATCGACAGATCTTGTTTGCAAGACAAATTTAAACGTCATTAGACCAGGTGAGTACTTACTTAAGCTCATATTTAATTAATTGAAGCATCGAATACTGTTCTAGTAAGCAGTCTAACTCGACATCGATGTGTCGCGTTAGATTATATGAAATGTTGCTTGAATCTATAAGCTTATAGCCAGAGCGAGTTAATGCAGGGTCCGATGACCTTAACTCAAAGAGAGTTAAATTTATACAGACAAACAAGTGAAATGTGGCAGGACCAGCCAACCATGTCTGTGTAAGAGAGGTGTCCACCTTAACATGCACAGTGGTGTCTGTTTTGAGAGAGTCAACAGTTACTGTACAGGCTAATACTCAACTGTGGTCCGACCGTAAGGGACCACCTAGCTAGCCTTGACTGTATTCAGGATTGGAAAAACATTTAAGGAAAATTGTGTGGTTTCAGAAAATGTCCATACCCCCCTCATGAAAGTTTTTTTGGTTTGAACCCCCACCCCCACCCTGGAATTTCCAGGGTATCTAGTTTTTTGAAAAAACCGTGCCCGTGAGTCGAGATTCTATAGTATGCCCAAGCTTGGAGAATTCGTCCACTACAAAACCAAAACATTATTTATAATCGCTTGGCTTTTCTGAACAAAGATCGAATAATCTCAGGTGGTTTCAATGATAATTTTTGTGGATATTCTGAGAGTTGATTCCGTGAGTAAGAGCACGAATATCTTCTAAGTGTCGAAAACATCGAGATTTTATAGTATGCCCAAGCTCGAAGAATTCCTCAACTACAAAGCCAAAATAATGTTTGAAATCGCTTGACATTCTAAACAAAGATACTAGACTATTCTCAGAAGAATTAAATGAGATATTTCGTATAAATTCTATTAGAATTTCAGACTGCCGGGTATCTAGTTTTTTGAAACACTTCCCGGCTGCCGGGTATCTAGACACAATGAAAAATGTTGGCCTTTCAGAACCTTCCCTCTCGGGATTCCAATGACCTTCCTCGGGGTGGGTATGGATAATTTTTGGAACCGCACATAAATTAAGATTTTGGGGGAGGTTCATTTTCGGGGAGGGTGGGCTTTATTCAGTATTTTACAGGGTTTTGGGTATTTTACAGTATAGTGTTTTTCTTCTAGCAGATTTGTGATGAGTGATTCAGACTACTCCCCTCATCCATTGCATCTAACAGATCACAAGAGAACCAACATCAAACCTCACAAATGTCTTCATTGTGATAAGACTTTTACGTCAGCGTCAAACTGTAAAGAACATGAGAGAATACATACCGGCGTGAAGCCATACAAATGTTGTCACTGCGACAAGAAGTTTTCAAAGACGTCAAATCTTACAGAACATGAAAGAATACACACTGGTGTCAGACCATTTCAGTGTCCTCACTGTGACAAGAGGTTTAAAAAGTCTTCAACTTTTGCAGAACATCAACGAGTACATACTGGTGCAAAGCCCTACAGTTGTTCTCACTGTGAAAAAAGTTTTCGAAAATCATCAACCCTTACACAACATGAGAGAACACATACTGGAGTTAATCCCTTCAGTTGTTCTTATTGCGATAAGACGTTTAGGCGAGCAGCAAGTCTGAAAAGCCACATGCTGATGCATTCTGGTGTGAAGCCCTACAAATGCTCTTCTTGTGATCAGAGTTTCAGACAGTTGTCACATCTTAAAGAACACAAGAGCAAACATGCAAGTGTCAAGCCTTACATATGTCCTCATTGCAATAAGAATTTTGCAACTGCGACAACATGGAAGAAGCATGTAAAAAGTCACACTGCGGAGAGGAATTTTAAATGTTCGCATTGTGATAAGAGGTTTAGATATGCATCCCATCTTGTTTTGCATGAGAGAGTTCACACAGGTGTCAAGCCATACAAATGTACGCAATGCGAGAAGAGTTTTACCAAGTCATCCTATCTTGTGGATCATGAACGGATACATACCGGCGTTAAGCCCTACAACTGTTCTCATTGTGAAAAAAGTTTTAGAAAGTCATCGCAACTTATAGAACACAACATAAAACATACTGATGTAAATCCCTACACTTGTAAATATTGTGCTAAGCCACTTAGTGGAGCAACAGCTCTGAGAAGGCACATACTGATACATACTGGAGAGAAACCCTACAAATGCTCTTCTTGCGACCAGAGTTTCAGACAGTTGCCACATCTTAAAGAGCATGAAAGCAAACATGAAAGCACCAGACCCTACACGTGTCCTCATTGCAATAAGACGTTTGGTACTGAGCCGGTTTACAAGAAGCACATGAAATATCACACCAGAGAAAAGCATTTCAAGTGTTCGTATTGTGACAAGACGTTTAGAGATACATCTCATCTTAATCAGCATGAAAGGGTACACACGGGTGTCAGACCGTATAAATGTTCCCATTGTGAGAAGAGCTTTTCACGTTCAGGCAATTTAGCAGTGCATAACAAACTACACACTGGTAAGAATCTTTACAGCTGTCCTCATTGTGATCAAGTATTTACACATCCTTCCACTCGCAAAACACACATTATAAGAATACACAATGGCGCGACATCTTACAGATGTGACCACTGTAGCAAGTACTTTGTCAGCGACTGTAGTCTAAAGAGGCACATTAGGATACACACTGGCAGCAAGCCGTTCAGCTGTACTCAGTGCGACAAACAATTTTTAGACGTGTCAGGTTTACGAAGACACGCCGTAGTTCACAGCACTGAGAAACCATACAAGTGCAGTGTGTGTGGAAAAAGCTATAAAGCGAAATCAAGTCTAAATTTACATCAAAGGAAACACAGTCAAGAACTTCAGCCTACGCTTGAACATAATACAACAAGTGTTGATGTTGTTGAACACACAGAAGAAGATCAGCCTTTGCTTGAACATAATGCAAGTGTTGACATTGTTGTTATGCTGTAAGCTTAGTCCAGTTTTGGCCCTCTCTCTCTGTGTCACACAGAATTACATGACAAATCTCTCTGTCATGCAGCATTGCGTCACTGACAGAGCAGTAGTGGATCCAGGGGGAGAGTCGGGGGTCCGGATCCCTTTATCAGACCTGAGGGTTTTTTTGCTTTCACCATTATAGTAAATAGCAAAACCATCTCCCGGATCCACCAATATGCACTCCCCCCCCCCCCCCCCCCCCTAAAAAAATATCCTTCTACTTTACATTTCATTTTAGGGTAAACCCTGGGACCCCCCTCCCCCTATCAAAAATTCCTGGATCTGCCCCAGCAGAGAGAGAGAGAGAGAGAAAACTTTATGAAAAAGTTATGACATGATGAGTTGTAAATAGAGTTGTGTTATAAGTTATAGTATGCTGTTGATAACATAAATTATAGACAGTGTGGTACTGCTGTTTATCCCATGCCTTAACAAACACAGCTAATCAGAAAGCTGGAAAGCTGTGGCATATTCTGCAGTATCCCACTGCTAATTTGCATCGATTATTGAGCCAATTATTATTGATTATCATAAAATTCAGATAATAAGCCCCCCCCCCCCCCCCATGAAAAATAAGCCCCGAGCCCCCCCAAATCCTTCTGACCTGCATCACTGCATTCTGTTGCAGTGAGACTGTTAATGTCCGTGCAACGCGTTGCACTAAGTAAGGTATACAGTTTTTTGCCATGATTGGCATTGTGCAAGACAATAAAACAAACATTCATTTGAATCATACAATGGTATTTTTTTGCATTGATACTGTTTAGTGTGAACAGTACAAGCTCTGTAAGTTGCCAACTACCCTTATACTGCTTGCAGGAATTATTCTCATTACAAGCGGCCAGCTCCAGTTGTGGACACTTTTTCTGCTTCCCGATGGTGTCCTCTTATGGGGGAGCTGTCGACTGTATATTGTTTAGGTCATCCCCATAGCAAATGAAGCAAAACTGAGAAACGAAATATTGACAAATTATACATAAATAATTCCAAGCAAGCCTTGATTATATCTTCCCCATGACCACCATTTTGCAACAAGCTGATATCACTCTGTCATTACTGGGCTTATTTAGATGTCAGAGTGACTTTAAGATGTAAACAAAGCATATTAAACTTGGAAACACCCGAGAAAAGGGTGCAGGCAAAATTGGGTCGGTTGGGCGATGGGAAACAAAGCATTTTATGGGGATGGCCTTATATGGATTGCTTGTGTTATGATTCATTTTATTCAATTATTTTGACAACAATCGGACCTCAAACTTGCAAATTTGTTGTGTTCAAGAAAAAGATACGAATAAGTGAGAGAACAAAACATGGACCCCCCACCCCCACCGGAAAAATAAAGACATTTTTTTACAAAAATAGTAACAAGGCCTTGTTACTATTTTTTCGGGAGGTAATAAGCGAAAACAGGCGCACATCACCCTAAAACTCTGCGTCTATATTAGTCCGGGAGCATGGGTGGCCTGTGTCCAAAGCGTCCCCGTCCCCTTTACACTTCAGGACACAAGACTGAGGCATACACGACGCGCCAATTGGAAGAAGAAGCGTCACTTTCGCATGCAGCACGACCCGGATCGAAACACGAAAGGTTTTGCGTTTGTTTTAGGTAAGTGTTTTATTGTATGTCTAATTCAAATTTTACTGGATTTTATTACAGAGTAGATTACCGCAAAATCGTCAAATAATGATAAATGTGTAGAAAACTGTGGGGTTTCCTGCAGCCGGCATGCATTTGGATTAAATGTGGTCATGCATTCTGTAGTTTAGAGGTCTGTGCTTAAATTTTAAGCACAGACCTCTAAACTACAGAATGCATGACCACATTTAACCATCTACCGGCCCTCCCTTAGTTAGTAAGAGGGTATTGGGAGACAAGTGAAAATGGGAGACGTATAGCGATATTTCTCGTTACGTTACCTATTGTTATTAATTATGTGCCAACCAGAGGCTGTTGAAACAAAGAGTTCTTTTGTTGAATGGTTGGCAAATTTGAATAACAAAACAAATTTGACGTAATGTTGATACACAGTGAACACTCCTATTGACGTATTGATACTATTTATTTATACCAAAATATAAGCTTAGGTACGGGTCTCACTACAGCCAATTTTGTTTACATAAAAAATTTTGTAATTTTTGGCGAGGAAAAATTTGCAAAAAAATTCGCAAGTGCCAAATTTTGGTGGTGGTCGCACTCAAACCAAGATGTGTTTTCCAAAACTCTCCTGATTGATGTGAATGTAAACTTAAATGGCTTGGGACCAGGTTTCGTACTTCGCTTTCTTGGTTTTCGTCGTTTTCTTGCTTGCTGCTGGGTTCAATTTGCAATCGAAGGAGATTGTTTTGAACTTGAGACGAATTGTTCTCCAAATTGCCGCCGGTAAATTTGGTTTCGATCAGACCCAGTGTAGTCATAGACATTCGCGGCGTAATATCGATGTTCATGTTCTTCGTTTTCGTCGAAATAATTATTAAAAGAGTCAGATGAACCAGGTAAAAAATTATTTTGTCCCGTAATTGCACGCGCTAAACTAGCGAATCTTAATTATCAAAACATAGCATCTTGCGTGAATGACAGTTTAATGGCTAAAACGGGCTAAAATAACAAAATTGATTTTCAAAAATTTGGTCGCCTCCAGGGCAACACTTCGGCTTCTTTGAAGATTGGCGAAAATTTGGCAATTCGCAAAAAAATTGGCAAAAAATTGAAACTGGGGGTCGCACTGTATTTTACGATTTTTACGTTACATGTTGACAGATTTGACACTTGAATAAACAAAATTGGTCAAAATTGGCTGTAGTGCGACCCGTACCTTACATGTGATCCTACTCCCACTACAGTTGTCACCTCAGTCAGTGGCGGATCCAGGGGGATGGTCCAGACCCCCCTATCAGACCAGAGGATCTTTCTGCTTTCACCATTATCCACATCAAAACCATCGCCAGGATGCACCAAAATGTTCTCTTCAGAGTCTGAAATCTCAAAATTTTTCCCCATCCCCCCCACCCCTCTCATGCCTAACCTGAACACATCTACGCCGTCTGAAAGGCGCTCCGTGCCTTTTAGTACTCTTGTCTACTTCCAAAAATTCTCCTTCTACCTCAAATTTTCAGGAAAACCCCGGGACCCCCTTCTCAAAAGTTACTGGATTCGCACCTGTCAGTCAATGTTTTGTTGTCCAGGGCCTGGTTGTTCAAATGGTGGATAATGCTATCCACCGGATCAATCACTATCTGCTGGATAGCGTAGTTTGTTTTTCTAACACCTATCCACTGGATAGTGATTTATCTGGTGGATATCGTTATCCACTCTTTGAACAACTGGGGCCTGGTCTCTACATTGGTCACCAGATTTCCAAGTAATTTGGTTGAGGTAAACCATAATAAATTAAAATCAGTTCCTGAAGTGCGGTATTTTGACATGTGAATATTTTATTCCTTCCAGCAGATTTTTGGTGAGTGATTTGATTGGTCACCCCTCAGGACTTATTACTACTGCGGCAATGTCTACAAATAGAGGTTGACAATCTATTGCATCTAAACAACGTCAGAGAATGCTTACCACAGAGACACCCAAGTCTGAGAAGCCTGACAATTGTTGCGATGAGAGTTTTAAAACAAAAATATGTAACGAACACAAGAAAATAGACCGCAGTTACAAATGTTCTCATTGTGACAAAAGATTTGTAAGGGCACCAGCTCTTGCAAACCATGAACGGATGCACACTGGCGCGAGGCCTTACAATTGCCTGCATTGTGAAGCAAGGTTTAAAAACCCATCTCATCTTGCACAACATATGAATAGACATTCTGGAGTCTTTCCTTTCAGTTGTCCTCATTGTGATAAAAAATATAGAAGATCAGACAGCGTACAAAAGCACATACGGACTCACACAGGGGAGAAGCCTTACAAGTGTTCTGTTTGTGAAGAGAGTTTCAGACTATCCACACAACTTAGAGGGCACGAGATCACACATACAGGAGTCAAGCCATACATTTGCCCTCATTGTAATAAGAGTTTTGGATTAAAGATTGTGTACAGGAAACACGTAAAATATCATACTGCGCAGAAACTTGTGAAATGTTCACATTGTGAGATGAGGTTTAGGTATCCGTCACAACGAACCAACACGAGAGAGTACACACAGGCGTCAAGCCATACAAATGTCCTCAGTGTGACAAGAGGTTTTCAAAGTCATCAAGTCTTACAGAACATCTACGATTACATGCTGGCGTTAAGCCTTACAGTTGTTCTCACTGCAACAAGTACTTTGCCAATCGCTTTAATCTCAACAGACATGTTAGGGTACACACAGGCAGCAAGCCGTTCAGCTGCTCTCAGTGTGATAAGCAATTTACCGATCAGACGGGTTTACGGAGACATCAGGAAGCTCACAGTGCTGACAGACCATTCAAGTGTACTATGTGCGTAAAAAGCTATAAAGGATCATCAACTCTGATTAAACATAACAAAAGTAAACATCCTACTCTTGAACATGGTACAACAAGTGTTGATGTTGTTGCGGTGCTTTAACATAATGCCAATAGGCAGCCAAGGACTAGGTTGAAACACATGACTGGAACTTGTCCCAGGGATTTATCCATTGTAACATGTATAATAATTTTATTGTATATTAGGGGACCGGTTGCCGAGACTCAATGTTTTGTGATTGGTTTCTGTTTCATTTGGTCACAGACATGTTGGCCACAATCACTACCCATGAAGGGACAAATTATGAAATCAAACAGTTTGATTTCAATGATGACGAAGCTGACCCCATTTTCCCTTGCAACATTATTTTTGAAGCAGAAATGGGTAATTTAGGTCCCTTGTGCCCTTGTGTTCCAACCCCTTTACAGTTTAAACAACTGAAGCATTCTGCCTAAATAATAATCACTGTTTTAATTAATTCATTACCAGTATTATTGTTCTATTTTTGAATTCATTTTTTGAAAGTTCAATTCATTAATGCATTATTATTTAACCATAGCATAGCGTCCATTCGAATATTGAATGTCGAGCCGAAATTACGTCTGCTCTCGCAGGCTAGTGAGAGAGTTGATAGTAAATCTGGAAAACAAAGTGGAAATTTGAGTGATTTGATAAAAAAGAAGGGGTTTGCTTCCATTACAGCAGATTTCTCAAATTTCCAATTGGTTGTCGCAGCTTTTCGACAATGAAATAACTACAGGAAAAAATAGACAGCAAATTCTTTGCAAAGGAAAAGAGCCAAGCGTGACAAGCATGGTTTCTTGACCATCGTTAGCTGTCAAATATGTAAATTTCAGTCAATGTTCTGGTTCGTTGCCTATAATAAATTTATTCTTATTTAATTCGCTTTCTGTAAAATATGTGAGTTAAAAATAAACAAGAAGCTACAAAGCTTAAACTGGGTCTAACCGTTTGAAAGACATGGCTTAATAGAAGTAGACATTTATTCATGTCCAAAAAATGTTGCAACGATTACAGAACAAACCATGATCTCCACCTACCACTAAAAGTCAGATGATAACGCACTTGCCATGCTCAGCTGTAAACAATATTTACTGAATAACAATGCTTGGCTCTGCAATACACGCCCTGTCTCCTTAGTACCAGGATGGCCGAGTGGAGGTATGGGGTAAATCTCAAAAAAAGCCCAGAACAATCACATGAACTTAAGGCTTGCCCAGGTGTCCCAGTTATTATATTGTCTATTGCCCATATTGATTAAATATTGTCTAGACCAGAGACTTCTAGCTACACCCAGGGGGGTGGAGGTACTCCCCTATATAAGCTATATATTTATGTGCCGCCCAAAGGGTATGGTGTTTGAGCCATTTGGTCTAAAAATGGGTATAGATTTTGCCCTGGGGAGTGGGGGTACTCCCTTATATGGCCTATACGGGGATGTGCCGCTGGACAGGGTATGGTTTTTGGCCTCTCTGCCCTGAACAGGGTATATAATTTTATGCGAGTATGTCCTAAACAGGGCCTGAACCTGTCCTAAACAGGGTATGGTTGCACGATTGTCGTCGTAAAATGACAAAGTGAAATGCAAATAAATAAATGTATTGTATTGTATATAAAAATATGGTTTATACAGTATTTAGAGATCGGAGACGTTTGCCGCGTATCAGTCAAACATGATTCTCTAAATTGCAACCTAAACAGGGTCAGGTTTTCAAACCCTCAGCAGCACCGGTACCCTATACCAAACATCTGACTCGTCCCCAGTTGTCTCTCTTGTCTCCTATTAATATTTAATGAGAGAAGCGCAGCCAAGTGGAGCGCAAGGGGTGATGGGAAGGAGGAAGGGCACAGCATCCTCCAGTCCCAAGACGCTCGCATATAAGCTTAATAATTAATAGGAGATTGAGAGATGGCTGGGGACGAGTCAGTCCAAACATGGGTACCCCCTGGGGAGATTTTGAACATTTTGGTCTCAAATTGGGTATGTTTTGCCTGCAAATATAGAGTATAGATATTTTTGCCATTTTGAAAATGACTGACTAACAGAACTTTAGTAATAATCTCGTACGGTACGGTGGGAATATCTGGGTACGAGATTATTAATTTTATTAGTAAAGAAATTTATTGCCGTAAACGCGGCGGGGTCATGAGCTCCTGACACTTCAGGACATAACAATCAGGCATACACGACGCACCGAACGGAAGGAGCAGGGCTTACACGAAGTACCAAGCGGAGGAAATCTTCGAGTTGCTTTTTAGCGTGTGTGAGAGTTCGTAAAAATATGTTTAATGTTGGCCAATTTCCATCCAATCCTATCAATACCAATGCACTAGGAGGAGAACAACCACTACTGGTGCCAGAGAAAAGAACATCTTTTCCAAGATATCACTTCGAAACTCCAGAAGCACGTGAGCGGCGACTTCGACTGGTCCGGGAAAGAAACAGACATCGAAGACAACAGCAGACGCCTGAAGAAAAACAACATGAGTTAGCTCAGAGGAGACAGCGTTTTCAACAAGAAACGCAGGAACATAGAGAAAGTAGACTGAAGTACCAGAGGCAATATAGGCGATCAGCTTCTGCAGGTCTGAATTATATTAAAACGGAGATGAACTGCAGAATCCCCCCTACTGGCTACGCGGTCTTGTGCTACAGAATTATACAACGAAATAAATAATCAAGTCGAAATAATATTTCGGCTTGAGAGCATTTCTTCATTTCTTCACTTTATCCAAGTTGCTCATTCCACTTAACATTGATTCATATTTTCAGTTTGACATTATTGAGCCTTTCAGTATGGCAGGACATTTGTCAGGTCATATGAACCTACACTGTAGTTGTATGGCCTTGCTCACCATGAGTCCTCCATGGCTCAGTGGTTAGAGCGGCCAACTGGCACCTGGAAGGTCATGGGTTCGATTACCATTGAGGAGCTCAGAATTTTTTTCTGAGTATTTCAACTTGAGAGCATTTCTCCATTTATTCACTTTATCCAAGTTGCTCCATTGAATGGTATCTTGTGTCATGTGTCGTTCTTCGAAGCATTTCAACAAAAGAAATTCAAGGTTGTTTTAATATATTGTAGATGTAAGCTTAGTGGTGGACCATTACATTATTGATGGGGGTTTGACAAATCCCCAAAAATATTGAACAACCGCTTCTGGTTTAAAAAAAATATTGGGCCAAAAAAATATTGATTATAATAATAATATTATTAATTAATTATTATTATTTGTCTTTTTGTTTTTATTTCAGCCACCCGTAAAGTCATGATTGCCCTCATTGTACCAAGAGTTGCAGAAGTCGCGCTGAACTAAAAATACACATAAGAACACACACTGGTGAAAAGCCGTACAAATGTTCTCACTGTGACAAGTGTTTTATATCAGCACCAACTCGTACCTTACACATGAGAATCCATAACGAAGAGGAGCGTTTCAAATGTCCTCAGTGTGACAAGAGTTTTAGCACTTCCTCGTATCTGACACTGCATAAAAGAATACATTCTGGTGTGCGGCCACACAAGTGTACCCACTGTGATCGGAGTTTTACATCAAAGCAAAGTTGTATGTCACACATACGAACACATACTGGAGAGAAGCCTTATAAGTGTCAGCACTGCGACAAGAGTTTTAGAACTTCCTCGTATATGACATTGCATAACAGAATACATACTGGTGTCAGGCCTTACAAGTGTACTCACTGTGATAAGAGTTTTATAACAAAGCAAATTTGTGTGGCACACATACGAATACATACAGGGGAGAAGCCTTACAAGTGTCCTCAGTGTGATAAGAGTTTTAGCACTGCCTACCATGTGACAGTGCATAAAAGAATACATACTGGTGTGAAGCCGTACAAGTGCACTCACTGTGATCAGAGTTATAGAATAAAGCAAACTTGTATGGCACACATGCGAACCCATACTGGAGAGAAGCCTGACAAGTAGTAAGACAAGAGTTTTAGCACTTCCTCCCATCTGACAGCACATAAAAGAACACGCAGTATTGTAAAATCCTTTGAATGTCCTCACTGTAATATGCGTTTTGCACAGCTAACAGATTTTAAAGGACAGATCACTGCGCACACAGGAACGATTGAAGTGTCTCACGGGCAAGAAGTGTCGGATTGAATAGCCTGAATTTCAGCCGTCTCCTGTCGCATACTCCCTCGAAGGAATATGTGATGGATGAGACGGCTGAAATTGGAGCTGTCTTTTTAGTACATTTTTTTCATTTTTTTTTTTCATTTTATTCATTCATTCTTTTTAGTACATATTAAGCACTTCCAATGAGCAATATAATAATTTAAAAGATTGATCGCCCTCTTTAGGAGCAAAAAAAAAATCACCCCCAGCTATTATTCAAGGAAATACAGTAACTGATGTAACATGATCTCTCATGAATAAAACGCTATAACAGGAAGGCTCCTTGTCATTTGTCAATTTTATCAACCCTAAAAAAATTAATGTCCATGTCAAAATCTTTCTACCAAAAAAATCCACCAGAAAATTTCAAACCCCCCAAAAGTCCACAAGTAGCTAATTAGGCCTTAGCAACTCCCGGTCACTAGAGTTTTTACATCCCGGATTCCTGTTTCCGGTTCCTGATTTTGTCGTTTGATGCGCGAGAACTGGCTCGGGTCATCTCACGTGATCAGTCGGCCGAGTGAAGAAGGAGGGATGAAAGTGTTTTGTTCGCGTGTTTTTCGTTGAATTGTGCTGTCTGTTGTTTCGTCTTCAGAGGTAAGAGTTTATAATATTAGAAACCTTATTTAACTCCACCATTCTTTAATTAAGAATAAGCATTACTAGGAGTAACCATGGGTTAGGAAGTGCGGGCGGATTTACCGGAGTATCGGGAAAAAGGTTGGGTTGAGGAGACGACTGACACTTCAGACTAACTAGACAAACTAAATTTTATAATCATTACTTGTTTTGTTTTTGTGTTGAATGACGGCTTCATTCACTCCTCCCTGGGTTCTGCACAGTTTCCTCATGGCACATATCTTTTCTTTAAACAGATTTACAATGAGTCTGGCAGCAGTTTGCCCCCATTGTAGCATGAATTGCGGAAGCTTTTCAGAATTAGAAGAGCACATCTTAAGAACACATGCAGTTGAGTGGCCCAACAAGTGTTCTCACTGTGACAAGAGCTTCCGTTTGCCATCACAACTTGCCACACACATGACAATACACACTGGAGTGAAGCCGTTTACCTGCTGTCACTGTAACAAGAGTTTTCGCACTTCTACAAGGCTGAAAGAACACAAGGCAACGCACAGTGATGTCAAGCCCTACAAATGCACTCAGTGCGACAAGAGTTTTTGCACGTCTTCGAAGCTGAAAGATCACAAGATAGTGCACAGTGATGTAAAGCCCCACAAATGCACTCAGTGTGACAAGGGTTTTGGTAGGAAGGCAAATCTCAAATTACATCAAAGAATTCATAGTGGCGAGAAGCCGTATAAGTGTTTGGTTTGCAACTTGAGCTTAATGTACCATATACATCTTGTAGAGCATAAAAGGAAGCACACAGGTGAGAAACCCTATGAATGTCCACACTGTGATAGGAAATTTCGTACTGTATCGATGATTCGCCCTCATATACGAACACACACTGGTGAGAGGCCGTACAAGTGTCCTTACTGTGATAAGCGATTTGCATTGTCTCAAACTTGCAAGGCTCACATTAGAACACACACTGGTGAAAAGCGTTTCAAATGTTCGCACTGTGGTAAGGAATTTAGCGAACAACGAGATTGCAAGCAACATATACAAAGAATGCATGCAGCTGATACTGGTGCAACTTGTGTCCCCGGTGAGAAATGTCACAGGTGTTCTAAATGTAAGAAAGGCTTCAATGATATAGCAGGTCTTGAAATATATGTCAAACAAATTGACCCTGCCCAGAAACCCAATGCCAATGAACAGATTGGACAATTATCAGATTCTGTTAGCCAGGATATGTTGAACACTGATGCGAAGTATTTTAAATGTGATGTTTGTGGCACATGGAATATGTTTGAACGGTGTGGCCTAAACACATTCAGTGATTTATCATCTCGAACAATATTACCTAGTAAAGAACCTAGCTCGACTACTCAGCAGGCCAATTCTAAAGAAAGTTCTGGGCAAGTGTCAGTTGTTGATAACAAGACGAAAGCATACAAGTGTGTCATAACCAAATGCCGCATGGTCTTTGAAACTGAACATGATTTAAGAGCACATGAGGAGATTCACATTGGAGAAAAGACTTACAAGTGCAGTACATGTGGAAAGCTCTTTCCACATAATACACGCCTTAAATCACATATGAGGACTCACACTGGAGAAAAGCCCTACAAATGCAGTACATGCGGCAAACTCTATGCAAGTAATAGAAACTTTAAAACACACTTGAGGAACCACACTGGAGAAAGGCCCTACAAGTGTAACAAATGTGACAAGTGTTTTGCTAATCCAAATGTGCTACAAAGACATGGACAAATTCACCTTGAGAAAAAGCGCCTGCAGTGCACTGAGTGTGGTAAGCGGTATGGATGGTTACATTACTTCAAAAAACACGTATGTAAGAAACGACAGTGTGATCAATGTGGCAAGAGTTTTGCTAAGGCATCAGATCTTAAAAGACATGAAAAAGCTCAGTGTAAAAAACAGCTGCCCACAGTTGAAATGAATAATGTAAGTGTTGACGTCGTTGCAGTGACTTGAAACAGAATTTCATGGTCATATTGTAGTTTGTCATTTTGTTTTGCAAATTGAAGTCACAAATTCTTGACATTTAAACAAGAAATTGTTGTGTTCAGTTCAATGTGTCAAGTGTTTTGAGGTTTCGTGATGTAAGCTTGTCACATTTATTGAGAGTAATAAAAATGGATTTAGTTATCTTACTTGGTTGTTCCTTTTCTGTTCAAACTTCTAGCCCTGGCAAACACCAGATAACGTGACCTTAAAAATCTCCAAATTTATTGGAGTACAGCTAATTCAAATGTGGAAGGCTTGCCATTGGTTGATTGTTAGGTCACGTGACTGGGGTGATCGTCGTACCTTTTAGGGGTTAAAATTTGTGGTTTGGTACTGCTTAGGGTGTTAAAAATCTATTCCGCTACCTTTTAGGGTTTTACGCTGGAAAAAATTTATTATGACAGGTACTAGTTTTATGACTTTTATCTTATTGGTACCTATTAGGGGTGAAAATGAATTCTAGCCACACCCACAAAACAAGATTTTGGTACCTTTTACGTGTCATGTGGCATCATTTCCATCAGAGACCTTAATCAGAAATCAGTGATATGATCCAAATCTCTGCATGTATTTTCAGGCCGCCTGAGCTCTTTGATGGACAAAATGATAAACCTTGCGCGCTCGACCTGACAGCCTCGCTTCATGAGGATTAATTTTTAATTTTTAGGCTGTCTCATTGGACTGAGCTACATTTGACATTTCTGACTAACTAAGTAAACTGTTTTCATCAATTGTCATTTTATTACTTTTTTGAGATAAAAAATTAAATTATCTTGACAAGAATATTGTTCAAGTTTCAAAAATAAAAATTTGCCTTGGCACTGGAAGCTAAGGGAGAGCTTCTTAAAACAAAGTTTTTTTCAGCTCTCCTCCAGTTAATAGCAACACCATTTCTCTCCTCCAAGAGGCTTCTTTAGTGTTATGAGAGGGAAATCCTCCCCAACATGCCCTCCTCTTTTCACTTGTCACTCTTCTCATACTAAACTCCCCTATGGTAGGCTCTGTGGAGTAGAGACTCGAATATTTCTAGTGCTGACGTTTTATTGGATTTCACACTGTAACAAGGTAGCAAACAAATCTAAGTCCTTCAACTACTCTATATAAAACTGGTTTTACAACCCGGATTCCTGATTCCTGTGTCCCGGACTCCCGTTCCCGAATTTGTCGTTTGGATGCGCGAGGGCCTGGCTCGAGTCATATCACGTGATCAGACCGCCTTGTGGAGAAGTCAGAGAAGAAGTGTTTTGTTCGCGTGTTTTTTCGTTGCTTGTGTTTTTCCGTCTTCAGAGGTAAGAGTTTAGTGGTTAAAAACCTTATTTAACACCGTTATTCTTGTATATGAAGTAAACATCCTAACCTACCACATATCAATATATTTATCCGGCGTACGTTTGTTTTGATAATCAACCTCGATTATTATTGTCCACCATTTTGAAACGGCAAAACATGCGGGCGAATTCTTGTTGTATGGTACGCGACCCACCAGCTCTGTTGATTTTTTAAATCTTGTATAAATAAAGCATTTACTTACTATATGCGGTTCATGGGCATTCAATTACAGTTTTTGTTTTGGAACCCGATGTCAAACAATCTCCATACAATAGGATTTCTAAAACAATACACAGTCTGTATTAAAACTCAAACTGTCTGGCAAAGTTGAAATTTGAGGACCGCAGATGTACAGAAGAATTGTGGTCGTTTCGCCTACGAGTTGTTTCGCTAACGGCCAGTAACGTCACTTTTAGAACAAAGAATATACATTGTGTGATATATAGTCCAGTGCTCGAAATTTAAAAAAAATCCAAGTTGTCCTTAGGCCAAATGCCGGACAACCAAACCCCTGACTTTGGTTGCCCTGATGACTGCTTGGTTGTCCTTAAAATATTATCTGACCTATTGCCTAATTATGAGTTTTGACTCAATTTTCACAATTCTCTGAAGTGCATTAATTCAAATAATAAATTCACAATGTTTCACACAAAGTTAGTATATATGTAACTACTTGTTTACTTTATTCAGTGTCAAGGTTCAACACTTATAACATGTCTGAGTCCAGGGCTCGAAATTATTAGTCGCCAAATGCAAATTTTTAGTTGCCATAGAAGCCTTAAAAAGTGTTTAAAATCATTACGGTTGCAAAAATAAAATCAAAACAAAATATTTTTGCAAAACAAGCTTTAAAACAAACAAATTACATATTAAGACTTTCTAGCCACTAACTTTGAAGCTAACGTGAGCCAAACACGATCGCAAGTAACCAGAGACACAACCCATCAGCATACATGATGTACTCAATATTTTCACTAAGCTTGCAATGCATTATAGGGCGATTTGAACCCAGAAATGGTGAATGCCACTTGTGTGAGCTGCTTGGGTGTATAAACTTCGATTCAGTTGATTTTAACACCTTGGTTGCTTCCATTTATTACCTGAAGATTACCACTATATTTAGAGCTATTTTCCTGTGTCAAATTGATAACTTCTTTTCGTTATTCTGTTGGACATTGCAGAAACGTAACGTAAGTACTTCGATCGATTCAGTACCTGGGTTGTCCGGCGGTTTTTTCTCGGACGACCGGGCCTTTAGTTTTACTGAAAAATGGTTGCCCGAAACACTTTTTAGTCGTCTCGGACGACCGGACGACCGCTAATTTCGAGCACTGTAGTCTACCATCACGCTTATAGAACGAAGAATATAATTTTATGTTAGCGAACTGACCTAAGATGTCAGCGAACTGGTCATTAGTGAAACAACTTGTAGGCGAAACAACCTGTTACCGTACAGAGGGTCTTGACCAAGTCATTTGTGCGAACCAGTGAACCATGCGATCCTTCCGGCCGGTTAGCCTAAATAACAATCTGGTAAGCCTAAATAGCACTCCCATTAGTTTATGTTAGCTTAGGTAGCTTGTGGTTAGCCTTTACATTGGGTTAGGAATTTCTGGCTTGCATGGCTCGTGACTGGCTTGCATGGCGACTGACTCGCATGACTCGCTGGCTCACACTTTGTACACACTCATGTACAGATGACGGGATTTAGATACCCCTGAAGGCTTTAAGCAGACAAGGGCGGATTGATCAAAGTACAAAGTTTGGTTTCAAACAACATACTGGGTCCAGGGTTAGAATTCTAATACAGACTGGGCCTTGGAATTGACTGGGCCAGTTTTTTATTTTCCCAGTCATACTATCCAGTATGAATGACATTGAATGACGGCTTCGATCACACCTCCCTGTCTACTTTTATTACCCCTGGGGTCTGCACAGTTCTGATGGCGCATGTCCTTTCTTTATTTAACAGATACATTTTTGTATACAATGAGTCTTGCAGCTGGCCAAAAAACTGTTTGCCCCCATTGTAGGATGAATTGTGGAAGCCTTTCAGAATTAGAAGAGCACATCTTAAGAACACATGCAGTTGAGTGGCCCAACAAGTGTTCTCACTGTGACAAGAGCTTCCGTTTGCCATCAGAACTTGTCACACACATGACAATACACACTGGAGTGAAGCCGTTTACCTGTTGTCACTGTAACAAGAGTTTTCACACTTCTACAAGGCTGAAAGAACACAAGACAACGCACAGTGATGTAAAGCCCTACAAATGCACTCAGTGCGACAAGAGTTTTTGCACGTCTTCGAAGCTGAAAGATCACAAGATAGTGCACAGTGATGTAAAGCCCCACAAATGTACTCAGTGTGACAAGGGTTTTCGTAGGAAGTCAAATCTCAAATTACATCAAAGAATTCATAGTGGCGAGAAGCCGTATAAGTGTTTGGTTTGTAACTTGAGCTTTATGTACAATATACATCTTGTAGAGCATAAAAGGAAACACACCGCGAGAAACCTTACAAATGTCCACACTGTGATTATAAATGTCGTACTGTATCGATGATTGGCCTTCATACAAGAACACACACTGGTGAGAAGCCCTACAAGTGTACTTACTGTGATAAGCGATTTACATGGTCTCAAACTTGCAAGGCTCACATTAGATTTCACACTGGTGAAAAGCCTTACCAGTGTTCGCACTGTGGTAAGGAATTTAACCAACAAAACAATTGCAAGACACATATGAAACGAATGCATCCCGGTACTGGTGCAACTTGTGACGCTGGTGAGAAATGCCACAGGTGTTCTCAATGTAAGAAAGGCTTCAATGATTTAGCAGGTCTTCAAATATATGTCAGGCAAATTGACCCTGCCCAGAAACCCAATGCCAATGAACAGATTGGACAATTATCAGATTCTGATAGCCACACGAGGTTGAATACTGATGAGAAGTATTTCAAATGTGATGTTTGTGGCATGTGGAATATGTTTGAACGGTGTGGCCTAAAGACATTCAGTTTTTTATCTCAAACAAAACTACCTAAACAGCGTCAACCTCACCCTACTAAACAGGCAAATTCTAAAGAAGGTTCTGGGCAATTGTCAGTTGGTAACCAGATTACTTCAAACACTGGTGAGAAGCAGTTTAAATGTGACATCTGTGCCAAGCAGTTCAAACAGAAGAAAATTCTCAGAATCCACATGAAAACGCACACATGTGCCATATGCAGCAAGGTCTTTGACAATGATCATGATTTAACAACACATAAGAAAATTCACGGAGAAAAGCCCTACAAGTGCAGTTTGTGTGGCAAACTCTTTGCAAATGTTAGCTACATTAAATTACACATGAGGATCCACTCTGGAGAGAAGCCTTACAAGTGTGCCAAATGTGACAAGTGTTTTGCTAATCCAAATGTTCTGCGAAGACATGGGCAAATTCACCTTAAGAAAAAGCGCCTGCAGTGCACTGAGTGTGGAAAGCGGTATGGATGGTTAGATTACTTCAAAAAACACAAATGTAAGAAAAGAGAGTGCGCTCAATGTGGCAAGTGTTTTGCTAAGGCATCAGATCTTAAAAGACATGAAAAAGCTCAGTGTAAAAAACAGTCCGCAGTTGAAATGAATAACATAAGTGTTGAAGTTGTTGCATTGATTTGAAAAAACTTTCTTGCTTGAAGTTTGTCATTTTGTCATATTGCAAGTCCAAGTCACATATTATTGACATTACCATCGATTTCACTGTTACACGACTCCTCTGAGCGGTTTGTGAAAGATTTCTGTCAATAATTATTATACATGTTATATGGAAGGTGAACTCGCGGTAAAATCGACCAGACTTCCAAATAAGGTATGACATGTATGATTGACTTGCAAACCGCTCAGAGGAGTTTTGAATTAAACGGTCGCATAACAGTGAAATCAATGGTAAACAAGAAATTTTGCTATAAAAAGAATGGTACCTGTATTTCATACACCTTTTTGATGTGAAATGCAAGTTTTGACCCCTTTTGGTAATGTTGGCCATAGACTGAGATAATGTGAAATGTAGAGTTTGCCATTCTGAAAGGTGAATATCAGATTCATTAGCCAGACATCACTTTTTGAATAGCAACAAATAACTAAAGGTGGGCTCTGAACCTCAGTGACATAAGTTTTTAAAACTTTTCACAATGTCTGTTATGTCGAGTAAACAAAAATAATAATAAAATTCTAATATTATATCAAAAGAAGAATTTTCACCTAGTAGTTTTAAAGTTAGTAGCCTCGAAGCACATTTGACCTGTTTTGACATTGTGATGTATTTGATTAGTTCATTGATGATAAATACTGTAGCAGAATGATAAAGTCGAGAATGTGTAAACTATTGTGAGCCACCTTAAACTAGAAGTTCCGGTATAAAGGGGTCTGGCCATTCTCATGCGTAGTTGTCAATCAATCACCACAGTATGTACAGCTGACAAACAACTTGTGCTTTTTTCTGAAAATGTTGAATTTAAACACTTGCAGTTCATATCTTACTTTTGTTGATGATATATTTTGGTTTCATGAGGTTTTCAAGCATTTTTAGTTTACATGACACTCGAGTCCAAACTGCGTGCTATGGTTGAAATTGTACAAATTTGCATTTCGCACCCGAAAGGTGTGAAATGTAGGAGGTGCCACCCCTTCTTGTTTTCCTAAAACACGTTCAATCTTTTCTAATGTGTTATGTAATATATTTTTGTGGCGCTTGTTCATTTTATATCATTATACTTTGTAAATGAAACTGAACAAAATAGGCCAATTTCGATATATTAAAATTCTAACTTCGCTCCGAGGCTTGGGGAATACAGTGGAACCCAGTTAAGCCGACCACCAACGAGCCACCAAAATCTGGTCGCATTAAAGGGGTTCTTTTGTATGTTAGTCATGTAAGTCACTCAAAACAATGTAATTAAAGTAATGTGTGTAATTGAATGAAACAAAATGTAGTGTAAGTATTGTTATGCCGAAAGTATAAATTAGCATTTGTAAGTAGTGTAAGTACTGTATTGTGAGTAGTGCAAGTATCGTATTATAAGTAGCGTAAGTATTGTATTGTAAGCAGTATTATAAGTAGTGTAAGTACCGAACGCGTATTGTAAGTTGTGTAAGTATTGTATGTAATGTAAGGTATTGCAAGTAGAGTATCAAATTTTAAGTAGCATACATGTAAGTAATCATAATGCTCAATCAAGTCTTTACTTACAAAAAACAAAAAAACAAAAACAAAAATGACTGACAGAACTTTAGTTCGGGACAAAAGAAAGTGGTCGTATTAACGAGGTGGTTGCATTATCGAGATGGTCGTAAGGCGGGGTTCCACTGTAAAACAAAAGAAATTAGTTATTCATCCATCAACCTCTATGTGATTTCTTTTCAATTCTTTTGTTTTATTCCCCTAAGCCTTGGAGCCAATTGAAATTGGTCTATTGCATGGCAGCATGGCAGTAAATTGTATAGTTGGGTTATGCATTGATTGGTTATAATGTTTCCTTGACTGGGTACTTTACATTAAAATAAAAACTGTTTTTTATGTGTATGTGTGTAGGTTAATGAGTACCACAAGGATAGAATTAAAGAAATCAATTTATGAAATAAACAAGATACTATGCGCGCTCTGATTGGCTCAAAACCATTTATCATGACTCTATGGAAACATAGAAAATTGTGTCGTGCTTTTATTTCATAAAAACAATAGAAAACGTTTTCCCCGTGTTTAGTTTGGGAGATTACTCGAAATTGCTGTGGAAACACTCGCCTGTGGCTTTCCGGTGTTTCCACAGCATATCTCGTTCTCCCAAACTTCACTTGTGTTACCATAACTCTATGGAAACACAGAAAACATTTTTTATTTGGTATTTGGAGGGGCACCACATGGATGAGAAATTTTTAGTTATAAATCCAATTGTTCTTTTCTCTGTGCTGGGACAGGGAATTGTTGACGGTTTCCTTGTAGCACACTTCAAGATTGTACTTTCTTTTTTCATAACTGTCCAAAAAATTAAAAACTTTATTGGATACTGTATTTCTCATATACATGTGCATTTTTCAATGAAGGACTAGAAACGTTCGTACTTTATTCTACTTCTTGACCAATTTTCAATAGTGTAAATTTTTATAGTATTTTCAATACTACATTTTTTTATTGTAAAATACGCATCAGTTTCTTTCCTTTGATAGTTGTTTTCTTGAGGCCAACTAACTGAAAATAGAACATACTAAAAAGAGCGCATCGAAATAAATTAATTCACAAAGATGTGATGTATTAAAAGCAAAATCAATAATTATTGTAAATTTAACGGAAACCTCAAAGTTCCTCGGACCTTTGTTTCAAATATTGAGTCGAAAAATCTTTTCTACGTTAAAGAGCGTTTGCAGCGGACTGAGAACCTGGGGGGACTTCGATATAAAAGTGACGGGGGTGATCGCAGTACCTTTTAGGGGTTAAAATGTGTGGTTTGGTACCGCTTAGGGGTGTTAACATCTAAAATGACCACCGTTAATATAGGACAATAACTAGTTTTGTCTTAGAATTTGGTAACTTTTAGGGGTGAAAATTAATTTGAGCCACGCCCACAAAACGAGATTCTGGTACCTTTTTAGGGGTTCTTTTCAAAATTCCGACGATCACCCCCGTCACTTTTATATGAGAGTCTCCCCCCCCCCCCCCCCCCCGGGACTGGGAAGAGGGCCAGTCCACGAGTCGAGTAATGTACAATAATTGGCGCCCTAAAGAAGCTCAATCCTCCACAATTTTAAGCATCCTTTTTTTGGCTCTTTGGTGTTTTTCTACCTTAGTAAACTTTCTACGATTTGAATGTATGGATTTTCCATGGGTTTCATACGTTCCAACCTCGGAGAAAGTAACATCTTTATTTATTTTCGTCTTCCTGGCCTTCTATCCTAACATGCAGTTTGCATGTTATCTGGAAACAAAAATACACTATTTTAATGACGGAAAGTTATCATTACCATAGCAACTGCGTACAAAACAAACTAACTTTTTTCCGAGTAGCTTGTGTCACTGACTGAATAATATCTTTCTCAACAAACTAACACACATGGAGGTTTCACTGTAGTTTCATTTTCATTTTATCGCGTGTAACCATAGTTACAAATGTGGGCCTTTTGCCACTCACTCACTCTCCAAATTGTTGTTAATTTATTAGTGAAGATATCTGTCACCCACTCAGCTCGTTTATTTGCGACCTGGCGGTAAATAGTATGTTCTCCTCTCTTCTCTTATTTATAACCGTTGAATCACTGTCAAAATTCTCCTGTTTTAGGCTAAAAAAATATATTCAATTCTCTAGAGAAAATAATATATAACCCCTTGAAAGGGCGCTTTTTTTGTGATGGAGGGAAGCCAGTAATGGCGGAGTATGAAGCGGTTACTCCCCCTGGATGGATGCTGGTCCATTCCTAGGCTGCCTTTCTACCCCCCCCCCCCCCCACCCCCCTCCCTCCCAGCATTATGTCAGGTTGCCCTAACAGGCCCCGGTGCTTATTTGTACTCCTGCATTCCCAAAGAACAGACAATACAAGCAGACCAAGCACCATAGTTAAGTAATTTCTCAGCGTTTATTAAACATCTTACCTTGATAAAATATTCGTATTACAATAATACATTAAAGGTTAATATTGAAATTTGTGCAATAATGACGTCACCAAACGTTTTTTTTTACGAGTAGGTTATCGTCAGGGTTTATGTAATATACTCCACCGCGGTCAAACGTCAGAGCATGCGAACAAAACTAATCTACGCTGACAAACCTCAACATGACACTGTTTTAAACACGCCTAACGTTTTTGTAAACGTCCAAAAAAAATGGTAAATCAACAGAATGCTGGAAATCTAATGAACTTGTGTTTGAAAAGTCTAAACTTCTCCTTGTATTTACTTTTGTTTCCTTTAGCAAGTTACTATCAAGGTTTCGATTTCGGATTGTTGCAATGGTTCCTTTAAAATGCGTGGGAAATTGGTGCGCGGGCGACCAGAATTTACGCCTTTGCGCATGCTCGCGCATTTGACCGCGGTGAGGATGAGAGCATTCTCGTTCACAGATCCTCCTTTTCTTTTAACTCGTTTCCGGCGCAAAGAAAAAAGGGGGTTCTGGTTCTGGGGACGAGGATGCGGTGAGGGTTAACGTTTATACTATTTACAAGGTTTAAAACAATTTTGTTTAAAAACATATACTTTATAGAAGAAAATATATCGTTGTTAACTTAAATTAAATCATCTTCAGGGTAAAAAAACCGGCCATGCACATACACGCATTATTTATACTCCAGGAAACTCCCGATGCGCGAGGAATTAATTGATTTTATGAGTGAAATCTAGTCAAATATATACCTGAATTGCACCACCACTAAAGTTAACTCACATATAAATTATTTTAAAATCTGATTTGAAGCAAGAACTTGCAGACAACTCTTTGTGACTCATTCAAAAACTGATGGAATGATTAGAAAAAAAAAAAATCAAGAAACGTTTTCAAGGTTAGAAAATTAAATACTGAAATCACGGGGCTCCGCAGCGCAAGGTTACATCTTTAGTAAGATGATTTTCATACATTTTAGCACTATTCTCGCATTATCTCTTTGAGGTTTCATGAAATTTTAAAATGCCATCATAGGTTCACAGTGAAATGCCCCGTGGAATTTTAAGATTTTTTTTTAGGATTTTTAAGATGTTTGTGAAGGAGGAGAAATGGATGGGGAATAGTGGATTTGTTATTAATTGGGGAAAAAATGAAGATTTAATGGATATTTAAAATAATAATTTTTAGTTAATAATAATTGATAGATGGACACCCAAATAGGCTAGCCTAACGCGAAAGTGCTCACGTGTTGGGGGCAACTGTCAATTTCGTAAAAAATCCACGTATATTCCCACCTTAAAACAGGGTCTCGGTTATAAACTTAAACAGTTTACAAACCCGCGGCAGCTATTAGTTAAAACCGTTTGCCCAAGACTCGGACAAATGTTCGTTGCTCTCGCGACTTATCAGTATCTTGGCATATTCCAATTCGTCTAGTTCCACGCGGATTTCTCGCTTCACAAACTTCTTGTTGGCCATATCGGCGAGCAGGTAACCGGGTTGTGTGGATATTCTTCAATTCTGTTTAACTGTGGAGGAAGAGCTGTGCCGCCTCTGGTAACCTGCTGTAATGGCGGCGGCTGTGTTGTTTGTGTGTGTGGCCATTTCTTTCTTCTTCGCGGCGATGGTCGCCCCATTTCTTGATTTCGTTGCGGCATGCTCTGTTCCACGTACTCCTTTGTGGCCGTGTGACTGCTGGTTCGCTTTTCTGTTCTGCCTTGAACTTGGTTGTGTGAGGAGTGGCCTTGAGCGTTTGCTTGGCTGGGTGACTGATATCTTTCTTGGTTTCGTGAACAACAGCCTGGAGTGTTGGCTAGGCCGCTGTGTTGATAGATTGATTGGTAGTGCGAACAGCCTCGATTGTCTCTTAGCAGTATGACTACTGGTTTGCTTTTCTTTTCTGACCCTTGAACTTGAATGTTTTGCTTGGCTGGGTGACTGATAGCTTCCTTGGCGTTGTGAACTACAGCCTGGAGTGTTGGCTAGTGGCAGATAGATTGCTTCGTAGTGCGGCGAACACCTCGACTGTCTCTTCGGAGTTCTTGTGGTATCTCTTTTCTGTACATACTTCTCTCGTCTTTTCGTGGTGGGCTCATTTCATCGCACGCCGATCTGTATAAACTGGGCGGCCTGAGAGCAGTGATCTCCTTTCGTACAGACCTGTTGTTTTTGTGATGGCCAGGCTCGGAACAGGTTGTTATCCTCTGAAGGGAAATCCTCCTCATCCGATGAAACTCCCCGTATCATCTCTCTCGCTGAATTCCGTTAGTTTTCCAGTATTAGAAAATCGTGGACCATTTATGTTCTCCGGGGCAGTATTGCAAAGGTGTTCTTCCTTCTCGTGCGAAAAAGAAATCTGCGCTTCATCGAGTTTGGTAGTAGAACGCCGGGTTTGTGTCAAGCGTAATGGCGGGTCTCTGCTGGTTGTTCGTTCCTCGATTTCTGTCTGTACCGTGGAGGCACGCGCCAGTATTCTTCTGTAACATGGATTCTCTTCGAACTCTGAACCGGCGTCGTTTGGGTTCCACATCAACTCTTTTTTTCTTCTTGAAAAGGTCGCTCAACTCTAGCATGGATAGAGTGTCTTTTACGTGCTCGCATCTTTGTAGTAATGCGACCAGTTCACGGCGATTGATCATCGAACGGAACTAGTAAGAGGCAACAGGAGTACGTGCGTATGCATAATTAGCGAAAGTGTGAGTGATTTAAAATTTACCTTCGGAAATTTATTGGGATAGCGATGTCCGGCATTCTCTGTGGATTGTACCGCCAAAAACTGAGAAAGGATAATAACGCAAAAATCGGCGTTAAATGGAACCAAATTTTCATTGTGAGTAGATTTCGATCAAAATTTTGAAACTCGTTTTTTTTATCTGGGCAAGAATTTTTTTTCCACTCTGATTTCGTTAATTCTTTAAAACAACAATCTATATTCTCGAACCGAACCAACAAGACCGCGTGAAAGAGAGTGCCCTGGGATTTAGTGGCAAGACCTTGATAAGCAATCAAAAGACGTGTATGTTGTTGTTGTTTTTTTTTCTTTCAAGAGCTAACCAAATCACTGTTAATTAATTATCATATTTACACCTAGTTATTTACCGCTAATTTAGTTTCCAAGCGACAATGAAACAAATAAATAGTGAAAGTGTGAGTGAACACGCTCTTCCTTTACATTAATTAACTAATCAAATCACTGTTTAATTAATATCATACTTATACCTTGTTATTGCCGCTAATTTAGTTTCCAAGCAACAATGAAACAAATAAATAGTGAAAGTGTGAGTTAGGACGCGCTCTTCTTTACATTAATTAGTATGGCGATGCCGGCTGTAGGCTCGATTTCCGCCGCCTCACTCGAGTCCGGTCTTCGTTCCTCCCCGAGAGTGAGTTCGGGGGAGGAGCGCGGGCTCATTTTCCCGAACAGCGGCTGGTAATCGAGCCTACATCCTCAGTGGATTGTAACCACCAATGAAAATCAAAAGGCTCTTTGTTTTTTGTTTTTTCTCGTGTGGACAGAGCCTATCTCCAAGGGCCACTCCTCAGGGACCGCGCAGGGGGAGGGGCTGGGGGGGCTTTAGCCCCCCCCCCCCCCCAACTTTTCTAAAAATAATAATAATAATAAAAATTTCCGGGAGTTATTTCACTAGTTAACGTTAGTTTTACTGGAAGTTGGTGATAAAATTTTCTTTTTGATCTGCAGTAGTTCGCAACGGAACAAAAGTTGCAATGACCATTAGCAATTAAGGCGGGGGTACACGTGAATTTCAATGAAATTTTAAGAGGTTTAAAGAAGGGATAGAAGGAAAAAAAAAATTTAGAACACCAGTTTGATACCCACGCGGGTGCTCTCGCGTGGGTATCAACTGTCTGTCAATTGTCAATCTACTAATTTTTAACTTCAAATTCTAATTTTAAAACTACATCAAATCTCAATATTTCTTATTTCCCTAAATTTTAACAACTCCTTTGAGAAAAACTCTTTCCTCCCAAATATACCCAAAAATCACCCAAAATTTACAAACACCCAATAACATAGATTAATGAGATGAGCAGAGGTTTTTTGGATTGCTTGAAACGCGAACGAGATATTTCCATTAAACCCATGTTAAGTGGCGAAAAAATGGCATTCATGTGTACCTCCGCCTTAAAGTAACGCGATTACAACTGAACAAATTAATATCAAGAGTTAAGATGACCTAGAGTTTACTGACTTTATGCTATTGAGCAGTTGTATCTTGCGTTTTATCAGTAGAGAAACGTTTTTATGACAACATTTTAATCGCCATAGATACTTTAAAACTGAGAGTTATATACAGCTCTGGACATCGCGGGACACGGGAGTCCTGCGCGATAACCAACATAGAAGCGCACATGGTAAATGTTGGAAAGAAAATATCTACAAACGTTGATTCTTGTATTGAAAACAGTCGCTTTTTAAGCGCTGAAAGTTGTTTTTTTTGCACCACGCTTGTTGATTCTAGATGCATTTCCAGCCATTTCAGAGGACTGAAATTCACAATTTTCCCGGGGGGGTATGCCCCCGGACATGCCCCCGGACCCCCTAGATCGATCAGGCTCACGCGTTCGCATTAGCCCCCCCACTCAAAAAAGTGCTGCGCGGGCCCTGACTCTGGGTAGAGGAGGCCATTACCACCAAAAATATGAGTCTGGATCAACTTGGTGGAATAGAATGGCATCGAATGGTGTACCGCTTGTCCATTTAATGTACACTTGAAGTCTTTTTTCTCAGCTTTGCTAATCTTTCTGAAAAAAGAAGAAGCGCGGGCGCATTTTTACACCTAATTTGCATAATCATTACATTTGCTTTCGCGCCAAGGTAGACTACGAGTAGTCCGCGCGAAAATCACCTCCCACGAGGAGACGCGACGCGCGGTGATTTTTTCGCGTGCGCCTCGCGTGCTCGCCCATTCGACTAACCCGGAGAAAAACGAGGGAGTAGTCTACACCTGAGGAAAAAAGACCAACTGCTTGAAGTACGGCGTTGGAATTTCTGTGCTCTATTTTTATTTTTCCCGACTTTTTATGTCGATATTTTATCACCGCTGCCAAATCATGGAGTGAAGTACCGGAGGCCTCTGAGTCATTCGTCTGTATCCTAGCTCTCCTTCCAGACCGATATGAAGAGGTAATTCAGCGGAAAGTTGTGTAATATACGATAAAAAAGCAAGACCTCGTCGTAGCCTCCCCTTAGCCTAGTCGTAAAAGTCGAGAAAATAGTCTGATGAATTTATTTAACGATTCGAGTAAAAATAAAGAGAATCAAGCTGACGTCAACAGTCTATAACCTATAAAACATTTTATTTCTAAACATGCATGTTACAGAAAATTTGGTTCACTTACATTGATCTATTTAGCGCACGCGGTCACCGTTTTAGACTTCCCAATTGGCTAATTTTACTGTATTTCACCTAGTTATATTTAGGCTCGATTTCCGCCGATCTCTCGAGTCTGGTCTTCGTTCCTCCCCGAGGGGGATGAGCGTGGGCTCATTTTCCCGAACAGCGGCTGGTAATCGAACCTAGGTTATATTACAATGCGATATTTTGACACGACGATAAGCGGAGCACGCGTCCAGTTTCCTTTAAGAGCTCGTCAGACACTTAACAATGATTGGATGAGGTTTTTTGTGATATCCAGAATAATCAAGGTTGAGGTAAGAGTTATAATGCTTCTGCCACCGATGTTGTTTTACTTTTAAGCGGCAAGCAACGCAAAGCGCGCGAACTTGACATGATTACCCGTGATCCTCTCGCAAACTTGACATGATTATTGTATAATCTGCAGGTTATTACCCGTGATCCTCTCGCGAACTTAACTTGATTATTGTATAATCTGTAGGTAGATGACGTAGATGCTTTCAAAGGCGCTGATTTCGGAAATTCATTGTACGCTTTCGGCCAATCAGAAAAGAGATAGTGATACCTTTTCTTAGATATTTTTAGGAGTAAATTTCGAGGGCAACTACAAGGAATAAAACAATGCATATGTTGATTACCTCTCAAGAAGAGCCGTAACGGAAAAAAAAGCCGTAAAGCCGTAAAGAAATAAACTTCTTCGACGTTGGATGTCCATTCAAGGCAACGTTTCTTGTAAGGAATAACCGGCCAACCCTCTCTTGTTCCAGGCCTCGTACGTCTACCATGACGATGTGTACGATTTTCGAGGTAACAACGTTGTGTTGGCAGTATTTCTTTGCCCCAGAGTAACTACAAAACGATGTTAAAGTTTATCGTCGTTCGTCCGCTCTTTCCACGTGCAAAATAAACAGCTCCCGCGAAAAGACGAATAAATGAATATTAATTTAAAAATAAATTTGTAATTCAAATTCAATCTCAAAATCCCTGTTACACAAAAACAACAATCAAATGTACTTTCCATGTTTAAAACTGTATTTATTTCTTTAACTGACATATTCCACACATAATTAACACTATTTCAGAAATAATTAATTCTTTATATTTTCTTTACAAATTAATTACACTGATACCGATTCTTGTAAATATAAAAATATACAATAGTTCCATCTCTTTACACGTGACTTTTTTCAGCTTCCTTTTGCTCGTACTTTGGATGGCAAATAAACAATTATAAACAAGTATAAATTACATGAGTATAACTACACAAGCATAATTACACGAGCATAATTACACGAGTATAATTGCACGAGTATAATTACATGAGAAAATTATATATAAGTATAAATTATATGGGCATAAATTATACAAGTATAAATTATAAAAGTATAAATTACACAAGTATAATTAACACAAGTATAATTACACAAGTATAAATTATGCGTGTATAAATACACAAGTATAAACTATACGCATTTCCTGGTTGTTTTAAATAAAGAACTGCTTATTAAAACTTGACAGTCCCTGACGGCAGGCTGCTGTTGCACAGTCTGTAGTATCGTAAATCTCCTACAAACCGGTGAATACTCTGTGTAAAAGATGGCAAGTCCTACAGGAACAATAAAGTAACTGTAAGAATGTGGTACAAAGATCAACATCAAATTTCTCATAACAGCATCAATACACTGTCAAGCACACAGGTGATGAGAATATAGAAAATCATCAGCAAGGGGATACTATCTTTATTAGAAATGCAAGATACTGACAGGATGTACTGTACTGATATTTCAAGTTTGGAATAGGACATTTCCGAGTTGCCTTTTGCCTCTACAGTCAACTCTCCCAAGGCGGACAACCCTCGGGACCAGCTCTCTAACTGTCCGTCTTAAAGAGGTGTCTGCCTTATAGAAAGTTTCGTTACAGAAAAATAAGAGAAACTTGATTCGGTCGGGACCAACCAACCATGTCCGCCTTAGAGAGGTGTCCGCCTTACAGTGGTGTCCGCCTTACAGTGGTGTCCGCCTTACAGTGGTGTCCGCCTTACAGTGGTGTCCGCCTTACAGTGGTGTCCGCCTTACAGTGGTGTCCGCCTTACAGTGGTGTCCACCTTACAGTGGTGTCCGCCTTACAGTGGTGTCCGCCTTACAGTGGTGTCCGCCTTACAGTGGTATCCGCCTTACAGTGGTGTCCGCCTTACAGTGGTGTCCGCCTTACAGTGGTGTCCGCCTTACAGTGGTGTCCGCCTTACAGTGGTGTCCGCCCTTTACAGTGGTGTCCGCTTAGAGAGAGTTGACTGTATTTCGAAACGAGTCCTGGTGCACAACCTTCCATATGGAAATGAGTTTTACTTCCCTCCATCCCTCCCTCCCTGCCTCCCCCCTCCCTCCCTCCCTCCCTCCCTCCCTCAAGTCACACTTTGACACTTGATTCATATATCTCTTGATCTAAATCAATTGGACCTGCTCCACAGTAAAATCCCATATTTGCAGGTTATATTCACCTTGTCAGGTGTGAAGTTCTTTTCCTAACTCAGACTTCTGTGAGTCGGTGAGTCCTTCACAGCTCCCTAGAAAACTGAGGTAAGAACACTGAGTAGAACGAGTCAAAATCTACAGCTGCCATGTTGTACAGTGTGATAGTTATCTCCTCCTGTAACAGGTCATGTGATCTGTAGACCAGCGCTTGGAGGAAGACGTTCACAATTGAAGTAACATGCTGTCTTTAAAGATGATCTGACAAACAAGAAAGAAAAAATTGTTTATTTTTTTATGTATTGTTTCTGTCTTGTGAACAGGAGAGAAAAAACACACGTTGGCATGGGTTTTCATACGTTCCAACCTCGGAGAAAGTAACATCTTTATTTCTTTTCGTCTTCCTGGCCTTCTATCCTAACATGCAGTTTGCATGTTATCTGGAAAAAAAATACATTATTTTAATGACGGAAAGTTATCATTATCATTAGAATAATATCTTTCTCAACAAACTAACACACATGGAGGTTTCACTGTAGTTTCATTTTCATTTTTATCGCGTGTAACCATAGTTACAAATGTGGCCTTTTGCCACTCACTCACTCTCCAAATTGTTGTTAATTTATTAGTGAAGATATCTGCACCCACTCAGCTCGTTTATTTGCGACCTGGCGGTAAATAGTATGTTCTCTTCTCTTATTTATAACCGTTGAATCACTGTCAAATTTCTCCTGTTTTAGGCTAAAAAAATATATTCAATTCTCTAGAGAAAATAATATATAACCCCTTGAAAGGGCGCTTTGTTTGTGATGGAGAGGAAGCCAGTAATGGCGGAGTATGAAGCGGTTACTCCCCCTGGATGGATGTTGGTCCATTCCCATGCTGCCTTTTTACCCCCCCCCCCCCCCCCCCCCCCCTCCCAGCATTATGTCAGGTTGCCCTAACAGGCCCCGGTGCTTATTTGTACTCCTGCATTCCCCAAGAACACAACACAAGCAGACAAGCACCATAGTTAAGTAATTTCTCAGCGTTTTATTAAACATCTTACCTTGATAAAATATTCGTATTACAATATAGATGTTATTGAACTAGCGTGAGGTCCGTATGGAAAATATTGGTCAGTTCTTTTTTTGCAAGTTTATGGACCGAGCCGAAGGCGAGGTCCATAAACTTGCAAAAAAAGAACGAGACCAATATTTCCCAATACGGACCGAACAAGCTAGTTCAATAAAGTTTTTATTATAATGGCTTTTTAAAAATTTGTTGATAAATTAATGCAACCATCAGTCGGCTAACGCGCGCGCGCCAAAGCTAAGCATAGTCTTGCATTTTTCAGGCCACTTTTGCGAAAAGTTTAACCGAAATTGTCCGCCAGACACGAGGAAACATGTTTCTACTTAATAGAAAACAATTTTGCAAAATACGGTCCGTATGACAAAATATCGGTCCGTATTGCAAAATACGGACCGCTCAGGGAACCAATCAGAATGTTTCTTTTCGTCGTGGACCAGTTTGCCATATAATAAAATACAATATTAAAGGTTTATAAAATATTGAAATTTGTGCAATAACGACGTCACCAAACGGTGTTTTTTTACGAGTAGGTTATCGTCAGGGTTTATGTAATATACCCCACCGCGGTCAAACGGCTGAGCATGCGAACAAAAATAAACTACGCTGACAAACCTCAACATGACACCGTGTTTTAAACACGCCTAACGTTTTGTAAACGTCCAAAAAAAATGGTAAATCAACAGAATGCTGGAAATATACTGAACTTTGTGTTTGAAAGTCTATACTTCTCCTTTTATTTACTTTTGTTTCCTTTAGCAAGTTACTATCAAGGTTTCGATTTCGGATTGTTGCAATGGTGCCTTTAAAATGCGTGGGAAATTGGTGCGCGGGCGACCAGAATTTACGCCTTTGCGCATGCTCGTGCATTTGACCGCGGTGAGGATGAGAGCATTCTCGTTCCCAGATCCTCCTTTTCGTTTAACTCGTTTCCGGCGCAAAGAAAAAAGGGGGGTTCTGGGGACGAGGATGCGGTGAGGGGTTAACGTTATACTATTTACAAGGTTTAAAACAATTTTGTTTAAAAACATATACTTTATAGAAGAAAATCTATCGTTGTTAACTTAAATTAAATCATCTTCAGGGTAAAAGACCGGCCATGCACATACACGCATTATTTATACTCCAGGAAACTCCCGATGCGCGAGGAATTAATTGATTTTATGAGTGAAATCTAGTCAAATATATAATAGAATTGCACCACCACTAAAGTTAACTCACATATAAATTATTTTAAAATCTGATTTGAAGCAAGAACTTTCAGACAACTCTTTGTGACTCATTCAAAAACTGATGGAATGATTAGAAGAAAAAAAAAAATCAAGAAAACGTTTTCAAGGTTAGAAAATTAAATACTGAAATCACGGGGCTCCGCAGCGCAAGGTTACATCTTTAGTAAGTTAAGGAAATATACCTGAATATGATGATTTTCATACATTTTAGCACTATTCTCGCATTATCTCTTTGAGGTTTCATGAAATTTTAAAGTGCCATCATAGGTTCACAGTGAAATGCCCCGTGGAATGAGGATTTTTAAGATGTTTGTGAAGGAGGAGAAAGGGATGGAGAATAGTGGATTTGTTATTAATTGCGGAAAAAATGAAGATTTAATGGATATTTAAAATAATAATTTTTAGTTAATAATAATTGATAGATGGACACCAAATAGGCTAGCCTAACGCGAAAGTGCTCACGTGTTGGGGGCAACTGTCAATTTCGTAAAAATCCACGTATATTTCCCCCTTAAAACAGGGTCCTGGTTATAAACTTAAACAGTTTACAAACCCGCGGCAGCTATAGTTAAAACCGTTTGCACAAGACTCGGACAAATGTTCGTTGCTCTCGCGACTTATCAGTATCTTGGCATATTCCAATTCGTCTAGTTCCACGCGGATTTCTCGCTTCACAAACTTCTTGTTGGCCATATCGGCGAGCAGGTAACCGAGGTTGATGTGGACGTTCTTCAATTCTGTTTAACTGGGAGGAAGAGCTGTCCCGCCTCTGGTAACCAGCTGTAATGGCGGCGGCTGTATTGTTTGTGTGTGTGGCCATTTCTTTCTTCTTCGCGGCGATGGTCGCCCCATTTCTTGATTTCGTTGCGGCATACTCTGTTCTACGTACTCCTTTGTGGCCGTGTGACTGCTGGTTCGCTTTTCTGTTCTGCCTTGAACTTGGTTGTGTGAGGAGTGGCCTTGAGCGTTTGCTTGGCTGGGTGACTGATAGCTTGTTTGGTGTTGTGAACAACAGCCTGGAGTGTTGGCTAGTGGCAGATAGATTTCTCGGTAGTGTGAACAGCCTCGAGTATCTCTTAGCCGTGTGACTGCTGGTTTGCTTTTCTTTTCTTCCCCTTGGTTTGCTTGGCTGGGTGACTGATATCTTTCTTGGTTTCGTGAACAACAGCCTGGAGTGTTGGCTAGGGAACAGCCTCGAGTGTCTCTTAGCCGTGTGACTGCTGGTTCGCTTTTCTTTTCTGCCCCTTGAACTTGAACGTTTTGCTTGGCTGGGTGACTGATAGCTTGCTTGGCGTTGTGAACCACAGCCTGGAGTGTTGACTAGTGGCAGATAGATTGCTTCGTAGTGCGAACAGCTTCGGAGTTCTTGTGGTATCTCTTTTCTGTACATACTTCTCTCGTCTTTTCGTGGTGGGCTCATTTCATCGCACGCCGATCTGTATAACTGGGCGGCCTGAGAGCAGTGATCTCCTTTCGTACAGACCTGTTGTTTTTGTGATGGCCCGGCTCGGAACAGGTTGTTATCCTCTGAAGGGAGGCGTAATGGCGGGTCTCTGCTGGTTGTTCGTTCCTCGATTTCTGTCTGTACCCTGGAGGCACGCGCCAGTATTCTTCTGTAACATGGATTCTCTTCGAAGTCTGAACCGGCGTAATTTGGGTTCCACATCAACTCTTTTTTCTTCTTGAAAAGGTCGCTCAACTCTAGCATGGATAGAGTGTCTTTACGTGCTCGCATCTTTGTAGTAATGCGACCAGTTCACGGCGATTGATCATCGAACGGAACTAGTATAATAGCAACAAGAGTACGTGCGTATGCATAATTAGCGAAAGTGTGAGTGATCTGATCCCTTCCTGATATTTATTGGGATAGTGATGTCGGTTTCTCTGTGGATTGTACCGCCAAACACTGGGAAAGGATAATACCGCAAAAATCGGCGTTAAATGGAAACAAATTTTCATTGTGAGTAGATTTCGATCAAAATTTTGAAACTCGTTTTTTTATCTGGGCGAGAATTTTTTTTCACTCTGATTTCGTTAATTCTTTAAAACAACAATCTATATTCTCGGAACCGAACCAACAAGACCGCGTGAAAGAGAGTGCCCTGGGATTTAGTGCACGTTGTTGTTGTTTTTTTCTTTCAGAGCTAATCAAATCACTGTTAATTAAATTATCATATTTACACCTAGTTATTTACCGCTAATTTAGTTTCCAAGCGACAATGAAACAAATAAATAGTGAAAGTGTAAATTAGGACGCGCTCTTTTTACATTAATTAGTATGGCGATGCCGGTATCCTCTTTGTTTTCCCCCTCATGTTTCCACTTGGTGGAATAGAATGGCATCGAATGGTGTAACGCTGGTCCATTTAATGTACACTTGAAGTCTTTTTCTCAGTTTTGCTAATCTTTCTGAAATAAGAAGAAGCGCAGGCGCATTTTTACACCTAATTTGCATAATCATTACATTTGCGCTCGCGCCAAGGTAGACTACGAGTAGTCCGCGCGAAAATCACCTCCCACGAGGAGACGCGACGCGCGGTGATTTTCGCGCGCGCTCGCGTGCTGGCCCATTCGACTAACCCGGAGAAAAACGAGGGAGTAGTCGAAGTCTACGCCTGAGGAAAAAAAGACCGACTGCTTGAAGTACGGAGCCTTGGAATTTCTGTGCTCTATTTTTATTTTTCCCGACTTTTTATGTCGATATTTTATCACCGCTGCCAAATCATGGAGTGAAGTACCGGAGCCTCTGAGTCATTTGTCTGTATCCAATAGTACTGACCTCTTCGATGGCCTGCGGTTAGCTCTCCTTCCAGACCGATATGAAGAGGTAATTCAGCGGAACGTTGTGTAATATACGATAAAAAAGCAAGACCTCGTCGTAGCCTAGTCGTAAAAAGTCGAGAAAATAGTCTGATGATTAACGATTAAAAATAAAGAGAATCAAGCTGACGTCAACAGTCTATAACTATAACCTTTTACATTTTATTTCTAAACATGCATGTTACAGAAAATTTGGTTCACTTACATTGATCTATTTAGCGCACGCGCTCACCGTTTTAGACTTCCCAATTGGCTAAAGCGCGCGAACTTGACATGATTACCCGTGATCCTCTCGCAAACTTGACATGATTATTGTATAATCTGCAGGTTATTACCCGTGATCCTCTCGCGAAACTTGACGTGATTATTGTATAATCTGTAGGTAGATGACGTAGATGCTTTCAAGGGCGCTGATTTTCGAAAATTCACTGTACGCTTTCGGCCAATCAGAAAAGAGATAGTGATAACCTTTTCTTAGATATTTTTAGGAGTAAATTTCGAGGGCAACTACAAGGAATAAAACAATGCATATGTTGATTACCTCTCAAGAAGAGCCGTAACGGAAAAAAAAAGCCGTAAAGCCGTAAAGAAATAAACTTCTTCGACGTTGGATGTCCATTCAAGGCAACGTTCTTGTAAGGAATAACCGGCCAACCCTCTCTTGTTCCAGGCCTCGTACGTCTACCATGACGATGTGTACGATTTTCGAGGTAACAACGTTGTGTTGGCAGTATTTCTTTGCCCCAGAGTAACTACAAAACGATGTTAAAGTTTATCGTCGTTCGTCCGCTCTTTCCACGTGCAAAATAAACAGCTCCCGCGAAAAGACGAATAAATGAATATTAATTTAAAATAAATTTGTAATTAACAAATAAAGAAGCCAAAACCATGTATTATACTGTCATAAAACACGACGGGAATTTGAGAACACGAGAGAAATTTAGAAAACACGAGCCGCAGGCGAGTGTTTTCTAAATTTCTCAAGTGTTCTCAAATTCCCGGAGTGTTTTATGACAGTATAATACATGGTTTTGGCTTCTTTATGTGCTTTAAAATATAGATTTAACGCGCGCGAAACGATAAAACACGGCTTTTCTATGATTATACTCTGATAAAACATGGTTTTTAACCAATCAAAGCGCGCGCATTTTCCAGTCTATGTTTTAATTCAAATTCAATCTCAAAATCCCTGTTACACAAAAACAACAATCAAATGTACTTTCCATGTTTAAACTGTATTTATTTCTTTAACTGACATATTCCACACATAATTAACACTATTTCAGAAAATAATTAATTCTTTATATTTTCTTTACAAATTAGTTACACTGATACCGATTCTTGTAAATATAAAAATATACAATAGTTCCATCTCTTTACACGTGACTTTTTCAGCTTCCTTTTGCTCGTACTTTGGAATGGCAAATAAACAATTATAAACAAGTATAAATTACATGAGTATAATTACACAAGCATAATTACACGAGCATAATTACACGAGTATAATTGCACGAGTATAATTACATGAGAAAAATTATATATAAGTATAAATTATATGGGTATAGATTATACAAGTATAAATTATAAAAGTATAAATTACACAAGTATAATTACACAAGTATAAATTATGCGTGTATAAATACACAAGTATAAACTATACGCATTTCCTGGTTGTTTAAATAAAGAACTGCTTATTAAAACTTGACAGTCCCTGACGGCAGGCTGCTGTTGCACAGTCTGTAGTATCGTAAATCTCCTACAAACCGGTGAATACTCTGTGTAAAAGATGGCAAGTCCTACAGGAACAATAAAATAACTGTAAGAATGTGGTACTTTGATCAACATCAAATTTCTCCTAACCACATCAATACATTGTCAAAAACACAGGTAATGAGAATATAGAAAATCATCAGCAACTAGGGGATGAAGTCTTAAATATAAATGCAAGATAGGGGAGCAGGGATGGTGCAGCGGAGACAGCACTTGCCGGGTTGAGTTCATTGTTGGTTCTCATCCTTGCTCTAAGGGTTTTTCACCGGGTACTCTGGTTTTTCTCTCTCCACAAAAACCAACATTTCCAATTCGATCTGGAAACAGTGGAAGAGAAGAGCCACTCTATGGATTTCCACTGAAATTCCCATTTATTCCCATTTAAGTTGTGAGGCTATCAACATTTTTTTGCAGTTCAAAACAAAATAACTAAAATTCTTATTGGGGATACTTTTTCTTTTGTCCTGTACCTCCACAACACGCCCTCCCACACCCAACCACCACCCTCCACTCTCCCTCCCTCGAGTCATGCTTTGTCACTTGATTCATATTGCTCATACACAGTGGAGCCCTATTAATCCGACCACCAATGGGCCAGCAAATCTGGTCGTAGACAACTTCAGTTCGGGACAAAAGAAAGTGGTTGTATTAACGGGGTGGTCGTAAGGCGGGGTTCCACTGTAGCTCTAAAGTGGACCTGCTCACAGTAAAATCCCATATTGGTAGGTTATATTCACCTTGTCAGGCGTGAAGTTCTTTCCTAACTCAGACTTCTGTGAGTCGGTGAGTCCTTCACAGCCTCCTAGAAACTGAGGTAAGAACACTGAGTAGAACGAGTCAAAGTCTACAGCTGCCATGTTGTACAGTGTAATAGTTATCTCCTCCTGTAACAGGTCATGTGATCTGTAGACCAGCGCTTGGAGGAAGACGTTCACAAATTGAAGTAACATGCTGTCTTTAAAGATGATCTGACAAACAAGAAAAAAATTGTTATTTTTTATGCATTGTTTCTGTCTTGTGAACAGGAGAGAAAAAACACACAACTGAGGTAAAATGTGTGCATGATCAACCAACAAGGTCATCAATTACTTCTTATCGTTCTATACCGATGAAGTCCGCAACATGATGTAACATACCCCCCCCCCCCCCCAAAAAAAAAAAAAAAAAAAAAAAAAAAAATAATAATAAATTAATTAATTAAAAAAAAAAATGTCAAGACGGAGATGTTGAAGTGGATTAATGTTTAGTCGTGCTTGAGAAACAAAATCAATTCAAAAACACTAAGTTAGGGTGAAAATGACGTTTTATTTGTAAAAACGTTTTAAGTTTCAGTTGGTAGTGTCATAGCATTTTGAAAATTAATTTGGTTTTCTAAGAAAATAGTTATTTGGGATTTGAAATAAGCCCCCCACTTCTCAATGCATAGAGCTTTTAAGGTAAGCACCATGTTGGGTAGCAACTTTCAGGTACTACATTTAAGTGCTATATTTTAAGATAATTGGCAAACAAGACTCGGAAACTCTCAAAATAATTGACACCGAATCAAGTTGATTGATTGATTGATTGCTAACTGGACAAGACACCATGCAGTAAACAATTAAGGCTTGTTTTACATTAGCAACATTAATCACTGATAAGCACAAGCCTTATGAGGACAGCATGCTTATGTCGCAGTTTCACAAGTGAGGACATTGTGCAGGCCTATGCTAGTGAAAACCAGCATTCACTGTATACATTCGCGAGGAGACAGGACAAACCTTCTGATAAAGTTTACACTTGGAGTTGAGGTTTTCTAAAGCTTCAAGATTCTGTTTGAATACTGTAATGTCAGGTTGGAGGAAAGACTGTCCAAAAGCCTGCAATAAAATCACAGAAACCATCAGAGGATTATTAAAACTTGATTTTGACATATAAAATTATTATGAAGAATGAATTAGTTGAACCAAATTTACAGGGAAGAGTGCCCTAATGATGCCACTCGACAAAGTTTTTTTGATTAATTTTTGACAACTTTCTGATGGCTTTCGTTTCAACTGGCCAATCAAAATGCAAGAACGGAGATGTCAATTGTCAGAATGCGAACATATCACAATTCTTGCAATTTAATTTGCTAGTTTAAATGGAAGCCATCAGAAAGTTGTAAAAAAATGTCAATAATTAATCAAAAACTTTGTTTGTAAGATGAGTCACACTCAAATTGAAGATTACTCAAACTCCTAACCCCCTCCCCTCCCCTCCCTCCACAAAAGTAAATTCGCGCCCTGTCTCCAGCTTTGCGAGGTAACGCAAGTGTTGTATTTGCAGCATACCTGCATTATGGCAGTAAAACTGAGGTTGGTTCTCTACAGTCTCTTCGCCCGCAGACATACGGGCCAGCAGTGATGAGGCGAAGAAGTACCGCCAGTTGTGAAGTAGTAACTGATGAAGCAGCTCGTAAAATTCACACTTGATATCCGGGCATGGTTGCTGGAGGAGAGAAAATAAACACACATCATTCAATATTTAAGAACAGTACAATAGGTCTTTTGCAGAACCCAATCATCAAAATAGGTGGTAGTACAAAATACATGTTTGGTTCCAGAAAGAATGTGATGAAATTAGTGAGGTTGACAACCATGTGCCACAAAATTTAGGGCGGTTTAAAGTTTGAAATATTAAGAAGGAAAAAACTTGCTGGACGGCACAAGCTTTGCTATCCAGCAACTTTCTCCGTACAAATCCTCTAAATTTTTCAAACTTTTCAAACCGCATAAAATCTCACATTAATTATTTTTATCATCAGTGGTCTCAAAATTGTACTACGACCTACTTTTATGACTGACAGGATCATGTGACAGGGTTCTGCAAAAGGATTCCCCCAAGAGGCTTTTCACTCAAGAGAACTAGTGCCATTTTGGCAAGGCTTCATAAAAGTGACCAAACAGTTTTTACCTCGACTAAAATTGGGTAAAGCTGCTCCATGCACAGCCCGATGATATTAGGAAGGAAAGCTTTGAAGGATGCTGCGGGTTCCTGCACCAAAAGCTGCAGAATCTTCAGGAACTTGTTAATGACACACGAGGCCAGCACTACTCTCATGATGCAGTGTTTCGGAGAGCTGTTGTCGAGTGAAGATGTGAAGGAGTTGTTGTACGATCTGTTCTGTCACTGCTGGGCCTATCTGCAACCTTTAGACTCTCAAATAATGTCAAAAGGAAGCCTAGAATCTCATCGGTTGTATCTGCGATACAAGCAGCAAAAAAACAAATTGAAATATTATTAGGGTTTGATTTTGTCCACAGACTCAAACGTTTAGAATCACTTTGTGCAGCACCACATGAAAACACCACAGTTTCAGTACCACATGAAAGTACTGTTCAACAGCTTTCCATTTGAATGGTCACACACTAGGGTTTCATCCACAGACTTAAGTTAGAACCACCTTGTACAACATAATAAACAGTGCCACATGAAAGTACTACTCAATAGCTTTCATTAATAATTTTATGGTCAAACCCTATTTACAGTCAACCCCGCCTTACGACCACCTCGTTAATACAACCACTTTCTTTTGTCCCGAACTAAAGTTCTGTCATTCATTTTTTTTTAATTAATAACGACCATCTCGTTAATGCGGCCAGATTTTGGTGGCTCGTTGGTGGTCAGATTAACGGGGTTCCACTGTAGAACCACATCAATAGACTCAAAGTTGTAGTAAAAGGGTTTTAAACCTTCAGTTTTAGCAGAATATCATTTTGGAAATGAAACAGTAATGCGTAAACTACAGGGAGCATTTTTTTCGTACCTGGATAATGGATAAACACAGGAAAAATAGTAAGGGTGAGTTGAACGACGTCCGAGATGGACTGGTACAGAATAAAGCTTGGTCTTGGTAACCTGGTCTTCTGTTACTGCAGCCATTAAATCTCCCAACACGTGGAGGGTGGAATGAACGCGACTCTTTGGCTGTAAACAAGTGCAATATCAATCACATATTACAGTGTGACTACTGTGACCATAATAAATCACATATTGCAGCTCTAGCAGAATAGAGAATTTCAACTTAATTCGCCTCTTTTGAAACGAGAAGCCATCTGGGGCAAGTCGCATCTCGCAGTTGCTTGTGGGACCGTTACTGGGGACGCGTTGTCAAGCTGGCTGCCATAATTTTTGTCCCCAGTAATGGTCCCACAAGCGACTACGAGATATGACTCGCCCCAGATGGCTTCTTGTTTCAAAAGTGGCAAATTAAAAAAAACTGATTGGCTCAAACAACTGAAGTTGGAGAATTTGGCGGTACATCAACTTATCGATATTTGCTTGTTTGTTGTTATCAAAATAATTCCTTACAAAGAGAGACCTGAACAGATAATGGCAAAGACTCACCACTCTCCTGTAGCTGTTTGTTTTCTGAGAAACCTGGTGTCTCCACAACACTCTTGAAGGGCTGTTTGATGCTCTGAATAAACCTGTGATGGCTCCTTGGACCGAAACCTCCCATTCCGGACACAGAAAACTTGTTAGTTGAACTAATTTCAACCCATAGAGCTTCTTCTATTCGTAGATAATGAACTAGCTGATTTACTACATAATTTGCACCTCATGTACATGATTGTACACTAACACTTTTTCAGAGGTGGCATTAAACTAATAATAGCCCTTTTCACGGTTAACCTGAAATATTTGCATAACAATACAGCTAAACATAGAAGCGAGGCAATTTCGGGCACAAGCTGTAAAACATCGTGATTTTTCTTGAGCTCCTTAAACTATGTTAGCATAAAAATAGTTTTAAAACGGAGAAGAACTAAAATAATATGCAACTATTTTAGTTAAAGTTTGCCGTAAAGATCGTAATCTGATCTCCCTGTTGCTTATGCGAGTCTACTCTTTATTAATAGAGAAAGCCGTTTTACATTTTTTTCTAAAACAATGTAAACTAAAAGAATTGTAGTTCTTCTACATTTTAAAACTGTTTTTATACTAAAGAGTTGAAAGAGTTCAAGAAAAACACGATGTTTTGCAGCTTGTGCACGAAATTGCCTCGCTTCTATGTTCAAGTGTATTGTTATGCAAATATCGCAAGTTAACCGTGAAAAGGGCTATTATTATTGTCTTCCTGTTCATAAATATTAATGTATTGGCTATATACCATCTTGGGAGGGAGGGGCTTAATAGAGGAGGGGGTCTTATTATAAAATTGATTGAAAGTTCTCGAAGGGGAGGCTTATTAGAGAGGGGGGCTTACAATATGACTACTTTTAAACCATGCAGGGCCACTTAGATTCAACCAAGTTGAAACATTGTATTGCACTAAAAACGTATTGGCTCAAACAACATTACTGAAGTTGGAATTCTCCGTTTCTGTTTCTGCAAGGTGGTATGATTTTAGTTGTCTAAGTTGTTAACTGTAGTTGCACCGTAATAGAGCTTTTTACAGTGCCCAACTCACTGAGAAATACTCCATATCTTAGTCTTGGTTGTTTAAAAATAACGAAACATAACTTTCCCATACTTACAGTAATGGAGTACTTAGGTCTCTTACCTGTTCATTGTCAGCCTTACTTGGCCACGGTAACACTAAAGCATTTGATAAAGACCTGATGACCAAGGTTTGGACCTATTGGGAATAAATAATTGGAAAGTCAATCAAAATATTGAAAAGGTTAGTAAGAGTGCTTTACCAAAGACTGAACTGTAAAACTATAAACTTGTACGATAAATATCGTAACTTTTGTTAACTGAAAGATTAGCTGATCCTTGATTGCTTTGGGTTATATTCCTGACTGTCTAAGAAGACAACGTTTTCAGAGTGGCATTATGCCAGTTATTAAGTTCCGTATTATGCAATGATGCTTGTTATGAGAATTTGGTGATACTGTACATCAGGGCATTTTCAACAGTACTAAAGATTGTTGATGCAAACTAACGTTTCTACCCTCTCCATGCTACACAAACAAGAACACGAACTGTACAATGTACCTCAAGTGGCATTTCAGACAATGCACCACTGTTGACATCATGGAAGAGTTTTTGTACTTTATCTAGAGCTGTCATGAATGATGGACGCACAGTAGATGCTAATGAGTTCAGAAGGTGCGATGCAGGTAATGAATCCGTTGAGGAACCTAAAGGAAAGACATTGATTCAAGCACCATTCATTACAGCATTTAGAAGGTCTCTGTTTCACTTACTAAAGACACCTGAAGAGTACAATCGAACCCCTATTAAGCGGTCACCTTCTGGGAAATGTGCGTTTGAATGTTTTTAATCAGTCGTCACCTTCTATTTCTGACCCTTATCTGTCATCAGCTTTTTCAAAACAAGGCCAAACTATGTGTATTAAATTCTTGGTGGCCGCTTAATGGGGGTAAAAATAATATCTGAAATCTTACCTGGAACACTGCTAGTGTTAAAATAGTACTGACTCGAAAGGCTTACAACTAATTACTGCAACAGCAACTGCAACACCTATTCTTGCTAATTATTATTGTACACTGCACATGCTAGTACACAAGATGCAGACAATCACAACTTACTTCCTTGTTTAATAATGGGACTAGAGCATCGACTGCATTGGAGACAAGAGTCACAAATTTTTCTTGGTGCTGTTGTTGTCTGTGTGTTTTCCAGGTAATACTGAGCCATCCAGTGGCAGTAAGCTTGTAATGCCGCAAGTCCTTGGGCATGGCTGGAAGGGAAAAGACAGCACATTCAAATACAGTCAACTCTCTCAAAACAGACACCACTGTTAAGGCAGACAATGGTTGGTTAGCTGGTCCTGGCCTAATTTCACTTGTTTGTCTGTAACTTAACTCTGGGGGGGGGTCTTCGATATAAAAGTGGCGGCGTGATCATCGTACCTTTTAGGGGTTAAAATTTGTAGACAAGAACTAGTTTTGTCTCAGAATCGGTACCTCTTGGGGGTGAAAATGAATTGGAGCCACACCCACAAAACGAGATTCTGGTACCTTTTTGGGATTCTTTTCAAAATTTCCGATGATCACCCCAACACCTTTTATATAGGAGTCCCCCACCCCCGGGACTTAACTCCCTTTAAGGCGGGGGCAGCTATAGCTGGTCCTGAGGATGTCTGTCTTAGAGAGAGTTCACTACACACACACTTTTTATAGGAACACCCCCCAGTCCTCTGGGCTCACAATTTCAGTTGATTTCTGACAAACTGAACAAAACGCTAGACTTTCTATGATCCCAAGGATGTCTAAAACATACTTACACTTCAACAAGGTCAGGTTGAAGAATACTGGGCACAGCTGTGTGAACTGCAAACAGTTGACTTTGTGTACCAAACAATGCAATTTGTCCAAGTCTCTCAACAATAGCTTCCCCATCACTAAACCTGTTGGCAAAATTCACTTCACCAATGAAATGCTCTGACAGCCGTCCCAGGGCCCGCTCCATGGTGGTCAAGTCCCTGAGTGTGCAGTGTAATTGACGACATTCATTTTCAGCGCTGATACTGAGGTGCAGACCTGGAAACAGAAATGTCAAAAGGTCATAATGATCTTAGGTCTGGAGTGTTTCACGGTTCGGCGCATGTTCAGGCTTATCAACTTTATCCGTCTAAAAAAAAACCACTCACATGTACTTCTCGATACTTCAGTAATCACATACTATTAGCCCAAGCAAAACGACGAATGACCAAAATTCACAAACAATTGAAGGGCATGCTGGAATAAGGGCATAATTAACAATAGAATTCCATTGTCGTTATGCCCTTATTCCAGCACGCCCTTCAATTGCAACGGATTACACCGAGAATGTCAACATTGAATTCCAGAATAAAGTGTTGGCCCGAAGGATTTATTCTGGTAATTTATTCTGGTATTCAAATGTCGACATTCTTGGTGTAATCCATTGAAATGTTTTGTGAATTTTGGTCATTCGTCGTTTTTCTTGGACTGATTATAGTATGTGATTAGCGAAGTATCGAGAAGAATCGCATAGCTTAGAGAATTCTCGCACTCTGATTGGCTATCGATGCGAGGGTATTCAACGTGGAATTGCATGCCTGAGAAGTTGAATTGCCATAGCTGAATTGCATGAAGTGAGTTGAAAGCGAGGCCCAACGCGAGATTGTGTTTGTTTACTTTCGGCATCGCAAATTAAAATATAAAAATGCGGTTTTCGTATGGTTTCAATGTCAGCATCAATGTCAGAAAAGCCAAAAGCAAACATGAGGGTTTTTTCCAATGTGAGATTCAAGATTTAGTCAGCTTTGAACTCAAACTCAACTCTCTCGAGAAATTGAAGAAGCGCAATCATCGATCGATGCTTGCAAGTACAAGAAACCTGAAGAGAGGAAACTGGCTAAAACTATGGAGAAACAATAGTACAGTAAAGTAAAGAGTAATTAAAAACGTTTTAATTGACTTCATAGTGTCAGAGAAATAGCCACAAATGTAGCGGATAAGAAAACAAAATAATAAGCTTTAGTTCCGCGCGAACAATTTCAAAACACGTAAATAAACAGTATAGTACTTTTAAAAACGTCGTCAAAACGTCCGCTAGAAAGAAAAATACGCCAAATTTTTCCAGTAATAGAACAGCTTTCTATTTTTTTTGAAGTGACATTGTTGATAGTTTTGACCGTAATAAAATTATCTTACTTTAAAACCCACTTGAAAAACAGCAATCATTACCGCGTGTGAATCGGTAAACTCGCTAAAAGCACATTTGAAGACACTTTTTTTCAGTTCCGTTTGTAACGAAATTTTTGCTAAAAGAATAGTTGTTTACATTCTTTAACTAATACTTTCGACAGCTTGACCGTAATAGTTCTCTTGTGCTAACTGAAGCTACAAAACACAGCCGCTCGAAGATCAACAAGTGTTTACACAGCACTGAGTACAAAATAATTCGCATTCGAAACGAAAACAAGTCAACAAGGTCTAAAAACCTTCTCTCAAACCAGGGATGGACTTAAGCCATTGAAATTTAAAACGTAGAATATTGAATGCTAATAAGCTTAAGTTCTTTTCAAGGTATAAAGCATAAGTTTACTTACAGCATTGCTTGACGTCTTTTCCAAGCTTTCTTCTCGGGTTTTCTTTTGATTCATTTCAGTGTGCCGCGGCCGAAGTAAAAGTGTTCATGATTCTGTCTTCAGTAAGCTTATGTAGTTTTTGCTACTTGCCGGAGTTCTTATAATTACTGACAAACCCGTAAATGTCTACAAATTATTAAACGTTTTCCCCAATTAAAATGGAAAAACCTCTACCACGAGGATAAAATATAAAGTTTGTGACAGAATCTTTAGCTTGATTCTTAATTCGTTTTCGCTTGCTCCTGACAAGTCCTGACACTTGACGTTGAATGGCTTTCTCGAGCGCTGTTGTATTTAAAGTATTTAAAAATAATTCCCTTTCCTTTTGTAAAAGGCTATGCGATTCAAGAAAAATTCATTGCCTGACTCGTGAATTCCATGTTAAATTTCACTTGAAAAACCGATATCGCACTCATCGCGATATCGGTTTTCGCCGTGAAATTTAACGTGGAATTCCCTCGTCAGGCAATGAATTTTTCTATAGTACATGTGAGTGAGGTTTTTAGACGGTAAAGTTGATAAGCCTGAACATGGCGCCGAACCGTGAAACAGTCCCTTTAAACTAGTGATGGATTAGCATGCCATCCAAGGGGAGTACAGTGGAACCTCAGTCTACTTTCAGACACCTCCATTAAGGGGCACAATTTTTGTCCCGGCAAAATTAATGCTCATTATTATAATCTTAAGTTTGTAATCTATTACCCCTATTAAAGGGACACTTTTCCTTGTCCTGAGGGTGACCATGTACAATAACATTACCAAGTTGCTTCATGCAACCACAAATGGAGACAAACCCTGCTTGATGAGCCATCAGGCAAAAATAGACTTAACCTTGTGTACAAACAAATATTTGCTTTCTACAGGTAACTGTGTGGAGCAGCAGTAATCTCATGGTTAGTGCATTGGACTTGCTCGCAGACTACCTACAATGGACAGTGCTCGAAATTAAAAAAAAATCCAAGTTGTCCTTATGCCAAATGCCGGACAACCAAACCCCAGACTTTGGTTGCCCTGATGACTGCTTGGTTGTCCTTAAAATATTATCTCACCTATTGCCTAATTATGAGTTTTGACTCAATTTTCACAATTCTCGGAAGTGCATTAATTCAAATAATAAATTCACAATGTTTCACATAAAGTTAGTATATACATGTATGTAACTACTTGTTTACTTTATTCAGTGTCAAGGTTCAATACTATAACATGTCTGAGTCCAGGGCTCAAAATTACTAATTGCCAAATGCAAATTTTTGCCAGATTGTAAAATCAAAATAGAAGCTAGTTTAATTTAAAAAAGTGTTTAAAATCATTATGGTTGTGAAAATAAAAACAAAACAAAATATTTTTTGCAAAAATAAGACTTTCCAGCCACTAACTTTGTGGCTAACGTGAGCCAAACACGATCGCAAGTAACCAGAGACACAACCCATCAGCATACATGATGTACTCATTAAGATTTTCACTAAGCTTGCAATGCATTATAGGGCGATTTGAACCCAGAAACTGTGAATGCCACTTGCGTGAGCTACTTGCGTGTATAAACTTCGATTCAGTTGATTTTGAAAATATTGGTTGCTTCCATTTATTACCTGAAGATTACCACTAATATTTAGAGCTATTTTCCTGTGTCAAATTAATAACTTTTTTCGTTATTCTGTTGGACATCACGGAAACGTATTAAGTACTTCGATCGATTTATACTTGGGTTGTCCGGTGGCTTTTTCTCGGGACGACCGGCCTTTCGTTTTACTGAAAAATGGTTGCCCGAAACACTTTTTAGTCGTCTCGGACGACCGACGACCGCTAATTTCGAGCACTGAATGGAATAGTTTAATAGTTAGCATACTTTACTTACCATGACCAGATTTTCTCACATACTCTCGAGACCAACGTACACATCACAATACTCACTGAACAAAGGGAACTGAAAAAAGTTAACAAGTTAGTATATTTTTTTAACATTCTCAACAAACAAAGCATCAATTTCCACTACAAGATAGACACAACACTTACTAATAGAGTGGTAAAGTGTGACGCACAAATTTGCAAATTATTTTTTCAAGCCTCAATATCCCATCATTAATAAAAGATTGCTGCTGTATGATCAGTCACAAAATTTCAACTTGTTAGCACGAATAGAACAGAAGATATAGAGGTTCAAAGTTTGGTACCGTCCCATACAAACCTCTCTAATTTTGCGCCTGTTCTAAACTGAAGGAACAGATCAAAATTAGAAGGGTTTGTATGGAGAAATTAAAAGCTTTTAAAGTGCCCATATCTCAGCCGCAAATTGCAATGGAGAGCTAATGTTTTGGCAAGTGGACGGATTTTTGGCATGCTATTGCTTCCTCCGAATAGCTGATCAAATTGTATAATTTCGCAAATTTAAGTTTTGTGATGTCATAACTTTTTAGTACTCTATTAAAGTTGCCTGTAACTTAATCTGTTTGCTTTTAGTGTACTGTTAGTTGAAGATAAAGAATTAAATTATAGACATTATCATAAAATCCTTACCAGTAGGGAGAAAGTCTCTCCAGGCAGCAGTTCTGGCTAAACTTGGCAACAATTTCCAGACAGTTCCTTTGAAACGCTTGCCACTCTGTCTCACACTGAAATACAAATTTATAATTTAATTATATTATAATTATAATTCATCAAGTTATAACAAAGAAAACTGTGACAGATTTACAATAATTTTAGTTCTATGTTTATTCCATAGTGTTTGTTTTGATGGAGAAGATAAATCAAACACCAAGAGACAGTGTTTCATCTAGCCTCCTACGCAGACATTCTTTTGGCTTGTCACGCAATCTCTCCTCCCTAACGAACATTCGTTGGGGAAGAGAGATTGCAAGCGTGATGAGCCAAAATAACACCTCAAATTTTGTCAAACATACCAGAACCTACTCCTACTCTCTTCTCGGTGTTGGAAATCGGATGAAACACTCTCTTCTGCATTTCATATACTAAATACAAGAATAACTTACATCGTCATCCAAAATAATGTCATCCAGCTCCTCCAGTTGGGTGTGATTATGTCGGAATTGAATTTTCTTCAGCAGCTCAGTTACCAGGCATCAGTAATACTTCCTTGTATCTATGATACACAGTTAAATGTGTTGTTTACAAGAGGCGTCTGCTTAAATCAGAGGTGCAGGACTAAGAGGATTGACCCTTTTACTCTCTCAATAATTCCCAAGTTCAAAATTAACATAAAATCTAAAATTTACTTCTAATCTGTGCACTGCTCGATGTACTGCTCAGTAGCTTTCATTTGAATGGTCACACACTAGGGGTTTCATCCACAGACGTAAAAGGTAGAACCACGTCACCTTGTTACAGCATAATCAAACAGTATCCACATGAAAGTACTGCTCAATAGCTTTCATTTGAATGGTCCACACACTAGGGTTTCATCCACAGACTTGAAAGTTAGAACCACCTGATGTGCATTTTACAAACCTGCTAACAGTAAGCTTCAGCTTCCGCCAATTTATCACTTTCTAGCGTTTGCCACTTTACCAATAAGATAGTCCAGAAATATTGTCCAAATGTCCAGGCAGGCAAAAAACCCTTCCAGTTGCGGCTGAACAACAGAAATCACAATTAAAATCAAACTGGTAATATTATTATTATACAAGTGGTTTAAATTTGTTTTTTTGTTTGACCTCCTGTAAGCGGATACCCTAGGGACCAGAAAACATTGTCCACTTAGGAGATTAAAAATATAGACAGTGTTTGTATGTGGCTGAGACCATGATTAAGTGTCCACTTAGTACAGGATCTGCTAGCAGAGGTTCAACTGTAATGAATATGAGACAAACAAAACTAATTTAAAGTAACCTATTTAAACCAAAATCAAATTTAAATCACGGAGTTTTCTATTCATCGATTTAATAAAGAGATGCCAGCTCTTTTAGTCTGCAAACAAAATTATTTTATTAACAGAGACCACTACCCATTCTCGGCCTAAAACAGTCTGTTCAATTTTGTGGATTGTAAAGGATCTTCAAGTATCATTCACTAAATATAATTCAATAGCAAAGATGATAGTGGGGGGGGGGGGGGGGGGGGGGGGGGGGGGGGTCTGAACTTCCCGCTTCCCGCTTCCCGATTCCCGTAACTTGTACACCCGGTTCCCGCCCCCTTCCATTGTAGTTCCCACCATTCTCCGTCCCCAGAGGCCACAATCCTTTGGTCAGCACCAAGAAGCGAGACCTCTGGCCGGAACCAATCTGTTGAACTCGTTCTATATTCTCATCAATTGATCAGATTTGTCAGATTGACGGGAAGTCCGGATTCGCGGACTTTTGGTTTGAAACCGGCAGAGGTCTCGATTTTCTCAAATTCTTGTTGCTGACCAAAAGGATCGTGGCCTCTGGGGACGAGAATGAGTTTCCACCTCTGTGCATTTTCCATTGAAAATTATTAGCAATGGTTGCAAAATTTTCTCTATTTCTCCCGATTCCCGCCACTTTGAGAATCCTGCTTCCTGCTCTCTCTTCTCCTGCCCTCCCATGCGACTTCCCACCCCTTGCCCCCCCCCCACCCCCCCCACCCCCCCCCCCCCCCCCCCCCCCCCCCCCCCCCCCCCCCCCCCCCCCCCCCCCCCCCCCCATGATATATGCGGGTACAAAGTATTGTAGTTACATGTTTGAAAGTATATTTGAGAGATAACGTTAGCAGTCAAGCACAGGGAAATGGGAGCTGTTTCAAACTTCCCCAAGTTGTATGCTCACAAAGAGTCTCAAGAACTCTGTAAAATTACAAAATAGCTGAAACAAAAACACACAAAATAAAATTATTACCAGAAAATGTACGTACAGGGCCAAGTTAGAAAACAGTCACTTTAGAATGGTTAGTGCAATAGATTTCGGATGGAGAGGCCTGGGTTCTACCTCCTATGCATACATAATTTGGCTTGTCACGCAATCTCTCCTCCCCAACGAAGGGAGGAGGATTGCGTGATGAGTCAAAGAGAATGTCTACGTAGGAGGCTATTCGGTTTCAAGTGCTGACAGAGGTTGCTGTGTGTTTTTTCTTGGGCAAGACACTTTAATCTAACACTCGTGCCTCTTCCCACCCAGGAGTATATGTCAGCTAATGCAACCTGACAAAATACAGGAGATCTTTGCAATAAATTTATTGACTATAGCATCCCATCCACATGTCTCAATGCTAAATTATATATTTTTTCTCATCAAAAGCTAACATTCGATTTGGCCATAGCTACAGCCGCCAAGTTTATTTTGTTTGCTTTAACCCATTGATCCTATTAAAAAAACCGGCCAAAACCAACTGTGAGAAGACGATGGCTTGCACCACTTGTGACTTCTCACTTTCATGCCAGAAGATTTTTTGATATCAGCTGGTAAAGTGGGCAAAAGTCTTACAAGCATGCCTAAACGAGCATGAAATTATGAAATTAATTGGCTGTATTTTTACGCTCTTATTTAGGATGTCACCAATTAGCGCAATTGAAAAAATTGAAGCTAGAAAGGACTAATGACACGTCTAATAACAAGTTCAATTGATTGATTTGTCAAGATAACGGCCAGAAAGAGGAAGTCTGTGGTGGCCAGATGGCCGTTTTTTTGAAAGAGAAGTTAACAAAAGAAAATTGAACCAATGCATTGCCAGTTTTTTTAGTTGCTTAGTGCGTTTACTTAAGTAAAGCTGCACTCGGGGCTAAAACTGATCCCACAACTGCGGAGCTATATCCCGGGTGTCTCGTTGAATGAAAGCCGACTAGGAATATGCTTACTCCCCGGATGGGATGCTAGTCAATCGCAGGATAACCCCCAGCAATTTGTCGCCTGAAAAAAAAAACCCCTCCCCACTCCCCCCCATTTTTTATACTCCTGAGTGGATGAGCAGGCACTGTGAGAGTAAAGTGTCTTGCCCAAGAGCACAACACAATGACTTGGCCAGGGCTCGAACTGGACCGCTTGATCCGGAGTCCAACACGCTAACCATTAGGCCACTGCGTCTCCAATGCTTATGTCTTTAGCCACCTTTTCATCTTGTTCTGTGAGTAGATTCTCCACAGCCTGAGGACCTGTGTCCTTTGTTATTCTCTGTAAACAACTGAAATGTCTGTTGAAACAATTCAGCAAGAACTCCTCAAATTCTACTGGCACACAATTCTTTGACAAACAGTTCATTGATACACGACATTGCTGAGACACCTTAAACAAAACCAAAAAGGAATATTGCGCACTTGATAAGTTAAAAAGACTGTATCCATGTTCCAGTTATTTTGCAAAATAAAAATGATTCAGTTTGGAAAAATGAGCACCATTTGGAGCAGGGGAACTGTCTAAAGCCGGGCCAAACAAGAATTGCTGAAAGTTGAATTTCGCAAGAGGTGTCTTCAACTCTCAGAGACTATCATCAGTTTGAGCAAAACAGAGAAACTCTTGACGACTCTCAAGAAAAATTTGAAAAGGTTCAAATTTTGATGAGAGTGCAAGAGAGGTCTCCGAGAGTGCACAAGAGTCTCGTGAGTGCATGAGAGTTTCAGGCCAAACAAGACCAAGAGCCTGAATTCTGTCAACTCTTGTATCATTGGCCTCTAACGATTACACCCTGGGAGCAGAAAAAGTGTCCGCAACTGGAGCTGGCGCTTACGGGAATGTGTATTAAAATACAGAGTTTGTATGAGCTAGAGTTCAAACAGGGTTTATCAAGGCAGCGTTAGAAGGGCTGTCTGCTTATGAGAGTGTCCGCTGGAGAGCTTCAACTGTATTTCATACTTACCAAGCTCTGCATTACCCACAACATTGCCTCCAGAACTAGTTTTGTTCGTCCACTACATTTGCAGCCCAAATTTCCGCACAGCTAAAACACTGTAACCACACAAGCTGCATGTGTGTTGTAATCGTAGTACGACTAGAGGCGATCCAACTAAAAGAGATTGACCTAAACATTTTAGTACAAGGAGAACTAATTTCTTACTGATTCTTGAGTCTTAACGAGGCGGCAGTGCGATGTCCTAAAATTCTGGTTCTAGATTTCATATGGTGGAATTCAATGCAATAATCGTCCCATGAGGATTACTGCATACCTGAGTATTGAATTTATTTAAGCTGGTCTGATCTGCAGAAGCCTTGATGACGAGAATAACGATTAATGACTCCTGCCACTGACACTGACGGACTGGTACTTCGAGCGTGGAGGCGACATTCCGTAGTGGGGTGAAGGGGGCGTGGGTGATGTGGTAGCAAGTCTGCGGTTGTTTTCTAACACCTCTGTCCAATAAATGTGTCACAATGAGAGAATCCCAGGAACTTCATTAAGTAACAGTATATGCACTTCATTTTTGCTAGCAATGCCTCAAGTCCTCCCTGGGTGAAGCCATTTCTTCTGATGGTTTTTGTCCGAAGCATGAATCAAGCCATAGCGTCCTGTGGAAAGGGTTGCTGGAGCAACTGAAAGAAAAATAAAAAAATGACAGGCTAAACCCAAAATAAAACATCCCCAAGTTATAAGAAATGGAAACTAGATGTCTACATGTAATACCAAACTCTAGACTCTCTGCGGTTGGGGAGCAACCCATTGCAAGTATGACTGGAGGTAGCGGAAAGCCGGGGGTACATCCTCCAAAACGAGCTACTGAGGGAAGAAAGCACAAACCGCGTGGTGGCACAAAAACAAACATGGCCGCTCCGAACAGTGGAGGGGGAAGAATTGAGGGGGAAATCAAACTGAAACTGGGGCCAAAGCTGCCTTGAACAGCTAGGGATCGGTCTGGAGTGGGAAGGAGCTTGTTGCCCGCCTTATGTGCCACTAGGCACGTATAAAGGATCAGCCGGAGGGGGGGAGAACATGGAAGTCTTGCTTTCAAAGTACTGTCGAAATTAATGTCAGATCTCTGTTTCCAGTGACTTTCTCATTTAGTTTAATAATAAAGAAACAAAAACAAAGACAAAAGAATTTGATTTGAGTTCACAGTATGGAAAAAAAAAGAAGACCTACCTCGATAATATTTGAGAAAAAATTTTGGGTAGGAAATGCCGGCCAGTCAAACTCGTCCTACGTCCACAATCTTTACTTTAACAAGCTATTGTTTTTTCGTTCTGGATGTACGTTGGTAGCTTCTTGTGGTGTGACAAAAAGATAGTCATTGAGAAATTGACGCACTCAGCTTTATCCTCCGGATTGTGTCCTATCCATTGTTTATTAATAAGGATTCTGCAACAAAGATGATTTTCGTAACTGAAGGTCATTGCATCTGAAGGACCACCCCAAAGCTATTTCCTGATATTTTTACTATATTTTCATTAACCCTTACAAGATGAAGGTATACAACACTCTCCTAAGAACAAAATAAATTTTAAACTATCAGTCATGTGTATACCATAAAATTTCTAGCCTGCCTGTAGCAGGCACTGGAGTGAAGAGAGAGCATGAGTTTTAGGGGGCCCGTGCATTGACCCAAGGAGAAGAAGCACGCTGTGAGGAAGGGAGAGAAAGAGATTCTCTCACTTTTCTTGCCTCGCGTGTTGTTCTCGGCTCTTTCTCTGTCAGTCTTGCGCCCCCGTCACACTCATGCTTCATTACTGACAGCTTGTCTGCTATTGTCAAGCTAGGGGGTAGGGCCCCTCCTCCCCCCTCCTCCCCCTGCCGCTCGCCTGAGCCCCTCTACCCGGCCGTGGAGGACGGGTGGAGGCGGTGTCGGTGCTTATTATCATAAATTTTACGGATCTTACTATATTACTGTTAAAAGAGGGACCAGTGGTTGATTCCAGAAGGATACTCAAAAAAGGGGCTGCGGAAGTGAAAAGTGGGCCCTTTCCTTCACTTGAATGTGAGGAGTGGGCGGGGCTGGTCGGAGGGTCGAGGGGGGGACTGTGACAAGTTTTTCTCTAAACCTACCTCAAAACACTCGAAACTGCGCCTACATCAGAACATAATGGTTGCTGAACAATTCGTTCATAAAAATAGACACAGTGGTTGACCAGGCTCCTGACTGCTGACGGGAAGTTATGTAAAACTTGTTCTAAATAAATAGATAAGAAAATTAAAACAAACCAATTATCACGGACAATGATGACATTTGATAATGAGAAACATTTTGTGATAAAAAAAAATTAGATTATTAAATAATGAAAATTAGCGAAATAGAGTACGACGTTTCGAAGCCATCATGACTCATTATCAAGTAAAAAATGACCAGTTATAGTTTTCGAGTTTAACTACAAAGAAAGGTGACAGAGTATATAGAATATATAAATGTGTATAATGATGGACATTACTGTATAAATAATCAAAACAGCTCTCAGACATCCACGTCTCCCAGATAGTTTGTAGGTGGGGTCTTAAAACAATAACATTGGAGCATAACTCACAGACTATTATTATTCTTTATGCGATTTTAGAGATTAAAAATTGAAATAATATATCAAAATTTCTATTTGGTATACTTTCTCTATCATAAACGTGATAAAATAGCTGATTTACAACATTATTAGTGGTACTAAAATAAGTAATAAAGAAAGTGGAAATTTTAAGTTTGGTAAATGTAAAAATTTATGAGAAAATGTAAATTCAGTTTGTCACAAGCATGGGGACAAAGAAAACATCCCGAGTCCCCAAGGAAGTCGAACTCAGACCTTCCGTGATACCATGGACTTTATCAATATGATCAATATAACAGTTTGGAGAATTTTTGGTGGTCAATATTTTAGAAAAGATAAATTTCTTGGTTATACATTAAAGAAAAACAACACTTATACAGTCAATCTCTCTAAGCGGACACCACTGTAAGGCGGACACCACTGTAAGGCGAAACACCACTGTAAGGCGCGACCCACCACTGTAAGGCGGACACCACTGTAAGTGCGGACACCACTGTACGGAGGACACCACTG
>MU827307.1:1058723-1073324 GCA_029204205.1 Desmophyllum pertusum | reverse complement strand
TTTTGACGGCAGGTACAAAACGCAGGTCACAGGTCCAGGTCACAGGTCCAGGTCACAGGTCACAGGTCACAGGTCACAGGAAGTGAAGCTACCGAGTTATCAGATTCTTGGCATGGGGGAAGAGTGTAAAGCTTGGAATACCGGTAATAACTGATGTCACGTATCCTCTGTATTGTATTATTTCATCTCCGGTTACGTCATAGTCATGCATAAGTGCACCGAACATGCTTTCCGGTTTTCGTTGAAGAGTAAATATAAGTCTGAAGATCTTGAAACGGAGAAGCTTTTGTGTGAATATTAATAAAATGTACCCCTACCTAAGCCTCAAAAATTTTTTAAATTGTATGTTGATTGTATGTTAATTGTATGTTGATAAACATTCAATAAATTCGCATAAATTGAAGTTTCCTATCAAATTGTTCACTTTTTAGTCGTGCTTTATATGTGCTGTAAACCTATATTTTGCTCAAAAGTTTCTCAGAAAGGTGAAACTTGCTCGACTGGGTTGCTAGAACTGCAAAAAGTTGCTCCAAACGCCAAAAGTTGCTCAAAACGAAAGCCTCTTATATTACCCATTTTCCGCGCTTCACGCCTATTTACCACGTAACTTCACTGTCCGCTATTTTCAATCGACAAAAAAATAATTACAGTGGCCACAATTGACATTAAGGGAATGTGTAAGTTTGAAAAGACCTGTGACCTGTGACCTGTGACCTGTGACCTGTGACCTGGACCTGTGACCTGCGTTTTGTACCTGCCGCATTTTTTGATAACTGAATTTTTCCCAGGACCCTTGATAGCAGGCAAGTCAGCACCCAGCCCTTAATGCCTTCTACTACTGTTATGCTACCTGTAAGCGGACACCCTCTGAGGAAGCAGAAAAAGTGTCCGCAACTGGAGCTGGCCGCTTACAGGAATGTGTAAATACTCGGTTTGTATGAGCTGGAGTTCAAAAAGGGTTTTGTCAAGGTGGCCGTAAGTAGAGCTGTCCGCTTACGAGAGTGTCCGCTCAGAGAGCTCAACTGTACAAAATAATTTGAGAGGGCTGGCTTAATTTGCCTTGTTTCTTGAAGTTTGAATTCAGATCAAAATTCTAAACAAAACAGATGAATGCAATATACTGTGTAAAATTAATATGAATGGAAACATACAATGTACATGTTTTGAGTTGCCGACTTTGAACTCTTGGCTGACAATCAACAGTTGAGATTTTGAATAAACTAAAGGACAACTTTATGAGATGTTACTTCACATGTATTTTCAATCATCTCTTTTATCTTAGATCTACAATGAAATGATTCGTGACTTGTTAAATCCATCTTCTGGATTTCTTGAGCTGCGAGAAGATAGTCGTGGAGTTGTGGTGGCTGGGATCTCTGAAGTTCAAGCCAAGAAAACCAGCGAGGTTAGCTTGGTTTCATAAGTTCTTTCACACCAAACTTGCATTGCACAGTCGCACCCTATGGTCCAACAGTCTGTGTATTAAAAGGCCAAGGGTTTGACCATGCTATATATATTCTGGACCATTATTGTTACAAGCACTCTTTGATTGTAAATCCATCTACACTGCTGGACAGGACAGTATTCACTATCTGCCTTCTTCGATTCATTTATAATAATTGTTCAGGGTTGTCACTAGAATTTATAGTAACTGGCTGTTTGATAGAAAGTATCCGGCTAAATTACTTCCATGCGAAGCGTGGTTAACGAGGCGCGAAGCGCCCAGCCTCCTATGGGGGTCCGGGGCATGCCCCCCGTAAAATTTTGAAATTGTACAGTTGCTCAAATGTGATTTCCTGCAATCTGGGGCACATTCTCAATGGAAATGTTCATATCTATATTGAGGTAAAATTCTTTGTTGTTTGAAAATTTTTATGCAAATGCAGGTTCCGGTTTGTAGTCAAATTTTATCGCGCGTGACGTATTAAAAATTCACGGCACATTTCGCATTCACGTTTCAACAGTAAAGTTTGGCATGGCTTTTTAAACTGTAAATGTTGCAAAACTTTCATATGCTTTCGTTGCTGTATTAAAACCAGAACAAGTTCAATTCACCGCTTTACGGTATCTTTCGCAAATCTTTAGTAAAACGGAGATAAACATCTCGAATTACCAGACATTTTGTCGTCCAATTAACGGTGTGTAAACACCGAGTTTCGATCTTGCGAAATCACATTTGCGTTTTTCTTTCAAGAGAAGGAATAAAAGAAAGATAAAAGTTTCATATGCTTACATAAAGTAAATCAAAACAAGTTTCATTGATGATTCGATAAACAAAACAAACTAAAACAGCCGCTAGGACTTCTTTACTTCTGACCACATGTTGTGTACAAATTAAAATATTTTCGGATGAAGTTTATTTTCGGAAGCGTTTGCGTCTTCTTCGATTGAATAGCACAAAAATATTACGACAAAAAAGGAAAATAAAGTGTTTGACTTCTCCTAGATCCTCACTTTCGAACAGCTGTTGACGAGTTTATCATGTAGAGAGCCTGATCGCTTTCTTCCACCTTCCATCTGCTTCGCCCGAAAAATTCAACACGCCGAGATCTAGCACGTGCGTCACGCAATTTACCGCGAAAGTGAACAATACATCACATCATGTTTCGTTGATCCTACTTCACGAAATTTTACGATGAAGATGGCTTTTATTTTCATACTTTAATAAGAAACAGTGTCGCCAGATTAAAAGGCCTGTATATAGGATGCTTTGTGATTCGGTAAGGGAAAATATGAAATCAATAATTATGATTAAATTATTTCGACAGTAGCCGGCGCAATGCGGCCTGACAGCCGGCGGAAATCCGCCGGCTACCGGCTTCTAGTGACAACCCTGATTGTTCCATTCCATTTATTCATTTTTCATTTTTATTCACTTAATGTACATTGTAGGTTATGGACTTGCTTGTGATGGGAAACAAACAAAGAACAAGTGAACCAACTGCTGCCAACAAAACGTCGTCAAGATCACATGCTATCCTCCAGGTGAGAGGTTACATGTATACTATCCTGCAAAGGGATAATAACAATCATTAGTAAAAATCTACTAGTATTACTAAATGCAAATGAGACAATCTGATTGGCTGAGCTTACTCGTATACTATCAGCCATTAGTGTGGAGGCTGGAGGTCGTCTACAAAATTGTGGTTTCTTCTCGTTTCTCCGAAGTTTTGGAAGAGGATTTAGAGTTATTACAAGACAATTTCTATGATGTGATAGTTGATTCGGCCTACGGCCTCATCAACTATCACATCATAGAAATCTCGAGCTCATAATATAATCTAATTGTTAATTATTGTAAGGTTGGCCATGACTTTGGATTCTCTAAAACAATTCCAAAAATGTTGGTTAAGCCCACCGTTGACTGCACCAAAGTTGGTTGTGCAACAGAAAATAACTGAACTTCCTAATCATTCATAGGTGACAGTAAATCAGAAGAGTCGGGTCAAGAATACAATGATGAATTTCGAGTTGGAAAGCTTTTCATGATTGATTTGGCTGGATCTGAGAGAGCTGCGCAGACCAAGGTGAGTCATGTCTCCTCTTTCCTTGTAACCTTTTTATTCCAAAGCTTGAAATCTGATTTCCATAGTTTACATTCCCTTCAATTTTAGTTCAGAGAATTTCATGTTGGTATTTTTGCCTTTTTTTACTTAATTTAACGTAAAATGACATTTTTTACCTTTCCTAGAATCGTGGAAAGAGAATGATAGAAGGAGCGCACATCAACCGTTCCTTGCTTGCTCTGGGGAACTGCATCAATGCACTGAGTAAGTGTAAGCCCTGATTTACAGTGTAATAGTACTAAAGGTGATCAAAAATGTTGACTGACAATAATATTTATTGTCTTGTTTCAGGTGAAAATCGTGGCCATTATATCAACTACAGAGATAGCAAACTGACCAGGCTCTTAAAGGTACACTCACTACAGTAGACTGCTTGTCGTCTCCTTATATAGCTTTCCTCTTAAGATCTGACAAGCATTTATCCCTGTGAGTGCAAAAAAGACGGTATGGATGAGAAAGGATTGGAGACCGTGTGGCCACGCCCTCATCTCACCCCAATCTCTTCTCCTCCCAAACCCTCACCACATGCTCTCAAGATTACAAGTAGTTACATGCAGTCAAAGCTCTCTGAGCAAGTTACACTCTCCTAAGCGTACAGCTCTACTTATGGCTTCCTTTCAAAGACAAAACCCTGTTTGAACTCTAGCTCGTACAAACTCTGTATTTACACATTCCCATAAGCGGCCAGCTCCAGTTGCGGACACCTTTTCTGCTTCCTGAGGGTGTCCGCTTACAGGAGCTTCGACTGTATTTTGAGAAAGAAACAGACAGCAAGCAGTCTTGGTTACGGAATGTATATTCAATACCCCCAACTAAAACTGATGTGCGCCGATATTTCCCCTTTTGTTTCTTGAAGCTCCGAATTTTACACAGACAAACTGCTTACTTCTCAGAATATGCAGATAATGTCTGTGGACAAAATAATGTTGATTGGATATTGTTTTTTTACTGTTAGTAAATTATCAAGGTACTTTCTTATCAGTGATCAGTTCCTGTTTTCTTGTGACCTACATGTACATGCTTAACTTTGTTTAGATACTTTAGGGAGAAATAAGATGCTGATCACTGCACTAACACTGAAACGTTTGTTGTTATCTCTCTTTATATAGGACTCCTTGGGTGGTAACTGTCGAACAGTCATGATCGCTCATGCAAGCCCTGCAAGTGGATCATATGAGGAAACTCGCAACACACTTCTGTATGCAGACAGGGCCAAGAATATCAAAACTAATGTAAGAGATATGGTACAAATAGAAACCCCCAATACTGTAGCTGTATGAAACACTTAAATAAGTGTTAATAAGTGCCATCTTAGAATCATGAAATTTAAAATAAAATCCCTCCCCTCTCCTTAAAGAGCAGTCAGAATTTGGAAAAGAAGAAAAAGAAAAGGCGGCATGACTCCACTTTTTTGTCAAAAATAAATTTGTATGAAATTACTGTGCAAATCAGAAAAGTGTCAAAGCTTGAATTTTCCTTTGTCAAAAATTGGTCTATTTTGTCCTGTATTTATTTGATTGCTATTTTCGCAAAAGCTTTTCTGTAAAAATAAAGTGTAAATTTGAGTTTCCTGACTATTCTTCTTGAGGTGTGAGTGTTCACACTATTTTAAATGTGTTATAGATGTTCTGAATGCTGACAACAAATGTCAGATACAATGAGCAAGATGTATCAAAAACCTTTCCGACTGTAAAACTGTAAATAAGATGAATTTGTGTTGATTCAACAGTTCAAGCCAAATAAGTTTAGTGTGTCATACCACATCGCGCAGTACACCAACATCATTGCTGATTTGAGAAAGGAAATCTTTCGTCTGAAACTCAAAATCTCTGAGCATGCAGATACAGACAAAAATGACAGCAACTCAAGTAAGTAGTGACTGTGTTTAAGTAGACTTTATTAACAAGGAGTTTAAGAAATTCCAAGCCATACATGAAATAAAATATTAAATTGATAAAATCTATAAAAGTGATTGTTTCGTCGATAATTATTGTCTTATCCTGAGTATATGTACTTTTCGGTGAACTTTCCCCTGTACTAGCAACACATTTAACTTATTAATCTGCAAAGAACTTGTTGATACATTTGGTTTGATTTTGGCAACCAATAGCAGAGCGGTCAGATCAACTTCGATTTCTTGCGAGTAATATATTCCAAAATTGCCGGTTCAGTGATTCTCACGAGAAACAAGACGCGTCTCGTTTCGCGAGAGGGGATAACTTACTTTTGAGCGGTACTGTATCTAATCAGTAAGTCATTTTCTTGCTTTGTTTTGGCAGCAAAAGGACAGCATAAGGACAAGAATCCAGAAGAGATGAACAAGCTGCGAGACCAGCTCGTCAGTACGTTTAAAGAACAGATGGACATCAGGTGGGATGGGCTTGCCGCATGTACACATTGCGGGCCTATTTTTGTAACGGTGAAACGCATATATGCTCCAAAATCTGACCGGACTGTTCTGAACTTGTTTTATTTGATTTCAGGCGCAAACTGATCGAGCTTGAGGACACGGCCATGCAGATTTCACTTGACATGAATAGAAACATGCTGGTGATAGACGAGTAAGTATATGGCAGTCACATATACCGCAAATGCCCTACCGTAAACACTGCATGTAACATGTGAAGACAATACACAACTATTTTATCCATTGGTCATGCAGCACAATACATGATTGTCACCTTATGGAGAGGGTGGTAGAGAGGGTGGTAAATGGTGGTACACGTAATCTGGGATGTCCAGATCACGTTTCACGCAAAATAAAACGGTCATTTGAATTCACGTTTTATCTACACTTGTAGTTCATAATCTTTCACGTTATTACGTGGGACGGCCAAAAAATCATAGTTCACGCAAACTAACAACTCGATTCTCATTTCACGGATGATTATTATGGGAAATCACGGCTCACAGCTGTTTTAGCAGATCACGCTAAAAAATTCCAAAATAATAGTTTACTAAGGTAGAAAAACACCAAAGAGATAATAATAAACTATAAAGGAATAAGGATGGTTAAGATTGAGATGGATTTGCAAGATGCACAATCCGTGAGGTGACTTTATCACTGTTTCTTTACAGATGGGAGCAAGAGAAAGCTAGAAGAGGTGTACGCAAACTTACCAGAAGTTCATCAGAAAAAACGGAAAATTCCGAGCTCAGAGATGACCTGCCAAACTTGGCTTCTTCTGAGAATGAAAACAGAGAGGAAAGCGATGAGTCTTCGCCGCAATACAAAAATTTTCCAGGCGAAAACCGCCGTGAAGTCACATCACTGTCGAAGTCAGATAGCTTAGAAGACGTCGAAAGTAAAGACTTGGATACTGAAAAGGATAACAAGCCGGAATCTAACAATGATGAAGGCGCGGGGATCGCTGAACCCGAGGAAGTGTCCTTTGCGCGAGAGGAGATAAATACGCTGATCACAGAAGAGAAACGGACTTCTGATCTCAAAGTTGATCTTCAAGGAAAGCTTCAACAGACAAGGAAGGAAGTGGAAGCGTTGGAGGAACTTTTACCCAAGAAAATAAGCAGCGAAGAAAATCGAGAAATTTTGGGATTGTTGTGCAAGGTTCACGAGCTGGAGATCACCAACGCAGAACTTCAGTCGAACTCGTTACTCAGAGAGAATCTACTGCGTCAGAAGGAGCTGGAGATGAACAAATATGAGTCGCGACAAAGGCTGTGCGATGAAATCATTCAAATGCAGAGAGTGGCTATTAACGGTAAGTCCGACTGGTCACTGATGTGTTTTGTTGTTTCGCTGTCGTTATAATCTTCCGGGGGGTGCTTCCCGAAAATTTTGGTGGGCGTTTGCGCTTACCCTATTTCAGACGTGACCCAAAATTCGATCCCGTAAACATTTTAGAAGGGCCTCAAATTCTCGATGTTACTTTAGTTAATCAAGCCGCCTTCTATTAAAAGAGATGAATAATACCCGGGATAATAATTAAAAAAATAGTTTCTTCTACAAGCCATACCCAATTCCAGGCCAGAGTGCACTATTAAAATTAAATGGTCAAAATTAGTAATTAACTTGTCTTTGCTATTCTTCTAGATTCTGGAGTTCAGCGTTCGGCAGAACTCGAGGCACTTTATGATGTTTACATGGATCAATCAGCTGACTTTGAACAACGCGAAAACAGCGCGAGTACACAAGAAAACGCACAAGGTTCCTTGAGCACGCTACAAAAGGTAATCACCTGTCACGTTGATTTTATTTCAACATATTTTTCTCAAGAGATAATTCTTATCGTGGAAGTTCCATTCTGATCAGTAAAAAGCAACATATATATTGGTAATCCCCTCCGGCCTTCGAGAATTGTCTGAGCCCGCGGTTTCAATGCAGCCCTTGTTCCCCAGACTGACAGAAGTACTAATTTACACCTTTGATTCGTTTTTCAGGCCTCGCTCCTTGCCGGGTTAAATCGACGAATGATGCCCTTGGCACGAGAGAGGTTATGTAAGTATCAATCATGCATACTCCACTTTACAAACACACGCGTCCCACAAGCTTCCATTTTGCTCCAACGAAGGACCGCTGATCTGTAATGATGTTTAGGGAGAAGCGTTGTGTAACGAAGTGGGTGAAAAAGCTGAATTTTTTTCAGTCTTGGAGCTATGTGAGGCATAAGGCAACTTGGAAATAGACAATCTGAAGATTTTTCTTTTCTTTCAAACCTTAGTAACATTGTCGATTGTTTACTTTTGCAGTCACCTTCAGTAAGCTGTCCCCCTTGAGTGAAGAGACCCCTTCACGTCTGATGTCACTTCAGAACTCGCCAGTTAAGATGTCACGTGCTACGCCTTCTGCGCACACTCAGATGTCAGATGACGTGTTCACACGGGAAGCCAGGTGAGATATTCCGTTATTATACGACAAAACATTTTAGCCCCGTTGACACGAACATGGTTTCATTTGTAACTGTGTCGTTTTTTATACGGTTACGCCTTCCGTTTATACGGCGACGATGTGTCACCGTGTCGTTTTGAAAACGCTGTCCGAAGTGCATGGATCAATGATTATATATTGGCTGTTTGACCTAAAAAGAAACTCAATTTTCGAAAATCTCTTAGTAAAACTTAATAATAATTATTTCCTGGTTATATCTTACTAGCTCGGAACGAAATTGTAGTGTTCTCCATTCTCAAGTATCCTTAAAACCTTCCGGTTTTGTAGTAGCCGCTCCGAGAGTGCGAAACCAGACGAAAGAAGAGAGCAAAGGAAGCAGTGACATAACCTTGTGTGACATGTCGATTTTTAATTGCGTGACACTATATTAAAGTAGTGACAATAGCCTATGAGAATACAAACGTGTGCTTATGTCATTTTCCAGTTCTCCGCTGCCTTTGCCTACGCCCAAGAGAACGAAAAAGGTTTTCAGCTTTATCGACGATGGTGAAAGTGAACGCAGTACACCCGCAACGGTCTCGTCCGTGACGGAAGACGGAAATGAAGAAGTAAAGCCCGTCACCACCCCAGCCAGTCCTGTCTTTGCCAGGACGCGAAAAATCGCCGAGATCGCCGCACGCCGTCGTGTCGGCCTGGACAAGAGTCTTAGCAATGGAAGTAGAAGTAGCTTGGGACCTGGTGGCGAGCTTCCCACCAAGTCGAGCTCTGTTACAGACATGCGCACGCACGAACAAGCCGCCGGAAGTGAGAAGGCAAAAGCCGACAAGGGTCTGTCAGTGAAGGCGTCGCGAAGTATGAGTGACTTGTCGGTGATTGACAAGAGAGCTGGAGATGTGTCATCAGAAGACTCGGTACCAGTGGACAAAAGGAAAGGGGCTGTTAGGAGCAAGGTGAAAAAGGTCCCTCAAAGGAAACCGAGGCGATTACGTTCCGCGTCTTTAGATGAATCCAAGGTGTTGCGAGGTGAGTCTTGTGGGCTTGTAATTGTTCCTACTTACTATCGCCATATGTGAGAGGCGCGCAACCTCGTTCCCAGGGTCTACTCCGCTTTCTTCTCCGCGCCCAGCCGCCATCTTGAAAGCGGAGTAGACCCTGGAACGAGGTTGAGAGCCGCGGTGGTTAGCGCATTGGACTCCGGATCGAGAGGACCAGATTCGAAGGACAAGACACTTTACTCTCACAATGCCTCTCTCCACCCAAAAGTATAAATGAGCACCGGCAAAATCACGTTACTCGAACTGACCAATCGGGTAGCGCTCTTAAAATAGCTTAGCCTACGTGTAGTCGTACCCACCCCCGAGAAAAAACGGGAGGAGGGTGGGTACGACTACACGTAGGCTAAAAATAGCTCAGCTATGGACTGAAACTAAAATTAGATCTCAAAAAATTATCATTGGAAGAGACCCATGTACAGTCAACTCTTGTTATAGCGGACACCCTCGGGATGTAGTTTGGAGTCCGTAATAGCGGGAGTCATCTACAGCTTTCGCCGGGGGGCTGGATGTTGCACGTAATAGCGGGTGTCCGTAATAACGTGGTGTCCGCAAGGTGAGAGTTAACTGGATGAGGGAATGCTTGTCTTAGATTATCTTCTCTTGATGCAACATATCATCGAGATGTTTACTAGTGAGGACGCTAAGTTACTTTAAATTTTTGTTTGGTTAGTGAAACCTCGACGCACGCGCAAGGAAGAACTACAGGAGGCGGCAAGACAGAAGGTAGCTGCCGCATTGGCGCAATCAAATACAAGAAATCGGGTGTATGGCGGAGGACAGGGCACGGAGGGACGGAAAGCCGGGGGGCCACGGCGATCAAGAGGAACAGGCATCCCCAGACCCGCCCCTGTACAAGGTACAGAGCATGAAGGTGGAAAGACGACGGTTAAACCGGCCATGTCTGCAGCAAGTAACCCACAAGATGGTGAGTATTATGACTGGTTTACAGTGAAGAGTGCCCTACCGTTGCCACTCAACAGTTTTTGATTAATTTTTGACATCTTTTGAAAACTTTCTGATGGCTAGCAAATCAAATTGCAAGAACTGTGGGAGGCGGAGATGGCAATTGTAGAACGCGAATATCGAGCTTGACAACTCCGCCTCTCATATTTCTTGCAATTTGATTGGTCAGTTGAAACGAAAGGCATCGCAAAGTTGTCAAAAAATATATCAAATACAAATCAAACACTTCATCGAGTGGCACGGTCTTCACTGTAAATTTCTTTCTTTCCTCCTTTCCTTCCATCTTTCCTGCCTTCACTCCTTCCTCTCTACCACTCTCCCTCCCTCCCTCCCTCCTTTCATTCTTTCTTTCTTTCTGTTGTTTGTTTCTTTATTGCTACTTTTAAATTCAAGTTTTTAATTTATCTTCTCTTCAAATGTTCAGGAGAACTGCAAACTTTCTGGACAAACGTGACTCCGCCCTCGACTGTTCATCAATATGGAGTCAGTTACGGCAAGGGACACACCATTCAAAAGAGATATCGCGGACCGCCCGAGATCAGCGGCACCGATTCGAAACCAGTCTACTCCGAGGCTCAAGCCAAGAAAAAAGCCGCCGAAGACTGGTACGAGATCTGTGGATGAACTGTCAGTGAGTGGTGTGGCAGTGCGTCCCGCGAAACAGGCTGCGGGCAATCGCAGAAGTTGACGTAATGGGACGCACCAGGGGTCCTGTAAAGAACCCGTGAATATAATATTAGAGGTCAATAACCTGCTGGATCAATTCCACGGAGAGATTGAATCTCAAAGGACTATTTTATATTTGGACCTTGTTTTAACTACAGGCCGATAATACAGTAACTTATTAAGACAAAGATAAGTCCTTTTTTCATGTGAAAATGAGAACTTTTTTACTTCCAATATTCCCATCCAAATTCTCCAAACTCTTTTCCATACATTTACTAGAATGTGCCTTGGGAGAAGTTGATCTCGGATAAAAAACGTTTATCTGAGATCAAACTCTTCATTCTCATCACCTGCATAATATAAAAGAGGTAAAGAGAAATTAGGAATTTATTATCACTTGGATAATTAAATGGTTAGCTCAAAGCTTGCCTGATGCAAATTCAAAACAATAATATTTCTAACACGTGGTATAAATCAATGAGTAAGTTATAAGTGAATTTGTACATAACAGGATGTAATATTTATTTCTATAACCACGTTCCGTTTGGATTCGTCTCTAAAAAGAATATTTAAGCTATTTAATATGTAAAGTTTTATACTTTGTAAAATACTATACGTTTTTCACGATTTCCTCAAATAAATTGTCTCATTAAAATTTGTGATGTATATGATTGAAGTTGAAAGTCATGAGGTTGGCTCAGTGATTCGTGCATTTGACTCGAGGTCTGCCCTTTAGAGCTGACCACTCAGGGCTCGGTGATTCAAAGCAGGATCAAGTCCAGGGTAGTTGAATGAGTTTTGTGATTTAGAGAAGTTTGCAATTGCAATTGAGTGTCGTAAAAACCAAAGCAATTACAATGGCCAATCACAACACGTAAACAACAAAACGAACCAATGAGAACTCAAAGCAAATACACGCAACCGGCGCCAAGCGCGGGAAAACGCGTGCGACCAAGTACGGCAAGTAGTGATTGGTTTTGCATCTGATTGGTTGAGAAGGCGGTCCGAGTTTTTTAAGGCAATCACAGAGCGTAGTAAAGCAAAACCAAAGCGATTCCGGATTACTTGTAATTTGTCCTTGATTATGATCTCAAAAGTAGCAATGATCTGAACGCTTTTAAACAAAACAGGAAATTGTCCCTGAGCATATCACCCGTGAAGGACAAAGGAAGGATAAACAATATATATATAAACAGAAAACCTCACTGAAAAGTTATAAAACTGAAATATCCTGGATCAGTTGCCCGGTTTAGTTGTTCAAAGGGTGGGTAACCAATTTATCCGGGCCAGTATCATTCTCGAGAAACCTAGGAGAGAGAGAGCCTGGGATCGAGGTTGTTTCACTTTTAAAAGGGGAAATCTGCTGAACGCAGTGAGTGCAGGCGCAAAATACGAACGGACAGGCTAGAAAAAAGAGCGGGAAATACCAGCCGCCAGCCGCGCAAAAAAGGCGGGAAATCACATCTCTGATTCTTCGCCTTTCGATATATCCAGGTTACAAATTATAAAACATACAAGCGTTGACAATACCTGGAGCAATCAATAACGGAGAATGAAGGAAGTCAGGTAAGAAATCAATTTTAATACTCTGTCTTCTCTCAAGAAAGTAATAAGCCTTATTCATGCTTTGTTGTATAAACTCAGCATATTTCCCGGGCCAAACGAGGATAAGAGTTGCCGAGAGTTGGTTCCGTAAGAGTTTTCCTCAACTCTCATCGGCTATCATCACCTCAGTCCAAGCGAGAGTCGTCGACTCGCGAGAAAATTTGAGCAGGTTCACTGAAAATTCGATGAGAGTCGCCAAGGGCTTCGGGCCAAACGAGATCAAGAGCGAGAGTTTGACCCAGTGCAATCTTACATGAAGCTGTTTCCCATCACTAGCTGATCATGTGAAACCTTGGGTTCACTGAGAAAGTATAAAAATTAACCAAATTTATTCGAGCCGGACCTAACTTTTCTTGCACAAGCCTGACACTGCTCCTTTTATCGGTTGTCTTCAAAAGCGCGAGTGGTCACTGATTGGTACAACAGCGGCCTGGGCCAAACGAGGATGAGAGCTGCCGACAGTTCAAACTCGTTTATAGTCACTGATTCATGAGATCAAAACTCTCGGCAACTGACCCGGGCTTAAATGTTTTAAAATACATCTTCCTTAGAAACCAGTTGTGTGAGACAAATATTTCATACCACTAATCTGCGGTGAGTCATTGCAGAATAATTTAACTCTGCCTTTTCATTACTATTTTTTCGCGAGGATTAAATTCGTTAAAAGAGTACTCTCTTTGATTCTGGCAAAACTTTGCACGATATGTACCGTGCATTAAAAAAAATAAATTTACCGATCCAAATATATATTTTCGGAAAATCAGTTGCATTTTATTTTTTTTATTATTTACATAATTTAGCGGAACAACACGCGAAATTTGCGGAAAGAAATTAAAAGTCATTGGGGAACGTTTTCATTTGTTTCCGTATTTGAATAACTTAATAAATTTAGAGACTGAGGAATTGAAATGTGCTCAAATCATTGCAAAACAGTCCCCCAAGGAGTCCTCCCCCCTACAGTTTTCGTGAGAGTTTTCCCTTCTCCGGAGACTGTTCTGTAGCATAGTTTGGAAACTAACTGGCTGAAAGTTCGCTTTCAGTAGCATTCTCTGTCCTAGCGCATAGATGTGATTTATTTCATCTCGGTGTAAAGCCCTGGCCAAACGGAGACGCAGGTAGACGCAAGTAGACGCAAGTTGAACTTGCGTACAGACTTGCGTTGGTGTCCAAACGGAGTCGCAAGTTTATCGCAAGTGTACGCAAGTTGCCAAAAAGAAAGCCATTTGAATGCTCCTGCGCGCGCTGCAATTCAGTACTAGAAGTAAACAAAAAAACTTGCGTTGACTTGCGTTGGGTGGCCAAACGGTGAAAAACTTACGTCTACTTCTTGCGCTCAAATTTGATCTCGATCAAAGTGAACGCAAGTCGTCGCAAGTCAACGCAAGTCAACGCAAGTCGTGGCCAAACGGAGACGCAAGTGGACGCAAGTTGGAAACTTGCGTCTACTTGCGTCTCCGTTTGGCCAGGGCTTAAGTTTTCTCTTTCTCGTAATTTAAAAGCTCGTTCCCAGGGTTTCTCTTCTTGCCGTAATATAACGAATGGGGGCTTTATATAGCTCAGTTGGTAAAGAATCGCACCGCAAGCGCTGAGATCTTGGTAAACTGTTTTAAAATTTGCTTTAATAATATCACTGGAAAGATCACAGTACAATTGATTGAATCTGAACAATAAATAGACAATATTTGATAAAAAAAAATGCACATACTTTTGATACTTTTGGCATTGAAAAGACTATTTTCATAAAACCAACGTTTTGAAATAACAGTCAGTTACATAGGCTGTTCAAGTAATAATTACTGATTTAACTTACGCCAATGTATGTTCAAATTACAATTGCCAACGTTTTCATGCTAATAGCTCGGTAACAGATCTAAGTATTGAATCATGCACAGCGAAA
>MU827307.1:1025464-1058223 GCA_029204205.1 Desmophyllum pertusum | reverse complement strand
CCTCCATTTCTTCTATACCTTTACAACCTCCCCCCCTCCCTCCCCCGCTCCTCCTTCTCACACTCTTCCCCTCCTTTCTCTCCTCCCCTTCCCTTTCACTCCTCCTCCTCCCACTCTCCCTCATCCCCCTCTCCTTCCCCGGACTAAATAGAGCTTTTACTGTATTTCTTCGAATCGCGTGCCGGTATCATTTTGAATGCAAAATCTCTTTCTAAAAACGGGGTCCAAATTATGGAGGCCTGGGCGCGGCGGCAACATGCCCACCCAAAAAACATACCCCGAGATCAGTTACCCAACCCCCCCCCCCCCCCCCCCCCCCCCCCCACCCCCCGGGGTATTGTCAAGGGAAAGGCTACAGCTAAAATATCGACGTCATCAACGGATAGCGTAGTTTGTTTTGTTTTAAAACACTTGTCCACTGGATAGCGATTTATCCGGTGGATAGCGTTATCTACCTTTTGAACAACTGGGGCCAGGGGCTTTAGCTCACTGACAGTAATTTTGCCAATCATCAAGGATGACTATATGACTACGGCAGGAAAATACACGGGGGTATTACACAAATACCCCCCTACTAGCCAGCCAGAGGGTTTTTATAAACTTTCTTTTTACCCTTTACATTGCAATCTTTTTTTTTTTTTTTTTTTTTCAGAGAAGCCGATACGGAAATCGCGTCTCTGGCTTGTGCTTGGAATTGTCCCATACTAAGCAATGACAGTGACTTCTTCATATTTGATATCAAAGCAGGCTACATTCCACTTACTTTCGTCAACTGGAAACTCCAAACGTTTAACAGTCAGTATTTTCTATCGCAGAAAATTGGCATGGCACTTCGGAATTCGCGCAGAATTGATTTCTGTGCTAGCTTCTTTGGCGGGGAATGATTACGTGAGTTCCGATGCATTGGCAGCGTTTAATCTTGCACTGAAACGCCTTCAGACTTCGAGTCGTTTTGGCAGAAGAGGAGCACGATTTATAAGCATTGCTAACATGCTGTCTGAGCTACCTGACGCAAGCACAGAAGAAGAGGCGCTGAACTCCGCTCTACAAATGGTATCGTCGCCGGAAAGCAGAACTCAACTAAGACAAGCCGTTGAGCTTTCTCTACAGGAATACACCATCACAGAATCAAATTTACTGCCTTATTTCCAAGGACGGTGTGATCTGCAGCTCCCTTAAAACTCAAACTGACCGCGAGATCGACGAATGGGTTTGCGCAGATTCCGCGATGGACATTTCTCCACGAAATACATAAGCAGCTTAACATCGGGTAAATTCTTGCTGGGAATTGTGGTTGAAAATTGTCAGGAGATGTCAGCGAATCGTTGTTCCCAGTGGCTGAGGCGGTTTGTGTATGGCATTTTAAACGATGCTGCGAGTCACGAAGAGAAGGGAAATATTGCCAAAGTCCAAGAATGGGACAGAGAGGGTTTGACGGTCAGGCAGTCAAATGTGGCACCTTACCAAGAGGGACGTGGGTCCCATGTATGAGCCTCATCCCATACCTTGATGCTAAAGAGCGATTGACGTCTTTGTTGTTTGCGCTCGATTGCGACGCAACCCACATCAAGTTCTTACCGGAGAAGTTTAAATTAATTGTCGCGTCACTTCGTTTTCTCGTCAGTAACGCTCAGCCAAAGCTAGAGGTGAACCATCTCGTTGCTATTCTCTGCTGTTGTGTTAACTTAGAAGGAGAACGGAAGGAAAACGCTGTCAATAGAAAACGCTTCTCTCAGCCGTTTGATGTGCGAGCGGCACAAAGCTTTTCTCAATGGCAGTGTGTTTTGAGGGAAGCCATTAATCTGAATTTTGTTTTACTCGAGCCCGTAGCTACACCGTGTATTCACAAGGACGTACAATGGAAAACTGGCGCATAGTGTGCGAGAAGAATTAGATCAAGGTAAGTAAGCTTTTCGTTTTCGAGGACGAAAAAACGCGCACCTTAGGTTCACACGAACACGCAAAAGTGACGTAAGATGTTAAAATTGCCTTCCATGAGTTTGCATCACACAAAAGCCTGAATATTGTGAGTAAACAGACGTCTCTCTTGGTGCGCTTCTTACTGAAAAATTATACACTGATGACGTAGCCCTACAGAGCTCCGTGTAGTGTCTGGGATTGATTGTTACTTGCGCGCGAAAATTCAAAACTGGGCAACAACAAATCAGATTAACCAATCAGATAAAGTGATTAGTTTCTAATGAAACCAATCAGATACACTGCACTCTGAAATCTGCATGTAAAGCCTGCCTCGTTACCAGGCGTTGCTCCTTGGTCGTGCGCGGTGCACTGTTGCAGGCGAGCAGACCATCAAGCCCCGCGCCCCCTGTTTTCCTGCGCCTGGGGACGATGCAACCTCGTTCCCAGGGTCTCTCTTCTTCCCGCCAATCGCGTTTGGCGGGAAGAAGAGAGACCCTGGGAACGAGGTCGGGGACGATGCAGGATGTAGAGCTATGTCATCAGTATGGCGGAATTTTTCGGGTCGAATATCATACTTCTCTCGAGCAAGAGAAGAATTGGGCGCGCGAAGGGTCAAGAAGAGAGACACCTGCTTACTCAATCTACATATAAACACTTCAGTGCCGCAGTATAACTACATCACTCAGTACTGAAGTTTACATGTACTGTTCTCCCCCTCTTTACCCATTCTTCAGGTCACAGACTGGAGCAACTTATTCCTTCTTTCGGACTGTTTCGCTTGTTCCACAAACTTTACATCGCAGTAACCCGTGACCTGTCACAAAAGATGGCAACGAATGACAGGCACGACAGCAAGAAGACTGTTAAGGAGACTTCCCGCTCTCGTGCCAAGACAAAAATAAAATTATCTGAAGACGAAACGTTGGAAAATCGTTTTACTCTTCTGTGCGACATTGGAGCGGAAACAGTCCGAAGAGACGATACATACTGAGCCGGGGACAAGGGCTTTTCTTTTATTCCTTTTAACTGGGCACAAAATGCAAACATCCTTGTTTAGTTTCCAATCCTTGGAAGAAGTATACTGTACACGTTTCTGCGATTCTTACATTTACCAGTTTTATTTTTGAATAAAGAGAATAAACCTTAACTTCTCCTCGGTTGTTGATTGAGATCAGAATAGAAATCACTGCTGCATTGGAAAGCAAAATCCAACTTGCTCGCTCTCTCTTTCAGGTCGCACGCCAGAAGAGTTGCTTCCATCTTTCCACCAACCACTTGCTTTACAAACAACTTTACAACGCGGTGACCCATGGCTTAACGGCAAACAAGTCTAGGAAGGAGAGAAGTGTTTACAAGAAGAATCTTTTTGCTTTCATTTTGATTTTCATATTATTGGCGTGTTTTGCTACATCGTAATCTCTCTTCTTTGAGCATGGATCTTATTGTAAACAGTGTGCATTTCCCATATCACGAACAAACTGAAAATATTCCCGTTGAGTTTTTTTTTTGTAAGGGCCATCCCATAAAATGTTTTGTTTCCCATCGCCTTCTCTCGTGAAAGTGGTCGGTCGGTCGGTAAAAAAAAAAAAGAAAAGCGAGAAACGAAATATTGACTAATTAATACATAAGAATTCCAAGCGAGCCTTGATTTATATTCTCCTGTGACCACCATTTGAAACGAGCCGATATCACTCTGAAAGGTGTTCGAAGAAGGTCGGTCGGGTGATGGAAACAAAACATTTTATGGGGATGGCCTAAGGAAAAGCCGCATTCTGGCCAATTTGTTTCAAGGAACTGACTCATCTATGGACCCAGGATCAAATCTACGTGCAACAGTGCGTGTCCCATATCACGAAATACTAGTAAAATGTCCGTTGCGTTGTGTTGTTTAATCATAGGTTTTTTTAGTTCTTATCAATGGAATGGACCATTTCCAACTATTTCCGAGTTGCCTTTTGCCTCTCTTTCACAACGGAGTCCAAGTGCACAACCTTACATATGAAATGAATTTAATTTGCAAGACAATGACTGCAGGTGAAACTCATTTCCATAACAAAAGGTTGTGCACCAGGACTCGTTTTGAAACAGAGGCAAAAGGCAACTCGGACATTAGCTTATATTTTGCTTATATTAGCCTATTAGCTGGATCGGTGGCCTGGGGAATGACAACATAACGTTATCTCAACAAGGCACGAGATAAGTAGAATCTATTAAAAATGTTCCGTTTATTTGTTCGATATGCTAAAGAGGAAAATAAAGCTATATACAAGAGTAATAATGTTACTTCATTTTAAAAGTCATTTTACAATTTTTAGGCTATCTTCAGTAATAATAATTATTGATATACTATTTACTGTATTAGATACCAAAATGATTTACATCTTTATATTTGCATGAATACTTCTTTTCAGAGAAATTTTCTCATTTTTCTTCCGAACCGGAAATTGGCATCGCGGCAAAGAGCCAGCACAGTAATGAATACGCTATTCCAACGCGATGTATATAAACATTGAGCCCTAATATACAATTGATTTTCATTGCTGACATACGAGCAAGACGACCCACCCTGTTACCACCGATTTCACTGTTACGCGACCTTTCAATCAAAACTCCTCTGAGGGAGTTTGCAAAGGATTTCTGTCAATCATACATGTCATACCTTATATGGAAGGTGTTTACTCGCGGTAAAATCAAACACATCCATATAAGGTATGCGTAACAGTGAAATCGGTGGTAATACGATGACAAGTAGAATTTACCTATTAAACCGCGATTCTTTGAAGAATTTTGAAGATTATAGTTATTAAATATCGAAGTTTCACAGTTTCAGCTTATAATTAAAGCGTTTACTATTGCAGATAAAGGAAATAGTTAAAATAGATGAATAATCTATAGAAAAACTATCAATGAAACCTTTGCTTGTAACTTTTCTGAACTTGTAACGATTAAATCAAAGCTTGTTTCCTATCAGAGAAGTAAATTTCTTGACAGGGAGGAGGTAAAAGAAAGGGGAAGGAGATGGGGAGTGGGAGGGGACGATTATTCTAGGAAGGTGATTGCATTTCAAATATTTTCACCAAAAGGGGACGATTACTCGACGGGAGGCGACTAATTGAGGGATGGGTATTATTCGAGGAAATATAGTAATTATTATATCTCCATGTACAGTAGTCGATGATCTTCTTTATGTAAAACAATGTAATGATACTATACGCAGAAATTACATTTGATCACTGTAACTGGAATGAATCATACCCGGGGGGGGGGGGGGGGGGGGGGGTAATCCCTATAATGGACTCCGCCCGAAAGGGGAACCTTTTTCAGGCTGGAGTTATATAAAAGGGTAGGGATTTCACAAGTTGAAGTATAGAAAAGGGTAGGGAAAACTGTCCATTAGGTGTTTAAAAGGGCCTTTCCAAAGTACTCGAACAGACGCACGTAACGGCTGATTCATAAGAAAAAAAAAACAGTTTAAAAAGGATGCAGTGTTTCAATATTGTAGGTATGTGAAAGGGATACCATTTTCTATAGAAGGTACATGAATGGGTTACCTTTTTCTGTCAAAAATGGTATTAAGCTTAAGCTTATATATGAAAGGGTAAGTGGTTGGACCTCGGGGCGGACCCTCCCCGTATAAGAGACTGTCGCGCTTCCCATACCTGCGGAAGCTAATAATTGTCGACTTTTTTAGTTGGCTTGGCCAACTATTACGCAGCCGATAGAATTAAACCTCGAGCTAAATAAATTTTTACCCTTATACATGTATGAAAACTAAGATTTGCGCGCTCCTCGCGAGATCGATCGGGATCGATCGCGAACTACCTGTAAACAGTGTGTAAATCCAGTGAAGCAGTAGAGGGATTGCAGAATACCCCGCAACTCTAGCTACACCGTGCAGCCGGCTTCACCGTATACGCCCTCACGTACTGATAGCTGACAAATTTCAGAGTAGCTGCGTAGCAGTCGTTTTCCTTTCCGAGAGCGCGGGAGGCGCGCGAAAAGCGCGAAGGCGAAAAGAGCGAAATTAAGCGGGTGGAGGAGGGGTAACGACTGCTACGCAGGCTAATTCTCAGAGGGAAAGTGGCTACGCGTGTATGCGTCCTACCCCTAACCCTTATTCATAGCCCTATTCACAGCTCGCGAAGTTCACTTGGAATTAAAGTGGCTACGCAGCTCTACGCGTCTACGTCTACACCGTCGCAATTTATTCATAGCTTTATAGCATTTTACCGAATTAAAGTAATCAAATTTGTCTTTATTTAGTGAACTATAGCTTGTCGATTGGAATTTGTAATGCGGCCTTGTTGTACGTTTCGCCGATTGTTTTTGTGGCTAGAAAATATCGTGTCATGAAGTTGTAGTTAACAAATAAAGAAGCCAAAACCATGTATTATACTGTCATAAAACACGACGGGAATTTGAGAACACGAGAGAAATTTAGAAAACACGAGCCGCAGGCGAGTGTTTTCTAAATTTCTCGAGTGTTCTCGAATTCCCGGAGTGTTTTATGACAGTATAATACATGGTTTTGGCTTCTTTATGTGCTTTAAAATAATAGATTTACGCGCGCGAAACGATAAAACACTCTTTTCTATGTTTTATACTCTGATAAAACATGGGTTTTTAACCAATCAGAGCGCGCGAAATTTTCAGTTTATATTTTAATACACAATAAAGCACTTGCTTTTTAAACTGTGGCTATTGATGTTGTATATTTTTGCTAGAAATGTAACATGAATGCGTCTAATTTCTTAAAGCTGGTTGATTCTCTGAATTGCAGACAAGATTCCAGGAAAATCGTCAACGCACATCAGTTTCACATCTGCCATTCCATATAAGGAGGTTAATTTTGATTGGTCGGGAATAATCCACAGCATTGAATCGATTATACGCTTCACGGTGAGAAGCTTCTAGAAGTACGTACTTATTGCGGTTTCAATTACTAACGAATGATGACGAATTAGTGACGAATGATGGTCGACTCATGCACTTTAAAAAGATAAATTATTTTCTCAAGGGTGGAGACGGAAAACGGTAAAATAAAAGTTATTGAAAATCGTGCCCAGCTTATTAAAATTTAGTAGCTCTAAATAATTAATTGTTGTAAGCTATCAATCTTCTAACCCCACCAAAGAATCTTGCCTTTTAAGGTAATAACTTAAGGCAACTTAAAGTAATAACCTCACCTCACAGTGTAGCACCTCGAACAGTTTTCAGATGTCGCCTTGAGATGTTTCATTTTGATGGGGGTTCGCGATCTCACAGGCTATGTCCACTCGATCGGAACTCTTTGGGAAACGATCGATTCTTCAAAACACAAAACTTGTCATAGACGGATCATCTTTATGTTACTACCTTTACCGCTTGGACTGTCAATGTGGAGGTCAGTACGATGAGTTTTACAACACTGTACTTTCGTTTTTCGATGCTCTGATTTCTAACGGTGTAGAATCCTTTGTGATCTTTGATGGGGCGGACGATCCAAGCGGTAAAAAGTGGGCTACGCTCAAGGAAAGAACGCGGAAAAGATCAAAAAGTCTGTTGCATTATCCACCGACCACAGACTCTTTCTACTTCCGCTTTTGTCGAAGCTTGTGTTTCTACAGGCGCTGAGGAATCGCGGCATAAAATTCGCTTTCTGTGATAGGTAAGGAATGGCAAAATCAAAGTTGAATTTGAACAGATATGCTCCGATAACTTGACCTTAAAGGGAATCTCGGCTGAAAAACAGTTTTAGATCCAACGTAGGCCCGACATTGTACGAACTCCTGAAGGGATTCTATACGAATGTGGGGGTTTATCAATCCTAAAGGATGACTATCGGACTACAGCAGGAAAATACATGGAAGTCCTATATATGGAGTGCCAGGGAGAGTGCTCTGCAAAGGGGGACTATTTACACAACGGGAACTATGCATAGTGCATGGTGGTCGTATGGGAGGGGGTGATATCCAAGAGGGAACTGTCCAAAGCAATCCACGGCCACTCTATGCTGAAAAAAGAAAACCTTTGGTCTGCATACGCGTTGAGGCCGAAAACGTCTTTACACTGCACACCCGTGCTTTACTGGGGGACAGGAGGAGACAGGGGGTCTGAACTTCTCGCTTCCCGTACATTTTACTTCCGGCTTCCGCCCCTTCCTTAGTGGCTCCCGCTCTTTCTACTATTTCCTGTTGCGAAAAATTACGCAATATTGCGAAATTCCCGGTTCCCTCCACCTTGGGAAACCCTCTTCCCGCCCTCTCTTTTCCCGCCTCCCGTAGGCTTCCCCCCCTACACCCCCCCCCCCCCCCCTACCACTTACCAGATATTTTTCCTTTCTTTGATCCTTTTCTTCTTGTTTCTTTTCAGCGAAGCCGATACAGAAATCGCGTCTCTGGCTTGTGCTTGGGATTGTCCCGTACTAAGCAATGACAGTGACTTCTTCATATTTGATATCAAAGAAGGCTACATTCCACTTGATACTTCCACCAACTGGAACTCCAATCCTTTAACAGTCAGTATTTTTTATCGCACAAAATTGGCATCGCACTTCGGAATTCGCGCAGAATTGATTCCCCCTGTTAGCTTCTTTGGCGGGGAATGATTACGTGAGTTCCGATGCATTAGCAGAGTTTAATCTCGCACTGAAACGCCTTCAGACTTCGAGTCGTTTTGGCAGAAGAGGAGGCACGATTTAAAAGCATTGCTAACATGCTGTCTGAGCTACCTGACTCAAGCACAGAAGAACAGGCGCTGAACTCCGCTCTGCAAATGGTGTCGTCGCCGGAAAGCAGAGCTCAATTAAGACAAGCCGTTGAGCTTTCTCTACAGGAATACACCATCAAAGAATCAAATTTATTGCGCTATTTCCAAGATGGTGTAATCTGTAGCTCCCTCAGGACTCAAACTAACCGCGAGATCGACGAATGGGTTTTGCGCAGATTTCGCGATGGACGTTTCTCCACGAAATACATGAGCAGCTTAACATCGGGTAAATTCTTTCTGAAAATTCAGGTTGAAAATTGTCGGGAGATATCAGCAAATCGCTGCTCCCAGTGGCTGAGGCAGTTTGTGTATGGCATTTTAAACGATGCTGCGACTCACGAAGAGGAGGGAAATATAGCTATAGTCCAAGAATGGGACAGAGAAGGTTTGACGGTCAGGCAGTCAGATGTGACACCTTACCATAAGGAGGGTGTGGTCCCATGTTTGAGCCACATCCAAGACTGGGATGCCGAAATGCGATTGACGTCTTTGTTGTCTGCACTCGGTTGCAACACAAAACACAACCCACATTGAGACCATACCGGACGAGTTTAAATTAATTGTCGCGTCACTTCGTTTCTCGTTAGTAACGCTCAGGCCAATGTTAAAGATGAACCATCTCTTGGCTTTACTCTGCTGTTGTGTTAACGTAAAAAGATATTTTGTCAAACCTCAGCCGTTCGATGTGCGAGCGGCACAAAGCTTTTCTCAATGGCAGTGTGTTTTGAGGGACGCCATTCATCTGAATTTTATTTTGCTTGAGCCCTTAGCTACACCGTGTATCCACAAGACGTACAATGGAAAACTGGCGCATAGGCTGCGAGAAGAATTAGACCAAGGTGAGAATTTTGACGAACTTTTTGCCAAAATTTTTAATGCCTTTTGACTGAGCCAATGTTACTAGGAACTTAATTATAATAGTTGCCCTTGTAAGCGGTTTTTTTTTCTCGAGGACGCAGTTTCAACGTGCAGCTAAAGGCGCTGTTACACAAGGCAAATTTTCCTGCAAACTTGTCTTGCAATTTTGTTGCAACACCCTTGCAAGACAAGTTGCACTGACGAAACGTTGCTTAGTGTAACACACCTTAAGCTAGGCAATTTATACAAAATTCGTTGCAGTATTGCCTCAATGGTTGCGAAAAAGTAGAACTTAATTCTACTTTTGGCTCGCAACCAACGCTTGCGCTTGCCAGTGTGTTACACTACTAGGCATGCGCAATTTTTCGTGCAACTTGTGTCGCAACAAAATTGCAAGACAAGTTGCAGGGAAAATTGCCTCGTGTAACAGCGCCATAAGGTTCACACGAGTACACAAAATGTTACAATTACCCTCAATGAGTTTGCATTACACAAAAAGCCTGAGAATTGTGAGGAAAACAATTCTCCCCCCGCGAAAGAGACGTGTCTGAGATTCGACACTAAAAATTCTACACTCACGACGTAGAGATCTGTGTAGTGTCTCGGCACTGTTTATACTTGCGCGCGAAAATTCACGTCATCAGTATCTCGAGCGAGAGAAGAATTGAGCGCGCGAAGAGAGACGTCTGTCTCTAACGATGCCTGCATCACCATTCAATCATTACCGAACTTTACTTGTAGAAAAAGCAAAGTAAATTCAAGCACTGTTTTCATCTTCTTTACCCATTTTTTCAGGTCGCAGACTGGAGGATCTAATTCCTTGTTTCGGACTGTTTCGCAAGTTCTACAAACTTTACTTCGCGGTAACCAGTGACCTGTTACACCTGTTCGCTCCTGACCAGTGAGTTACAAAGCGGGATAGCGACGAACGACAGGCACGACAGCAAGAAGACTGTTAAAGACACTTCCCGCTCCCACGCCAAGACAAAAAAACAATATCATCTGGAAATCGTTTTGCTCTTCTGGACGAATTGGATGATACATCAGAATGAGCCGCGGACAAGGGCTTTCTTTTAGAAAGATCACAAAATGCAAACTGAAGTTTGCAAACTGGGCACAAAAATTAGCCTGTAGCTGATTGAGCACATATTGCAGACTGCACACCAAGGTTAGGCAAACTGTAGCCTGCAAACTGGGGGTAGGAGAACACATTTAGTGTTATCTTGATCGGTATATTATCATTCAACATTAGTGACTAATGCTCAGTGTCAATTGGTGGTTTTCATCAATGTTACAAAAACTCGGTTTGATTGCATGAACAACATCAGAAAATTAACAGCTTATAGAGCAGGAAAAAAGAAACGTTGTGTCCAAATTATAGCTTCGTAGCGTTTTTTCGTAACCGAGTTATTACGAAAATAATTTTCAGAAAAATTACAGTACTTAGTATGCTGCGCCATGTTCAGGTGTCCTTCAGAGGGACACAAATATGGCGGCCATAAAATTACACAAGAAGTAGAGTAGATTCTACCAGCAATTATCATGAGCATTCACTTCAAAGCCTTTAGATATCACTTGTCAATTATTATCACGTCTGGCTGATATAGTATACGAGTAGCTCAGCCAATCAGATTATCTCATTTGCATTAGTATACTAGTAGATTTTTACTACTGTAATATATTTTAGACTAGTTTTTTTAAATTTTGTAAATTAGATTGTAGACTATTTTAATTTTAGATTGAGGGCCACTGGCTCATCAATAAATAAATAAATAAAGTTGCTTACCTACTTACTTCTCCAACCGTCCTGTGGCGGGGATGAGAGGACCCTGGAAACGAGGTTGTCACTCTCGTTTGTCGATTGAGAGCAGAAGCTTACTCAGTTGGGGGAATAAGTACCAGTTGATGACGAAATCCGCCTCCGAGACGGACTGAGCCCGCGGTTTTCGTCCCCTAAGTTGCTAAGCAACATGACGTATTTGCTGGCGCGATTGCTTTTGGAGTACTCGCGCTAGTTTTTGATTGGATAAAATGATTCGGAAACTCTTCGAGTGCTTCCACGAAGATTTGCCAAAACCGGCGCTTGTTCCCCCGACTGTACTCTCTCTTTCAAGTCACAAGCTAGAAGACTTGCTTCTATCTTTTACAAACCACTTGTTTTACAAACAACTTTACAACGCGAAAGACATCAATTCATTCTCCTGAGGAGGGAGCAAACCAGAATCATTTATTTTGAGCTTTTTCCCCACGAACACGGTAAAAACTTAGCCGATTGTACTTTTTCAAGTTTCATTCCACTTCCTTCCTACCCGTCCTTAGTCAAATAGTCCAAATACATTTTTTAACAGTTTTTTCTGTACTAGTATAGCAACTTTTAGCAAGACCAGGCCACTATCAAGCATGAGATAAGAAGAATCTATTAAAATGTACGTTTATTTGTTCGATATGCTATTAAAAAGAGGAAAATAAAGCTATATACAAGAGTAATAATGTCACTTCATTTTACAATTTTTACGACTGTCGTGAGTAATAATTGATATACTATTTATTAGATGTAGAAAGACGCCTTAACGTATACCAAAATGATTACATCTTTATTGCATGAATTACAATCAGCCTTTTTTCAGATAAATTTCTCATTTTTCTCCCGAACTTGAAGAGCAAGCTCAGTAATGAATACGCTATTCCAACGCGATGAATAAAATTTATCCGCTAATTCATAATATTGAACCCTAAGTCCCTAATCTAGTGCTGACATACGAACAGCTAAGCCCTAAAACGGGCAAAACGACCCATGGAAGAATATTAAAATTAATATTAAAATTAATATCGAACTTTCACCTCAAAACTAAAGTTTCAGCTTATAATTAAAGCGTTACTACTGTAGTTCTTAAAAAAAACTGTAGTTCTTAAAAAAAATAAATATAATTTTTTAATGAAACGAAAAAAGCTGATTTGTTACAAGTAAATCGACACCAGTTCCTTTATCGTCGGTCCACGGGAATTCAACAAACGTTGCTAGGCAACATAACGAACCCTTATAATGTTCTCTGGGGCAAGTCGCATCTCGCAGTCGCTTGTGGGACAGTTACTGGGGACGCGTCGTTAAGCTGGCCGCCATTTTGTCCCCAGTAACGGTCCCACAAGGTACTGCGAGATGTGACTCGCCCCAGATTTCTTCCTCTTCTTTTCTGATTGGATCATGATATAGTAAACTTTTTGAACAATTCTAAAATTTTTGGTCAAAAACGACACTTATGAAGTCTACCCAGTAAAAACTGCCTGATGAAAACATGTTAAAGATTATAAAGTAATAGAAAATAAATACAAATCAGCTATAAAGTAGTAACGAGATTTCTCATCACTTCCTTTGAATTATATTTAAAAACGTTACGAAAGATAACAAAAAAATGTTACACACGTGTTATAAAACAGCGATATACATCCTACACTCGAAAGGATACCATAAGTGTCAAACTTTCAAGACACTCGAATTAAATTTATTTTCATTTGGCGCGAGACGGCAACGGACTTCTAGCCTGCGTAGCAAGCTCTCTGGGGGTGGGGGGTGCGGTGCTTCCATGCCCCACCCCTGCCCCAGCAGAGAGCTTGCTACTACGCAGGCTAACAGAATTCCAACTGGACCACGATTCTTTATAGTGTGATGGTTTTCTCCAACGCCAAAGTTATTTCGAATCTGTTTACAATCCACCGCAGGAAAAAAGATGGCGCGCGGTACATTTTACCACAATACCTTGCGAACCTAACACAGCCAATAGGCCACATCTGAAAGCCATATTTTTGCGAAATTCGTCCCTGTACTAACAACATTATGTATGCTAGGTTTGAAGTGTTTAGAACTTTTCTGTGCGTTTTTATGAGCGTTTTTAGGGTTTTCGTGCGCTAAGAATTGTGGGTAAATGTACCAGTCGCCATCTTTTTTCTTACGGTGGATTCTAACTTGAATACGCGACTGGTTTTAAACCTGCTTGAATTTCATCCCAATCTGTCTCGCAAGTAATTTATCTTGATTACAGTTAAAACGCTTGTTGATGGTCTACGCTCTGCGAAGAGCGAAGGGCTTAAGCAAATACAACCGCGCGATAACGTTGCCAATGGATACAATTTTGATTGATGTCTGACATCTTTATGTTGGATTTCCACTGATTGGCCAATCAAAACCCAAGCTAGCCCAGGGAGGCGGAGCAATCCAAGAAGACGCGAACTGAAAGATTGCACGTGCGATTGTTCGCCCCTGTGATTGGCTGAGGAGTTTGGAAGCCAACAGAAAGATATCAAAAAGTCGCACGTGTGAATATTAGTTCTTTGATTGGCTAAGAAGTTTGGGAAAGCCAACAGAAAATATGTCAAAAAGTCGTCAACGGTACGGCGCGTTTAGCTGTAATGCTGAAGGGGGGAAACTGTTCTCCTTTTCTTTCTGCGTCACGTGACAGCATCTTGACCAATAACAGTGCGTCTAACTGATGTCCACTGTGATATAAATTGGCCAATTACAAAGCATTCCCATTGTCATGTTTGCTGAGCTTGTATATTTATCAATCATTTTACATCCAGGCGATCTATATGAGTTACTTTTACCATGTTTCTGATAAAATGCAAACTGGTGATTTATTCGAACATGGAGTCCAGTTCAGAGGAGAAATCACACAGCATGCTGTTGATGTCCTTCATTAGATCTTCGGCCATTCTGCAAAAGTACAAAGTAAGATTAAAACATTAAATTCGACAAGTACATCACGGTGTACGGGTGGGTAACGCTACACGGATCATACGCGCAAAATCCCACACTTATTCTTGGCGTGATGGGAGAAGATATAAATTGCAAATGTTTTAGCAGAACACTCTTAGCAAAAACAAAAACGAATTCGTGGCTTGGTATTGCTTAGGGTGTTTAATTTTAAAATGGCCATCATTAGGCACCTTATAGGGTATTAAACCCAGAAAAATAACATGACAGGAACCGACTTATCGTTTTGTCGTTAGAATCGGTATCTCTTGGGGCTGAAAATGATTCGAGTCACTCCTTCACAATTTCCGACGATCACCCGCGTCACCGGGGGGCGGAGAATGACCCTGCCTGGCACAATATAGTTAACTGTGGTCAACATCTAATTTCTCAGAGACGTTAAGGAGAATTTGTATGTTGACCTCAGGGTTTGTAGCTATTTTTTAACACATTACTCTTGCTCCTTCTTCATTGCTTCCGTGTTCAGAGATTCTGTTTCAAGGACAATGGGCGACACAGTGGAAGGTTCTGTGACACAATTAAAAAAATAATGATAATAAATATCAAGAGGACTATTTTAAATCCTTTCACCCTTGGCGTCGATAAATGTGCGTTCTAAACTTTCGAGTCTGTGGATGAAACCCTGGTGTGTGAACTCAAGTGTGCAACCATTCAAATGAAAGCTATTGAGCAGTACATTCATGTGGTACTGTTTATTATGCTGTACAAGGTGGTTCTAACTTTTAAGTCTGTGGATGAAACCCTAGTGTGTGACCATTCAAATGAAAGCTATTGAGCAGTACTTGCATGTGGTACAAAGTGGTTCTAAGTGCGTCCTGGTGGCAACGTGATTGACAACCTGTCGCCAATTAACCTCTACATGACAGTGGCCAACTCGAAAGGCGAAAGCTACTTTGGTCACTGTGCACATATTCTGTAACCATTTTGATTTTATCTTCGTTTTCTTTATGTATTTTGATTGTACTGTATTTCTGTATTTTCTCTTTTTGACAAACAGTGTATAATAATAAAAAACTGAAACTGAAAACTGACAGTAACTATACACGTGATTTATATGGTAATGCGACCACGTGGGACAAAACTGTTCACGTAAAATTGACTATCTTATCATATTTCTCAATGCTATAAATGGGGGTGGAATAAACACTGGCAGAATAAATCTTATCTCGTTTACAAGTCGGTTGAGTTCTTTAAATCGATTAGAGATTAATTTATTTTTCAAATTGTGACGGTTAACCTTTTCACTCCCAGAGTCAAACTTTGAGTCAATAAATGTGGCTGTACCTTTTGAGTCTGTGGATGAATCCCTAGTGTGTGACCATTCAAATGAAAGCAATTGAGCAGTACTTTCAAGTGGTACTGTTGTTTATGACAATTTTGCCCAACGAAATTCAAGATTTCCCCTCAGTTTTGCACTTAGCACTCTTAAGATTTAAACATCACAAGCAACAAGTGGACAAGATTGATACCTGGGGGTGGTGCTGGTGACAGGTCTTCTCTGGAGCGATTTCTTAGAATCTGTTTTATTTGTTCATCAAGTTCACCATCTGCTGTAGAAATATTAAGAATATAACATAAATGCAATGACCAAGCAAACGCAAAGGCGCGCGAGCGAGTTGCGTGACTTATCTTAAAGGTTGTCACGCGATAATATTTATAGTGAGGGCATGTAATTCAGTGAAGTGTGAAGTGAAACAAATTTTTGACATCTTTCTGTTGGCTTCCAAACTTGTCAGCCAATCAAAGAGCAAACAACCACACGTGCAATTTAACGGCACGTGACTTCTAAGCCCGGGCTTTTGATTGGCTTGGAAACAGGACAACCATCATTAAATTGTCACAAATTAATCCAAGCTTTAATCAAGTTAAAATGCCAACTAACACATCAAGATTGAAATCATATGTAAAATGGAATCACTTTTAGTTGTTGATTGGCTAGTTATTTTGAGAAATTGTTTAGTGCCTACGTTCTAAGAAATCAAACATTTCTAGTTAGATTATTGGCAAAGGATTATTATGAAAAAAAAGTATTAGAAAGTTCAATTTTTGGTTTAATTAAAGTTGCTTGAGTCATGCAAAGTCTTTAAGAGTGCAAAACAATTGCTTTTTAGTCTCCATCGCCAGTATTTACAGGGCGAGATGAGTGAATGAACCATCCCAAGAGAAGATGTGATGGGTCATTTGAGCGGTACATCTTTTGAGACACTATGTCTGCAACCGCCTTCAGAGCAAATTGACCAAAACAGAGCCTGTTTTACACTCTAAAAACGTTATTCTTAGTTTTATTATTCATTATTTATTAATACGTTATTGTTAGGACGAGTAGTGATTTCAGTCAAGTTATAAAATATCCTGCCAATGGCCTTCATCATTTATTAATGTTATTGTTAGGATGAGTAGTGATTTGTGTCAAGATCCTGCCAATGTGCAGTGTAGGTGCAGTACTTCTATCTCGCCATGAGCCGTTGTTTACCTCTCGACGCATCCACTTGACTCTTTCTCAGCCCTCCATGATACTCGTACGAGGTATCCAGTCGATCAGGAGCGCTTATCTTTCTGCCTGCTCTTTCAAAACTCTTCCTTCTCTCTTCCATCTCTTCGATCAGCGAGTCCACCGAGCTATGACTGCTGTTGCTTCGAGATCGCACACTTCCGTTTCCGGTTTGTCGAGCGCCGGCAGGCGACGGCCAGCAGTAGGGACTGGAACCTGTGCTGCAGCGTCCTGGTGGCAACGTGATTGACAGTAACTATACACGTGACTTAAATGGTTAATGCGACCACGTGTGACAAAACTGTTCACGTGACTTGATTATCTTATCATATTTTATAAATGGGGATGGAATAACACTGGCAGAATCAATCTAACCTTGTTTACAAGTAGGTTGAGTTATTTAAATTGATTTGAGAATGATTTGTTTTTCACACAGTGTGAATTAAGTTAGCAAAAGTTAAAAGACGGACATTTGGCTCTGGGCACCTCACTTTCTTCAAACTTGAGAAAAACGTCAGAGGTTCGAGTCGAAAAATTCCAGCCTAGTACCCAGGCGTTCTCTTCCCGCTTACTCGATTTGGGATTTGGCGCGAAATTTCATGACGTCACCGAATGACACAGAGCGGCACGCAAAACCCGTTCCCAGGTCCTTACGTGTACTTCGCTCTACTTGGTTAGATTGGAGCCACAGCTAGAACCTCCGGCGTTTCTCTTGGAGCATAGGAAGCGAGGCGCCAGAATAGAGCCGGGTTAAGTGCTTTAATATGTTATAGGTTATGTGCTTTAAACCACGCTTTATGGTGAAGCTTTATAAGATTTCCATTCATTGGTGCATAGGTTGCCAAGTTGGAGACATGCTAAAAATATATCGTCAATTTCCTGTGCTGGTAGGTTCATTGTTAGGACAATGTGCTAGTGCGTTATTCATTTTGAGTTACATCAATTATTTCATCAAAAATTTCAACTGCTAGCTAGTTAATAAATGTTATCTCATCGAGTATTTTGTTTCTGTATTAGTTACAGTTGAAAAACGTTCATCGTTCACGGTGTTACATGTTACATCGTCACAGACCCTCAACACGTTAAATTGGACAGCAACACAGTAAGATTTGTCTAAAGGACAAAGTATGCTTACAAAAAGTCTACACACGGGTCAAATGGGCCCAAGCAGCTGGAGCTTACCCCCCCCCCCCCCCCCAACCTGGATGGGATGCTATAGTCCATCGCAGGTAGCCCCCCCCAGCATTTTTGTCAGGTTGCCCTGAAAATTCGCCGGTACCCATTTATACTTCTGGGTAGAGAGAGGCAGTGTGAGAGTAATAAAGTGTTTTGGCCAAGAACACAACACAGTGCTCGCCCCCAGACCGCTCGCTCCGAAATCCAACAAAGCAACCATTTAATAAGTGACGAGGGATGGCCAGATGGGAGAAATGCGATAATTACAGTTTCATTGAAAAACAACAACACTTACTGTCCACAGGAGACATGGATTTTGTCGGTGACTTGTCCACAGGAGACATGGATTTTGTTGGTGACCAGTCTCCGCAGCTTTCCTCGCCCGAGCTCCTCTCGCTGTACCCAGCCGAGAAAGATGCTGCCTTTCGGGGCTTGGGCGCCACTCTCGGAGGCGGGGCTTTCTTTACGCTTTTAGGTTTGACAGCAGGCGGGGCAGGTTTCTTGGGCCTCTGGAAAGTGGAGTCCAGCGAAGAGGTACGTATTATATCGTTCTTCTTAAACACTTGGTCCTTAACGGTTATTCCAGGGCCATTGATATCGATTTCAGTTTGATTAGTACCAGCCACGTGGAGTGGCAGGTCAATATCCTCCAGTGGAGGGGGAGGGCGGGGAGGAGGCTCATCGTCCTCACTATCTGGAAATGAGATAGAAATTTCTCCATGTAATCTTAACGAAGTGTCCACTTTGACGTTGCCTTTCTCCTGATGGTCTAACAGATCGGCGGAGAGATTAATCTCATCGCCAGCCGTCTGAGGAACTTCAGAGTACAGATCGTGCGCAACAGAACTCTTCTGTTGGTCTTGTTCTATGTTCTCATATAAAGGTATTTCCTCCTTAAAAACCGTTGTTTCAGGAATCTCGGACTCTGCCGACGAAGAATCCTCAACAAACGGCTCTTCATGAACATTTTCTCTGGCGGTAAAAGCAGTGCGAGAAATCTCCATTCTGTCCTCTTCTGTTCGAGCGTTTTCCGAGATCAATTCAGACGGTTCCACTTCATCTGTGGACACACCGGAATCTTCTCCATCTAAACAGGTCTCTAGATACCCTTTCCTCTCCTGTGGCGTTAACTCCTCATCCACGCCTTCCATGATGTTTTCATTTTCGTCTCCCTCTTTCAGAGCGGTCACAGCCATCCATATCTTTCTCTGATGGCCGGGTTTCGTCACTCCTATCGCTATAAGATCTTCTAATGTCATGTCCTGAAGGAAGTCCATGTCATCAAATCCGCCGTCCATGAACTCGGGTATGTATTGCTCTAGACCAATCAGACGCAGCCACGTCATGATATCTCTCTGCAAGAAAAGCACCAGGTTTACCGTGAACATGGATTGCGTGAGCATGGATCAGGCGGGCGTGACAATGTAACGCTTTCCTTCTTTCTTATAAAGGGATTTCTTAGCTTAGCTAGCTTAGCTAGCTTAGCATAAATTACATTTAGCTCGAAAATCAATAAAATAAGATAAATCGATAAAGGCCGTAGCATTTAGTAACCGTGCCGGGCACGTTTGAAGGGAATAACAAGATATTTTCTAGAAAAAAGGAACGCAAAGCGTTAAATTAACAGACGTTTTTATGGCTGGGTGGCAAGAGTATCCACCCAACCATATATTTGTAAATGTCTTAACTTTCAAACTTGGCATGATAGCTATTTTATAGGATATCTAATTGGGCAATTCTGGAAGAGAAAATTTGAGTCTTAATTCTTTCAAGACATCGTGTTGAAATAATGAAAACTATTTATATTTCTTAGAGCTCGTTCTATTCTTAAATGAAGCGACCAACCCTTTATTAGCCTTCGTAGCTGGCGGTCTTGTTGGTAAAACTCGTAAGGGGCGAAGCGGCGAAAGCGAGCGGCGGAGCCGAGAGAGTCTGGGGCGGGAGGGGTGAAAGACCTTCTCTCGCGGCTTTCGCCGCTCGTTGTCATGGCTTCGCCGCTCATTTTGCCCGCTCCGCTGACAAAACTTTACCTCGTGCGAACAGACAATACCTCCAGCTACGCAGGCTAACCCTTTATAATAGCTCACCGGTTTTTGTTTAGGAAACACCGTTTTTCCTTCCAGTTTGGCTGATTCTGATAGAATCTTTTTCCTATGACCTGTTTTCTTCACGTTTAACGCCGTCAAATCCTGAACAAATAAAAACAGGAAAAAAGTTGAAAGAACGCAATAAAAAAAGAAACGGAAAACTCCACGCCTGAGGGCATCACATGTACAAGGAACACAACCTCGTTCCCAGGGTCTCTCATCTTCCCAGACCCTGGGAACGAGGTTGAAAGGAACACGCTATAAGCGCTAGTCACTCAAAGGGATTATCTCATGTGATTACGATGTCATCATTTTTATTGCACACTAAAGACCACATGGTTGAAATAAACAGCAAACACGACACAATAAGCCATAACTTCCGGTATGTCTCCTCAGGCCTAATACAGTCGAAGCTCCCGTAAGCGGACACCCTCGGGAAGCAGAAAAAAGTGTCCGCAACTGGAGCTGGCCGCTTACAGGAATGTGTAAATACAGAGTTTGTATGAGAGTTCAAACAGGGTTTTGTCAAGGCGGCCGTAAGTAGAGCTGTCCGCTTACGAGAGTGTCCGCTCAGAGAGCTTCGACTGTATACTAAGTGCTCGTTGTTGATCGTTGTCTTGTTTACTCGTTAAGGTGGGTGAGGGGGGGGGGGGGGTGGGGGGGAGAGTAGGAATGTAAAAAGTCCTCACCGCTTCACACACCCCTGTAATTGTGGTTTTGTATCCCAGGGGGTACTCTTTAGAATTTTGGTAGGAATATGCTGACTGGTTATCAAACCCTTTACCATAACCCTTTACCTTTACCATACCCTTTTTCAGACCTGACCTTGATGTGAGTAAATTAGCGTGGTATACTAATCTCTCTTCCAGTGTTGACAAGTTATCAAGCAATAAATCAATGATTTATCTTGTTTCACCCTTTTTCAGATCTGACCTTGGAAAAAAAATCCTCCCAGAAAAAATTCAATATGAGAGATATGATCTGAGTAAATAGTGTGAATTACTAATCTCTCTTCCAGTGCTGACAAGTTATCATGCAATAAATCAACGATTTATCTTGTTTCATAACAAAGAACGATTTTCATAATGCACTGATATGAATGACATCAGTAAATGTGATGGTTTATGTTTTAAGTTATCTTCCCCTTTTCTCGTACTGCGCTGCCTTCTGTAAAAGTACTTTTCTCCTAAAACCGAGAGCTGGAGCTGAAGACACCAGCTGTTCAGAGTTAAAAGAGGTCATGCATGCGACTTCCACAGTTATTTCAAACTAATTATGCCAGTTGGAAGCATCAAGATGTCGAGTCAATAGTTCATCAGGCGATGTTTTGTTTATGAATACAGATACCGTTTCGAGCGAACAGAAAATCAACCTCTTAGGGGTGAGCCACACCCACAAAACGAAAATTATGGCAGGAGTTTCATTAGAAGCCGGCTACCGGCGGTCTACCGCCGCCTACGTTGCCTCTTGCCGCCGCTTACTAATCAAGCCTTCTGGCCTTCTGAGAGTTTACTTATAAGATTTATGAAAGAGAAAAGTCTTTAAACTCCAAACTTCATACAGAATAATCGCAAGATCGCTTAAAATACCTGTGATCGATAAAAATTGTCATATATAGCACTAGATTTGACTCCCAGAATGCTGGAAATTGCATTTCCGAGCTTCCACATATACAAAATTTTCTGGGGAGGCATGCCCCCATACCCCCCTAGTATAAAGTATAAAGGGGCCCCTTTATGGTCACAGCCGCCTATTCCATCATGGTAAGCCGCTTACTTCAAAAATTAATGAAACCCCTGCCATTATGGTACCTCACCGAGGTTCGCTCGAGTCCTCGCTGGCTACCCACATTTTCACATAGTATGTTACATCTTGCTGAGAGGGTCATTTCAAAATTTCCGACGATCACCCCCGTCACTTTTATACGGCAGTCCCTTCCCCCTGAGTTTTTTAAATTTAGGACTGTCTAAGACTGAAGCGGATATCGTAAGGGGGCAAGATGACTTCATGAGCTACAAAAGCAAACTTGTGATATTCTTACCTCGGCTGTGATCCCAAGAACACTGGTCATGTCGAAACCTCCTTTGACAAAATTATCGATGTAGATCGTCAACTTGAATTTCTCCAGCCAGTCAAACAGTGCGTTATATTCTCGCATCTAGAAAAACGAAAAAAACAAACAAACAAGAATATTGAGCAAAAGGAATGAAAACATAATCACGCGCAAGTGTCTCGTGCAGATCGGATCAAATATGGTCGGGTGATACTGAATTTACAGACTAGTATTTTAGAAATATAACCCTTTCACCCCCAGAGTCAATAAGTGTGGTTCTAACTTTTAAGTATGCGGATGAAACCCTAGTAGGTGACCATTCAAATGAAAGCTATTGAGCAGTACTTTCAGGTAGAACTGTTTGTTGTTGACAATTTTGCAAAATGAAATTCAAGATTTTTTCCTCAGTTTTGACACTCTTGGGAGTGAAAGGGATAAATCATGCGAGGATAAAACATAAACAAAGCGCAAAGCAAAACGGTACTTTTTCAACACAATGAAGAGGACATCAAATGTTGTTAGACAAGTACGTTATACGAGATAAGTAAATAAACCTTGATGTCAAGGCAATAAAACTAGATGTCAGTCTTTGTCAACTCAAGTGCAAGCAAGAGCTCTTCAGGTAAGGCAGACTTGTACAAGTGTCACTCTTACCAAAAGCTCCAACGCCGGGCAAGTCACCGACACTAGTCACCAACACTACCGAAGGAGTACAGTACCAAGGAAATGCTCGTGTTTGACCCAAATACTGGCTGAGACGTTGTTAATAAACTGATTAACCGAGGCATTTTTATCCCACCACAAACGGCAGGTGCTCAAGGCGAAAATTCCACAGCTTCCGCGCTCTCAAATAGTGTTTGAATGCCTGACGTGTCTAAATAAGGAAATCTAGCAACCTAAAACAAGCCCGCTGCTTCCTCCCTACATTTCCTGTTGTTCTATATTCCTTCGGGCTCAGCTATTTTAGGGACATCACGGCGGAAGCGATAGACTGCGAGCAGTCTCTATTTTTCTTTTTTCGCTTCCTCTCGCGCCCACGCACGCCACTCGTAAATCGCGCGTTCGCCTCACGGACTTTAGCGAAAAATAGAGACTGCTCGCAGTCTACGGAAGCGATGACTTTGCACTGAAAAGGCAGAACATAAGTTCGACTGGAATCGTTTCTCTTAAAAATAGACTGCGCTTCTTGCAAAGATCTTTTTATCACCCTCGACGTGAGGGTATTAGTAGCACTTTTTACGTAGATCGTGTCTGAAATGGGCGGAACAAGCCACTCCAGTGCTAAAATTTTCACTGACGCAAAAAAGCACTTGAAACTTGACCTCTCAACATCCGCTATAAAGTACATCTTTCCGCACAGTATCGCTCTCATTTACAACCTTTTTACACAACTCCAGCAGAGATCTACATATCCTTTCATGGTGTTCAAAAGGAACAAAGGACTAACCCACAATAACTCTCTCCTTTATAACCCTTTCAATCCCAAGAATGCTAAGTTCAAAACTGACGAAAAAAATCTTGAATTTCATTTTGCAGAATTGCCGAAACCAAACAATACCACTTGAAAGTACTGCTCAATAGCTTTCAAATGAATGGTCACACACTTGGGTTTCATCCACAGACGTAAAAGTTAGACTCAAGGTTTGACTCTGAGAGTGAAAGGGTTTAATAACCCACGCTGTTTTATTACGAGGCGCAAGTTCGTTGGACGAAACGCGGCGTCCCAAAAATGATATCTTGAGAGAAAAATAGCGACTGTTTGCAGTAGTATCCCCAAATTAGTATTTTCAAGCCTTGACTCACCTTAAGCGGGATATGACCCGTGACTTCGCAGGAATCACCCGCATCCCCTGTTGGAACAAAATACACACATGTAACTGAATGTAACGGAAAGACCACAAGGAAGTACAGTTACGAACGTAGTCAAATACGGAACTAAAATGTTACCCTGTGCGCGCGGAACAACCGCCCTCGCCCTATCCAATAGCCTCGACTCTTCTTGAAGGGAAGAGAGAAAACCAAAACCTAAACTTTGTATGTTTACATCAATAAACCCTTTTGATCCTTACAGTAAAGGGGATTGCTACGAAATTAGATGAGGGGTGTCGAAGCTATCTGCTATTGTGAGGAGGTTGCAGGGGTTTGTACTTACAGGGATTATTGTAGGGGATTTTGCGACAGAGTTTTTAAGGGAATTTATGGGGTTGTAGAGGGTCGTAGTTGCTTACCGTGTCGGTTGATATTGACATATTGATGGCTAACTGACACTGCACAGCTCTTCATCATCTCATAATCCATTGCATCTTTATTTTCCTCTACAGAGAAATGCCACACACATATTAATATTCTCATAGTCATTCACCTCCTAAAGTCCATCCCCTAATGACCTTGTTCGTGGGAGGTGGGCAACACAGTGGAGTATGGGACTGCCCGTCAGAGTGAAGTACAGTAGGGCTGAAGTCCCATGGCCATTACGGTAGCTGTGAAGGCCTGGCAGGAACCCTGAACAAGCTGGCAGATAGGGGCTCTGGCAGGACTGCAGTGGGTTAGTAATCACCCCATCAGTGCCATTTTCTGTCTACTAAAACCAGTATATAAGAAGCCTTATGTGTCGCATGGCGCGACAAGGACCAATGATGATGAGTCATTCCCTCGCAAGAATCTTAGTCACATAAACGAAACGTTTAATTCATATACTAAGCCTTTCACTCCCAAGAGTGCTAAGCTCAAAACTGAGAAAAAACCTTGAATTTTATTTCGCAAAAATATCAGAAACAAACAAAATCACATGAAAGTACTGCTCAATAGCTTTCATTTGAATGGTCACACACTAGGGTTATATCCACAGACTCAAAAGTTAGAACCACCTTGTACAGCATAATAAACAGTATCATGAAAGTACTGCTCAATAGCTTTCATTTGAATGTTCACACACTAGGGTTTCATCCACAGACTCAAAAGTTAGAACCACCTTGTACAGCATAATAAACAGTACCAAATGAAAGTACTGCTCAATAGCTTTCATTTGAATGGTCACACAATAGGGTTTCATCCACAGACTCAAACACAACCACATTTATTGACTCAAGGTTTGCCTCTGGGAGTGAAAGGGACAAGGCAGTTTTAAGTTGCACATTCTCATTAAAGTACGTTTACCTGCACCATTTGAAGAATTTGACTCTGTATCGTCTTGCTCTGGGCTTTGATTACTCGTCCTGTCAGTTTGTGCTGAGTCAGCGGAAAAATCTCCCACCATGGGCACATAATTCACATCATTCGAAACATTCTCCCAATTATACTTCACTGGCGAGGCAGCACCTGGCGTTACGTTCTCGTAGCCTCTGGCATCAGTTGTTTTGGAAGATGGTCCATTCACAATAACATAGCCGTCCTCCCCCTCCCCCTGTTGGTCGACATCGGAGATGATCATACTTTGCATTTCACTGGGAGGTTTTCCTCTGTGCGGCAGCTGGACATTCTCGTAAGCTAGCTGCTGCTGTTTCGGATGCTCTCTTATGTTCAGCGGTTGTGTTTTCCATATGTCATCAGCAGGGGGCGTTGCTCTACCACCAGACACTGAAATTAAACTCATGTCTTCGTATCCTTTCCTTGATAACTCGGGAGTCGCTACCCGTCGCGCGGGATGTTCGGTGACATCGAGACTCGCGGGACTTGTTTGACCCTCGGGAATTGCGTGTTTCGTGGGATGACTGTCTTGTGGAAGAACCGCAGGTGGTCTTCCCGATTTGAAAGATGACTGACCCGTTTGATCCGCGGGACTTGTTTGACCCTCGGGACTTGCGTGTCCCGCGGGACGTATGTCTGGTGGAAGAACCGCAGGTGGTCTTCCCGATTTGAAAGATGACTGACCCGTTTGATCCGCGGGACCTGTTTGACCCTCGGGACTTGCGTGTCCCGCGGGACGTATGTCTGGTGGAAGAACCGCAGGTGGTCTTCCTGATTTGAAAGTTGACAGACTTGAATCGGGGACAGCGGTAGGAGCGTCACTCTTGGACGGCGCTCGCGTTTTAGGCGGTAGCGATGGAGGTGGGTTGGGTTTATTTCGCACCCAGATGTCTTCCATCTCGTTTGAAGCACATGGCTGCCTCTTATGTTCCTTATCCGGTAGCTGTGGAAGTTCTTCGCATTCATCGACCTCTTCCACGGATCCATTTGATGCTGGTAAACGAACTTCGGCGTACTGTGTTTTTTTGCTGTCTGTTTGATTTCCCGTATTAGAGGCCTGGGGAGGACACAATGGGACTTTCTCAACCGCAACCTCCACATACTGCAGGCCCGGACCAGGTGCTAGTTTGACTGAGCCCTTTTTGGCTTTGAGTCCTTTTTCAGGTAACACTGGTTCGAAGAGGGCCTTTTTCGGAGCAGGACTTGGGCTCTGTTCGCCTCTGTCTTCATCGCCGCGATGTCGAGGTCCCTTTTTACCAAAACTACTGAGTCGAGGCGAGTTTCTCTGGAAACCTGGAGAATTTGAAGCTTGCACTAAGAAAAAAAGAGAACAAAAAAAAAATGATTGCACAGTCGAAGCTCCCGTAAGCGGACACTCTCGGGAAACAGAAAAAGGGTCCGCAACTGGAGCTGGTCGCTTACGAGAATGTGTAATACAAAGTTTGTATGAGCTAGAGTTTAAACAGGGTTTTGTCAAGGCGGCCGTTACTGTTATATATACCTGAAGGTAACGCGACCATCTGATAAGATCCCACTGGTAGTACACCAGCTTCCTTAAGCTTTGGTGACATCTTGACTGAAAATTATAATATCAAAACAGTTATAAGACACCAACTGCTTGCGACTATTTGTTTTCAAGTTTTTTTTTAGCAGTAGATGCATGTTTGCTTTGTTCAAAGTTTGCTAAGCTTAGTGATTGGTTCAAGAAACTCGTGCAGTACGCTTTCAGTTAAACAATCAGAGCAAAGATGTTGAATTCTCAGCCAATCAGATGCAAAACCAACACCAATTGCGATTTTGGCTTACACAACTTTTCCCGCGCTTGTCACCGGTTTCGTGTTTTCCCGCGCTTTTTACTGGTTTTAGTCCCGCATTTGCTGCTGATTACATGTTTTCCCGCGCTTTCCACCGGTTGCATGCCCCGTGTTTGCCGCTGGTTACATGTTTTTTTATTTGAGTTCTGATTGGTTTATGACACTGTTTCCACTGCTTTCGTTTTAGGCTGATGACAGTTGCTTGAAAAACTGCTCTGTAATAATAATTATTACTCTAAGGTGATTGTTTGATTGTAAAATCACGGGTCACTGCATGAATATATCAGGATATGTGCTTGGTGAAAGTTACAATTCACTATTTATACGAACCAGCAGAGCCTTTTCGTGGTGTGGTTAATCTGACAAAGTTTCCAGGAAAGTATCCAACTTTTTCTTTCTAAAAAGTCAATATTAAGATAGATTAGAGTCAGAGAGGTTAACAATAGCATGACTGGAAAAATAGCATTCTCATTAATAATTCATAAGGAAGGAAATCATAACCGTGTCGGAGGTTTGGAGACCCGGGCTTAATTAGTACAGATTTTTACGATTTTATTTCACCGTTTACTCCTTAGTTTTTGTTTCGATTGAGAAGACACATCAAACACTGAGATAGTGTTTCATCGGATTTCCAAACACCTCGAATTTCGTCAGAGATCATATTTTCAACTCTCTTCTAGTATTTTCAACTCTCTTCTCGGTGTTTGGAAATGTGATGAAACACTGTCACTCGTGTTTCGTTGTATATTAAGAGGTGAGACTGGAACCAAAACGTTACGTTGGTTGGAATTTGGAAAGCAAACAAAATAACAACAACAAACTTACATCATCATTTTTAAGTTTTCCTTTCCATCTTTCATTCTGGTTTTGTTCCAACACCTAACATAACAGTTAAAAGAAATAAAAGACACTCATGACTTGTTATAAACCATCCAAAAGCTTTAGAAAATATTTTGTTGTTGTTGTTGCTCATAACAGATCTTATTTGTTCCAAAAAGTAAGGAACTTTTGAATGATCAACAAAAAAATGTTCTAAATCAGTGAGGAATGTACTGGAAGCATGCATATATACGCCCTAACAAATTCTCCCATTCTCCCACATGGCACAAAATGCATAATTCACGTTTTTGGTCACAAAAATGTAGAACGTGTGCCAAACAGACAGGGGTGAGGTTACATGAGGTCTCGTCACGCTGGCGCATCATGGCTTGCTTGCACTAAGGCTGCATACATCCACCCACACCAATCAAGAAAAATTGGGAAGCGCCCTTTCACGATTGTTCTTGAGTGGAGTGGGCGAATGTACACAGGCTAGAATACACGAGTGTCTGAGACATCAGGTTTCACAAATCGTGTGTAAAATCAAGACAGTGAGAACAAAAGAGGAGGCAATGATAAAGCAACAAAAAGTCATGAATGAGAAACTTTTCTGTCTCTTACGATGATTGTTTCTCCGGTCTTGAATGAAAGGGCTGTTGAATCCATCATGTTGAAGTGATCCCTGACAGCTTTGGCGTATACAGTGCTATCTGCATCAGCTGCTTCTAAAACCAGTTAACAAAATATTCATTTGTGTTATCTTAACCCTTTCACTCCCAAGAGTGCTAAGTTCAAAACTAAGGAAAAAATCTTGAATTTCATTTTGTGAAATTGTCAACAACAAACAGCACCACATGAAAGTACTGCTCAATAGCTTTCATTTGAATGGTCACACATTAGAGTTTTATCCATACACTGTAGACCTAAAAGTTACAACCACATTTATTGACTCAAGGGTTTGACTCTGGGAGTGAAAGGGTTAAAACAGCCAATATTATGCTACAGATGAATTATTTGTCTAGACGGATTATCTGCCCGATAGATATCCTAATCAGATATAAATACAGAGACGGATTTTGATGGATGATAATCAAAACCAAGTAGAAGTTTGGAACCCGGGCAAAATGAGGATGAGAGTTGTTGAGAGTTCAAACTCTCACTCTTGTTTGGCCTGAAACTGTCATGGGCTCTCAGCGACTCTGACGCACTGTCATCGAATTTGAACTTGCTCAATTTTTTTAGTTATTTGACAATCAGGTATTTCGAGTTTGGAACTACATGTAAAAGGGTTTATAATATAAAGTACAAGAAAAAAAATTACCTTTCAATAGTTGTTTAATTTCTGCTGATGCTTTAGAGCTCGTGAAAAGATTAACCACATCAAGTGCCGTGTGTCCCTCGTCATTCCTGGTGCTTGCATCGATACCCCACTGGAATAAAAAAGACAATATTTAGTGTCTTTTGCACATATTGTGGGCCTATTTACGCTAGATAATTATCTAGCATTTTTGCACACATTGCAGGCCTACAGTGTATGGACACTAAGCCATTTCCGAATTCCCTTTTGCCTCTGTTTCAAAATGAGTCCGGTAAAACTCATTTCCAAAACAAAGGTTGTGCACCAGGACTCGTTTTGAAACAGAGGCAAAAGGCAACTCGGAAATGGCCTATTTACTGGTTCAAGAGGGTTGTACATGTATGTGTACAATGTATATTTTGTTGATTTTTATTTGCATCAATGCTCCACTGGAATCGAAAAGACAATGATATTTAGATGCAAAAAGTGCATGAAAATCAGAACTAAAGCCATGAAAGTAAAGAACATTGTTTGATTCACTTACATCAAGGAGTAACTTAACCACATCTGTTTTACCATAAAGAGCAGCTTCGTGTAAACACGAACCATTAGTTGTGACCTGATTCATGGCTGCATCAGACTCCAACAACATTCTGCCAAGGAAAATATCAAATCAAAATTACCTTTAAATCGAAGGAGACCTCATAATAATAGTTTACTAACAGGGCTGCAAATAACAGTTGGTCATCGGACAATGGCCGACCAAAATTTGCCAATGTCCGATGAAATACTAGCTTTGGTCGGACACTAATGTCCAGACAATTTTTTTTTGCCTTCCAACGCAAATGCTAACAAGTTTTATTCTAAACGCAAACTACATGACAGCACTGTAGTTTACTCTGTGATGACAATGCATTATATTAGCAGGTTTGCTTATCAAGCAGTACTGTAATATGATGTCCAACCTCATTTTTGTTTTGTCCGACCAAAATGGCGACTTAGTCGGACACATGTCCTTTCAAGAAAAACAAATTATTTGCAGCCCTGATTAAGGTAGAAAAATGCCAACAGAATAATAATGAACCAAAAGGAACAAGGATGGTTCAGATTGGGAAAGATTGAGATGGACTTGAAAAATTTAAGCTACATTTTTCATAGTGAATGACTAGATCTGCTATCGATGAAAATCATAAGAAAAGATTCTCAAGTACAGCACACTTGCAAGTTCCTACCTTACAATTTCCACATGTCCTGTCTTACAGGCCAAGTGTAATGGAGGATCTGTTTTACGGGTTTCACCTCTTGTTAAAACACTCCTCACCTCTCTGGATGCAAGTAACAGTTCAACAACCTGAACACAAAGATAACAATTAAACGACGTTAATGCAAACACACTATTCTTTTTACCAATGTATGTTGTCACGTTACATGTCTTGCATTACATGTCATGCGCATGAGTAGTAAGAACTTGACCTCATGTTCTGGGGGACTCGTATTGTATCATGGCCGACTCTTGACATACATGTATGTAGTCTACACTGTATGTAGAGCAAAGAGAGGAATTTTGGGTGCCTCTGACACAACATGTGGGAATGATTATATCACACAGTGCTCGCTCACATGAACATGTCCAAATCTGCATGCAAGATCCAGAGCAGCTTCTCCATTGTTGTTTACAGTCAGTGAACTACAGCTCCTGTCTAGAAGTACATCTGCCTGTAAAAGTACAAACATTAAATTGAACTGTTATTTTTATTTTCATTGGAGCAGTTTAAATCAATTGACTGTCGAAAGTTCAATCACTGAGAATTGCTTTGGTTTTGCTTTACTACGCTCTGCGATTGGTTAAAAAACTTGCACCACCTTCTTAACCAATCACTGATACAAAACCAAAACCAATCACACTTGGTCACACATGTTTTCCTGCACTTGGCGCAGGTTATGTGTATTCGCTTTGAGTTTTCATTGGTTCATTGTGTTGTTTACATTTGTTGTGATTGGCCATTGTAATAATGCTTTGGTTTTGGTTTCATGATCGACACTCAAATGAAAACCACTCTACAGTGTATACTACATGTACATGTATCTGTGATTTTAATTTACTATGAACCGCCTCAATACAACAAAATGTGACATCACTTCTACACCGAATAGCCAACTATTATCTTCAGATTACGAGATCATGTCTGTAGATTATTTCTGATATTGTATTTTCCACATACCACATCAGAATTGCCATGTTGGCAAGCTAAAATAAGCGGTGTATCTCCATTTGCCGAACATGCATTAACGTCAGCTCCAGCCTCTATTAACAACCGAGCCACTTCAACCTTCCTGACCATGCAGCTAAATGTAAGGGAGACATCCCTGTGAAGGTATAACAACAACAATAATAATGAAAGAAATTCCGTTTAATAAATACTGCTGAGTGAGGTAATTGGGGACATTTAAACTAAAAACAGGCTCGTTAGTAGGGGAGGGGGCAAGAAGTCCAGGCGCGGATCCAGGAAAAAACTTGACCAGTTTACTAGAGTCTGAGCGCCAAATTTATGGAAGTCCGCCCCGCAAACGTTTTTAGATTTTCAATCTCTAAAATTATATTTCCCTCGATTTTGAGTCATTGGAAAATTTGACCGATTTCCGTAAAACGGTGTAAGCCGGTCTGGATCTGCACCTGAAGTCTACAGGAGGCACGAAAGGCTAGAGAGGGTGGAAGTAGGATTCTCAGATGGGGAACTGGGAATAATGTAACATAACAAATTATTTTGAACTAGAACTCTATGTTATAATCACCTTTCTTATCTTTAGCATTGACATCACACTCCAGCTCAATCAGTGCAATAATAACTTCACTGCTGCCTGTGAGAGATGCATGATGGGTAGATGTAAATCTGTCAACAGAAAAAAGTCAGTGTTGGGACAAAAATCACATAATGCCAAATTAATTTAGTTTGACTTGTATTCAGGATTTGTATTTGTTACATAATAATATCACAGTCACATCCCATCCAGGGAGTAGCAATACTCCTAGTCAGCTTCATGCTATGGAAACTGGAGTTCCACGCCAGCCTGATAAGGCACCTACATCGTAGACTTGTAAACTGACTTTAACCTAGTTTTTTTATTTATTTAGTAGTAAGAATAAATTATTATAATCAGTAAATATTATAATTATCATTCTTGCAATACAGCTCAAATATATTTAAAAAACTTTACCCATCTTCATCTTGGATGTTCACATTGTATTTCTTGCCACCTTTTTCTAAACAAAAGATGAACAATATTATATTACAGTATATAATAAATAATAATTTCAACATATTAAAATGATGTCACAATGAGAAAAAAACCAACAATAAAACTACCGGGATATACAAATCCCATTTAAATTTCACCAGCCTATAAAAAATGTCTTCCAGACAATAAACATTATTAATACATGCAATAACAGAAAATCGGCAGCTTAAAATCTTCACTTGTCATTTTACAGACTTATCAACAATAATATATTTAGTGAGTCTTGTGTTAATACACAAAATTCTA